>JARHVA010002471.1:1917500-2005000 GCA_037957365.1 Torreya grandis | reverse complement strand
TTTCTTATCAATTTAGCGACATATGTATTGAATTTTTCATGTTTTATTGGACTCATCCTATAAGCTATTTGATTGGGTAGAGCTAATCCTAGAATCAGATCAATGTGATGCAAAATATCTCTCTTTGGTGGTAAACCATCTGGTAACTCATCAGGCATAACATCTGCATATTATTTCTACACTCTTGTTACTTTTATTCATATTGGCAGCTTTTTGGTTTTTTCATTCTTTGCTACTAGTGCATAATAGTAGCCTACTACCATCATATCTTGGATAAGTCTTTAAGACATAACATGCTTTCTATCTTCTCTTCCTCTTTAAGAGGTAACAAAACTACCTTTGTACCACCTTTCCAAAAAGTGTATGTGTTCTTTGATCCATCATGAACTAATTTTCTCTCAAATTGTCATGGTGTCCCCAATAACACATGACATGCATCCATCAAAATAACATCACACCATATTTCATCATTATAAGTTTTTCCTATAGAAAACTTGATTAAGCATCTTTTATCTACTGTAACTTCATTCCATTTCTTAAACCATCAAATATGATAAGGGTTAGGATGTTTTTAACATTGTAAATTTATTTTCTCAATCATTTTTTTGGAAACCATATTTTCAAAACTACCACCATCTATAATTACTTTGCATACCTTTCTACCCGAACTACATCTTGTTCAAAAAATATTTGATCGCAGCCATGCATCACCACCTTATTTTTTATGAACTTGATCCTTATTTGAATAAATCATGGTTATTCTCATCATGAGATTCTCTTAAATATTAGTTGGTACAACTTCAGTATTCTACTCTTCTATTTGATCATCGACTAGATTTACTCTTAGATTATCTTCTTGCCTCCATTCCTGATCTTGATAGTTTGGGCACTCAAATGCTCTATGCCCTTATTTTTCACATATATAATAGACATAATATCTAAGTTTATTCAAAAAATATCCTCTAACACCATCGTAATCTTGTGCTCTCTGAAATCCTCTTCCTCTTTGTTGGTATTAAAACCCTTGCCTATTATCATCTTGCCTTTCTACACCACATGATGATTCATCTTTATTAGCATTAAATACACCTCTAGTGGTATTAAACCCACCTCATCTAATTATTGGAGGGTATCCACCTCTTTTTGGACCAATATATGTCCTAAAATCTATCTGTTTTGTTTTTCTTTTGCCTTGGAAGCTAATTGATAAGCCTCCTTCATGTTAAGTATTATGTGCATGCTTAAATCATCTTGAATAAATTTTTTCATACCATTTACATACCTTGAAGTCATCTGTTCTATTTCATCATGCTCCATTCATATAAAAAACTTATAAAATTCATCTATATAGTCTTGTATATTGTTATCTTTTTGCTTGAAATTTTGAACTCTTATGTATAGGGTTTATGCATAATCCACAGGAAGAAATTTATCCCTAAACATCTTCTCCATATTTTTTTATGAATTAATCGTCTCTTTACCTTTTATTTATGTCTCTTTCTATAGGTGATCCCATCAAATCATTGCATGACCTTTTAATTTTGTGCATGCAAATTTTACCTCCTTGTCTTCTCTCAAAGTCTTCCACTCGAAGAACTTCTCCATACTATTCATCCAATCTATCAACTCCTCTAGTTTTAAACTACCTCCATAATCTATATCATTAACCTTGATTCCTTGATTTCTTCCTTTTGAAGTCTGAATAATCCTCTCTTCCATTGATGGTGGTTATTCTAGCTATTTTCTTGCAAAACTTTTTCATCATGATTTGTGTTTTCCTCATCACCAAATTGTCTCCTTGCTTTATTGGTGATAACCTCTATTTATTATTGAACTTACTTCTATAGTACTTTTATAGTTTGGTTCATTTTTGTCATACCTCCTCTTCCTCTCTCCATTCTTCTCTCCTCCAAGATTTAAACTTGCTCTGATACTAGATAATAAATGTAAAAACTAACAAGAACAAGAAAATCACCAATAGGGCAAGATCTTGAAACAATACTTAGAATTGATTCGTATTGATTATTTGAAATAATTAAAAACCTAAACCATGCTTAAGTAAGCCTAAACTCTAAACTTAAATTTTACATGCAAATTTTTAAAAAAAAAAACTAAAATCTAAAAAAAATGTCTATTTTTAGAAGCCCCTATTTATATTAAGTTTCACATGCAAACATGTGTGGCTCTAATTTTTTTTTAAATAACCTCAACAGTAAAATTAGACTATTGAATGAATTCAATTGAAGTTGACTTCTGGCTCTAAAAATATACAATATCTAAATTTAGAAAATTCTTGAGAAAATCATTAAAAGCTAATTTTAGACCCTCATATATATATATAAAGCAAGGGTGGAAATGGGGGTGTTTGGGAGCAAAGGGTTGAGGTCAGGACGAGAGACATTGGGTATATTATAATTATATTCTAAATGATCTATAATATCAAACTACATAAAAACATTATAAATGTAATATATATTTGTTTTAAGTATCAACATGACAAATGTGATCATCAAATTTATTGTAAAAATATAAACCCAACAAAATCATTATATATTAGAACAAAAAAACAAATACCAATATCTATGTAATTATGAACTTCTTAAACTAATATTAAAAAATAAAAAAAATAACCTGAAATATGCCCTCAAAAAACAGTGTTGGTATCTTAAACATTGTTTTCAAGGGTACAAAATGTATAAAGCATATCATTTAAGCATATAATTAAAGAAATCATTCTTGAAATATATATTTTCAAATTAATAATGATGCAATGATTTCATGAAAACATAAATGTTTGTTAAGGACATAAGAAAAAAGCTTTAGTCAAAATTCTCGTCACTAGAATTATTATTATTCTTTTACTCCATATTTCACGAAGAATGTATGAGAGAGTATTTAAGATAAGTGCTCCTCAATTTTTTTTAAAAAATACTAAGTGGTAAACTAAATTTTGTAGAGTGTAAGAGTTCAATGATTCATTGTTTATTACACATGGCAATGAAAAAACTTAACCTATAAACCATTAGCAAGTTTTGAGAGCATGGTTATGTCTCCATTGACCAACATGGAGGAACCCTACCAAGTTTGATTCTACAAGTCCACCTCATTCACCCCCGGTGGCATGCGTGAACTTCAAATAATTGGTTTCAAAACCCATTCTAGATGTGTGCTCTATATGAATGATAACAAATACTGAGATGATGCCTTCCATGATTGCTATTTCACTTGGTAAATTTGGGACTGGGTTTATATCAAAATGAAATAATTATGGTTTTATCTGGATACTATAATCTCCCTCAAAATAATTGGTGTGAGGATAACATAGACCAGGTTGAATTTTTTTAGAATTATCCTAGTTATGATTCTTGAAAATTTTCTTTTCAACTTATTCCAGCTATGATTCTTTGGAATTTATGGAATGAAATAAACAAATACATTTTTATATATATATATATATATATATATATATATATATATATATATATATATATATATATATATATATATATATATTGTTTTTTAGTAGAATTTCTTGGAATCATGAATCTTCTTACCTAGAAATACTCATGTTTAAGGTTCCTTAACCTAAATATAAGATAGTGTGAGAATAAGAACACCTCATAATTAAATAGGATTTACTTATGAAGGACAATACTTCCATTCAAGCCATCTAAGATAAGAGAACTAATTCATGTTGATCTACTCCACTAACAGAAGGACCAAATAAATCTTTGACATAGCCTCTAAGGGAAAAATAGATTATTTGGAATAGGAGGGGTCATTTACAATGAGGATGACAACTTCATCGCTATATTTATAATCAATATCCCATAAACAACAATAACATTTCTAAGGTAAGGTTTTTGGTATCAGGTCACAACCTAGATATTGAGTGGATGATAAAGAACATAGATGTTGTAGGTGATTCTCTTCTAATCATAAATGTTGTCAATAAATTTAACTCCAAAAATTGGAAACTAAAATTCATGATGAATGAGATTCACTACTGATGAATGAGTTTCAATGACAAAAAGGATTCTTTGCATCTTAGGTCTTCCAAGATTTTTGTACATAAATAAGCCAACCTACACATTACTTCTTTAGTGTAGGGGCTACCACCCTAGAAATGAGTTTTTTTTTAAATACATAATTTTTTGGCATGATTTCACAAATCTCCTTGAGATGTATGCTCATTTTCATGATTATATCTAACCATAAATTTTTCATTCCCATCATTCATCATTATGTAAATGCCTCGATTTTGAATGTACCCGTAGGTTTTCTTTGTTTGACAATGGTTTTAATTACATGTGATGTCTACACCTTCAAATATCTTGTAAAAAGAATGTCAATGTGCAATATTTTTGGTTAATTATACTGGATTCCTAGTTCTATAGTAGCTTCAATCATGTAAAAAAATTATGAAGTTTATTTAATAATTAGTTAACATTCAGTTAATCTATTTTTAGAATAATAAAGCCTTAGAAAGACTATAAATAAATTTAGTGTATATTTTATGTAACTTGTTATTTAGATAAATTTCAAATGTTTTATTTAGTTACTAAAAAAACATGTTCAATGTAATTCAATAAAGACATTGTAATTGATATTTATTGTAATGGAGAATGATTCAAATAATTTGAATAAGTAATTTTATTTTGGCTACTCTACATTTCTTTTGATTTCTTCTGATTATGCATATTGCATATATTTTGTTGTGAGTTACTTTTTTTTCTAGTTCTTTTTGGACAGTGGTTTATTATATTTTTATAAAATTTCAATAAGTATCAGATTTTGGTTTGGTTGGATAGTTTTTGTTTTAATTCTTTCTAAAAATTGATCATGGGAAACTTTAATAGAGTTCATATTTAAGAATTTAGTGGAAAATCTTATGATTACTGGAGCATCAAGATGATGATTCTTTTGACACGAAAATCATTATGGTAGATTATAAAAACTATTTATAATGAACTAGTTGATTGGGCAACTACTATAGATAATGATAGGAAAACCCATAAGGAAACTAAGAAGAAGAAATCAAAAGCTTTAGTTCATATTCAAATAACTCTAGATAGGATCCTATTTCCAAGAAATATAGGTGCAATAAGAGCCCAGGATGCACAGAAGACTCTACAAGAAACTTACCAAGGCAATAATCAAGTCAAAGTGGTTAGATTGAAAACATTGAAGAGATAATTTATGACTTTGAATATTCAAGAAGCTGAAAGTGTGGGTGATTTCTGTGTAAGAGTAAAGGATTTAGTCAAAAAGTTGGCTATAATTGGAGAAATGTCAAACAAAGATGTTGTGGTTAAAAACATGTTAAAGTCTCTAACACCAAAGTGGAATAATATTTCTATCATTATTAAAGAAATCAAATATTTCATTACTCTTGTGTTTGCTCCCTTGGTTGTATCTCTTGTGTCCCATGAGGAAATAATAAGACATACATTAAATGAAAGGGATGAGAAGGCCTTTGCCTCAAAATTAAAGATCAAAAAGAATGAAAGTTCTAGAACTAACAATAACAACATCCATATACAATAAAAATATAATATCAAAAGCAATCAAGGACAAGGAAAATACATGAATTATAATTATTCAATAAGATACAATTATTCAAGAGGATATATAGGAAGAATAGGTGGTTTAGTTGCAAGAGGAAAAGGTAGAAGTAGAATTGATAAAATAAAGATTCAATGTTATTACTGTCATAGGCATGGTCAATATAATTGGTAATGTAAATTAAAAATAGAAAATGAAAATAAGAGTGATAATTATGCCAATGAGGATTGTGATGCTTCATGTAATTTATTCATTTCATATGACAAAGCTGAAATCAGTCTTAATAAGGCTTCATACCTAGATTCAATTTGTTCTAATCACATGTTAGAGTATCATGTTTTATTTTCTACAATGGATAATTTTTTAAAAAACTAATATCAAACCTGGTGATGATAAATCTTTGGAGGTTGCAACATAAACAAATATGAAGGTGAATACTATAAAAAGCAAAAAAAGTATTAATGCTATTTATTACACCACAAATTTGGAACATAATTTGTTGAGTGTTGGACAACTATGTTAAAAGAACTATGAGGTGGTTTTTGATGATAGGAAATGCATGATCTATGATAAGAATCCAAGAAATAAGGTTGTTACAATTGTACCTATGTCTAAGAATAAGATGTTCCCATTGAAGTTTCAATGACATAGTAATAGCCTTGAAACTATGGCATATGAAATTAAAAGTTGGTTATGGAATCTTGGGTATGGACTCTTGAATTTTCAAATTTTGAAGTTACTGACATCACAAGAATTAGTTTATGGTTTTCTAAAGGTTGAAGAGCATAAGGGAGTTTGTGAAGTATGTGTTAATGGAAAACATTGAATACAAAATTTTCTATAAGGTAGTGCATGGAAGGCTTATCTTTAACTTTAATTAGTTCACTCAGTTATTTGTGGTCCTATGCGAACAAAGAGTTTGGGTAAGTGATCATATTTCATTACATTTGTTGATTATTATTTAAGAAAGTTTTGGGTTTATTTTTTGAAGTAATAAGTTAAATCATTTAATATATTTAAGATATTTAAAACCCTTATAGAAAATCAAAGTGGTTACATAATAAAGTGTTTAAGGATTGACTATGGAGGTAAATTCTTTTTAAATGATTTGATGAATTATTGTGATTTGAATGGTATCAAAAGGCAAATCACAACTGCCAACAGCCCTCAACAAAATGGTGTGGCTGAAAGCAAAGACCACATAGTGGTTATAATGACAAGGAGCATGTTACAAACAAAGAGATTGAAAAAATCTTTTTGGGGTGATGTAATTGCTATAATAGTATATATTCTCAATCAAAGTCCCACAAGTACACTTGAAAAGAAACATAATGTCAAAATTTCAATGTTTTTGGTTGTTAAGATTATGTTCATGTAACTAATCAAAAAAGGAAGAAATTAGCTCCAAAGAGTGAGTCTTGAATTTTTATTGGGTACAACGAACAAAGAAAATCTTATAGGCTTTATAATCCTATCACTAATAGTGTAATTGTGTCAAGAGATGTTATTTACGAGGAAAGGGGTGTGTATGGTCATGATAAAGATAAAGGAAATATTGAGAAGTCTAAATATATTTTTATTAATGGTAATTATGATGATATTATTAATGAGCATCCCATAAGTACTTCAATGTCAAGTGATACAAATCCATTAAGTAGCCCCTCATCTAGTGCATATATTCCAAGCACAGTTGTAGATTCAAGTATAAGTCCATTAAATATCCCCTCATCTAATGCATGTATTCCAAGTACAACTCCAGCTTCAAGTCCTAGTTCTTCAAGAAGGTAAAAAGCTTGAGTGAAATTTATCATTGTAAAAGAAGCCAAACACATTAATAATGTCTAAGAGGTGAGACAATAAATTATGCTTTAATTACACATACTGATTCTGAACCATAAATTTTTGAATATGCATATATTAATGATGTTTGGGTGCAAGTAATGAAAGAAGAAATGGATTTTTTTCATAGAAATGATACATGGGAGGCTACAGAACTTCCATATGATAATAAAAATATTGGTACTAAATGGGTCTACATTACTAAGTACAATAGCGATGGAAGTGTTAAAAGACACAAAGCAAGGTTAGTTGCCAAGGGCTTCACACACAACTATAGGATATATTATGAAGAGACATTTGCACCAGTATGAAGACAAGAGACTATTAGAATGATGATTTCACTAGCAACTCAAAAGAAATGGAGCATACATCACATGGCTATGAAAAGTGCCTTTTTTATGGTTACTTAGAAGACCCATAAGGTTTTGAAGTGAAAGGTAAAAAATTTAAAGTATACAAGTTGAAGTGAAATGGAGCACCTAGAGCATAGTATGTAAGGATTGATGGATATTTTTAGAAGAACAGATTCAAAAGAAATAAAAGTGAGCATACTCTTTACTATAAACAAGAAATTAATAATATCCTTATTATAAGTTTGTATGTTGATGATTTGTTGTATATGGACAATAATTCGAAAATGAAGTAAGAATTCAAAATTATATTGATGAATGAATTTGAAATGACAGATTTAAGTCTTGTAAAATAATTTTTAGGAATGGAGGTTCATCAAACTAAAGATGACATCTTCAGTTTTCAAACAAAGTGTGCAAATGATATGTTGAAGAAATTGAATCATGTCAATAAAAACAACCGATCCGTGTAAAGGGACATGAAAAAAGAGGGAGCAGAAATACGCAAATAGAAGCAAGTAAAGAGAAAAGGTATAAATATGGAGCCGGTAGAGATGGATTTCAAATGACTTTTGACAAATGGTAAGCTACGAACCATCATTAATTCATCATCCACGTTGGCATGTTTGTATGTTAGAGAATATTTCAGAGAGGATATCTTGAATCCTAACAAATCATGGAACAAAGAGGCTATAAATTTGTAATTCAGAATGAAATTAGCTGGAAGGAACTTTGAAGATATGACAATTGCTCTCATATATCATGTTTTACAAAGCAAAAGAAAACAAGCATCTAAATATATCCTGATTTCCATCGTGAATGAATCAGATAAGTTATTCAATGAGGTTAAATAATAATTTGATGTTGTGAAAAGCCATCTCTAGAAAATTGAGATGTCTTTGTGAATCATGAGTAGAATAATGCAGGAGGGTCATATCAGAATGAGTCTATGTTTAATGTTCTCATGGGAAGATATAATATACTCTTAAATGGTGCTCTATAAAATACCCTGTATCCGATCTAATCCTAGTTGATAATCCCATTTGCAAAGTTCCGTTGGGTAAAACAATGGATATTATCTAGTTTTAGAAGCTTAGAGTCAGTTTCTTGGAATGGTCTATTCTGAAATTACTGATGTTAGAAGGGATGAAGGTTGCAGAACTTAAAAAGTCTAACAGGGCTCCTTCAGTCTTCATGCTGATCAGTAGCAACAATTGTAAGTATTTTCTTAATATTCTTGCGAACTTCTTCCCAGTTGGTTCTACAATCAATGATTTCGGCGACATTAGACAGTACGATGGTACTCCTTATTTTTGGAAGGCTTCAAAGCGGCTTCTACTATTCCTAGTACTTAAATGTTATCTCGTACCTATGTGAAATGTTTGGCTTTTGGAAATGGATTTTTAGACATTCAAATTTTAAGGGGTTTATATCAAGGTAATTACATTTTACATCTTTGTTACGAGAAAAAATGATCTTTTGATGATAGAAACGATGTTTGTAACATGAACGACCGTTTTCACGATATGATCATGTTTCTGATAGCTTTGGCAACGTTTATGCTTTGTCTATAGTTATTTTCCTATTTCTTAATGAAATTATGTGAATATTTTGAATTTCTATTCATGTATTGTCACAAACTTTTATTCACACGTCTGCCCTTCAATTCAATGTCTCTTTTTATTTATTTATTTTTAAATGTTGGGTATTATTTTAAACAAAATAGCTTTCAATTTTTCAAAACTTTTACCTTTAAAAATATTTAATATTTTGATTGTTGGATTATAAAGATATTTAACAGTTTTATTATTTGATTATAAATTTTTTAATAATTTTTTAAAAGTATATAATTAAAAAAAGTTATTTTTATTTTTATTGGCATTTTTTTTAAATTGTAGTTATGAATCAGTGTAGGATATAATCAAGGGCCCAGATTCATAGGTGATCATCTACCACATGTATCATATATATCAACAATGATTCATCTACCACGTATATCATATATATCAATGACTACCGATCTGAGAATATTAAAGGGTTTATACCAAGGTAATTACATTCTAATTCTTTGTTATGAGAAAAAATGATCTTTTGATCTTAGAAATGATGTTTGTAACATGAACGACCGTTTTCATGATATGGTCATGTTTCTGATAGCTTTGGCAACATTTATGCTTTGTCTATAGTTATTTTCCTATTTATTAACGAAATTATGTGAATACTTTGAATTTCTATTCAGGTATTGTCACAAACTTTTATTCACATGTCTGCCTTTCTATTCAATGTCTCTTTTTATTTATTTATTTTTAATTGTTGGGTATTATTTTTAAAAAAATAGCTTTCAATTTTTCAAAACTTTTGCTTTCAAAAATATTTAATATTTTGATTGTTGGATTATAAAAATATTTAACAGTTTTATTATTTGATTATAAATTTTTTTAATAATTTTTTAAAAATATATGATTAAAAAAATTATTTTTATTTTTATTGGCATTTTTTTAAAATCATAGTTATGAATCAATGTAGGATATAATCAGGGACCCAAATTCACAAGTGATCATTTACCACATGTATCATATATACCAACAACGGTTCATCTACAACGTATATCATATATATCAACGAATACCAGTTTAAGAATATTAATGATAGTCATAATCAATTTATGAATATCATATATATTAAAAAATGATTAATAGTTTGAGAATACCAACAATGACCACAATTGACCCAAGAATATTATATATACCAATAAAGGCCACCAATATGAGAATACCAACAATGGCCACAACTGACCCAAAAATATCAAATAATGAGATTAGTATATTTTAAATATTAAATTATATTATTATAAATTACACACACACACACACACACACACACACACGAAGAATCCGTACTTATTTATAATCTTATTTTATCCATTTCTCATCACATGTTCGTTTATTTTATAGTTTCACCTTTCTCGTTTATGTTAATATAGTCTTACTTCAAGTCATCCATATTATCAGTAGAAATAGATCATGTAACCATATTCACATTATCAATACGAAGAAGTCATATAACCATCTTCCAAATTCATATAATAAACCATTGAGATATTAAAAATTTAATTATTCACATGGCCTTACACTCATCACATATTTATTCTCCACTTTAAATATTAAAAATTTATTTCCTCAAAAAAATAAGGTTCATTTCACTATAGCAGAACCTTCTTATTTTAATCTTCTTCCTAATATATTTTTATGTACGACTATTACTTTATATATATATATATATAATAAGTTTAATTATTTCTTTTATAATCTTTAAAATGTAATAATATATAATTCTTATCTTCTATATCTTATACAATTCAATAACCTAAAATTAACATTTAATAAATATTAATACAAAAATTTAAAAAATAAATAATATATTTAATCAAATATCTTTTTATTACATTTTATATGTTTAAAAAATTTATATAAAAGTACAGCCAGTAAAATTCTCTTATTATTAATTGTAGAAACTGACATTCAATAATATGATTTGTTTGTTCATAAAAATTGACATTAAAATTATTTATCAAACGCGACTAGCATCACCATTCCTAAGATGTATTATTCTTAAGCTTATGTTCAATCCATTGCTTCGAAATACAATCGAATTTGGAAAAAAAAACCCTATATCATTGATTAACATAGAAAAAAAATTAACAAAACAACATAAAATTAAAATAGTCAATAAACTATCACATGACATTTAGGGTGTTTTTAAACACGTAAGAGTTTAAACACAAAAAAATAATATCCAAAAATTAACACCACCAAATTTAAACGCCATGTGGTCTTGTACTTCACGGCATAGGTGACATGTCCCCACGACATTCTCGTTTTCACATTTCTAAATTGCCGCCTTAAATGTTTGGTCAGTTTTTCTTACACTGCTTTTAAAAACCATTTGCATCATAACACCAATGCTTTCTTTGTTCGAAAATGTTTCGATATAAGTAGTGAACAATATTATTTTAATTATTTTAGTGTAATGTATTTTAAAACAATTGAGTAATCCTTATATACAAGTATCTCATACATTTTACGTGGAACATGGCGATTTTCTTGTGGCAGCGTACATTCCGAGTGACATGCATTTTTCTTCTGTTTGGCAGACACTTTTGTTGTCATGCATTCATTGCATGATTATTAACAATGGTTTTTTTAATTATATGTTTAATCAACTTGTTTTATTTCGTAGCATTTTTCATGCATGTAGTTTTATTTAAATATGTGGTGATTTTGTAGGGTCTACACTTCTATGGCGGATTCATTAATCGCTTTTTTGGTTTCACAATTAAATATAAATATATTTATGTATTTTAAATATTTATAGTTTTATTTTAAAAAGCAAAATATTTATTTTTATAATAAATAAAATGGGAGTGGGAGATTGTATAATTAAAAATATAACAATTTTTTATAAAATAAAAAATAAATATATAAAAGATAAAATTGTATTATAATATTTTTTAACAATATTTTTTAATTTAAAAATTAAATATCATTAATAAAAAATAATAATAATTTTAAAAAACTAAAATTAAAACTAAAAATCAAAATAGATATAATCTCATAATATGAAATATCATATTATATTAAATATTATAAATTCAAACTACAATATGCTCAATGTCAAAGAAAATATTATAACTACAAAAAAGTTAGATAGTGTAATATGAATAATAAGATTTAAGTAAAATTGTAACACAAAAGTTTGAATAAAATTAACTAAATGAAATAATACATAAAAATTAATAATCAAAGATAATTAATTAATTTAACCTTTTAAAAGTGGAAAAATACAATTAAACCTTTACACATAATCTCTCCTAAGGATTTACTTTTTAATTGACTATACTCTATAACTGATGTTTGAAGCCTATGCACTTTTAAAATAGTGAAGTTGTCTTCACCATTAACATCGAGACCTAACATTTGAATGAATCTATTATGAGTATAACTATTTCTAAACATGATCTAAAAATTATAGAACATTCTATTAAAAAGATTGAAAAATAAAATAAAAAGTATATTTGTTAAGGTAGTGCCATTCAAAATTAACATTGCAGTCACATCATAATATTTCAGAACCAACATAGTTTAACATTATAAATCAATTTTAATGATTTGTTAATAATCATTTACCATTCGATGAAGCATGTCTAATATGTCTAAATAATTTTATCGAAATAAATTAATATTATAATAAGAATTAAGGGCTTTCACAAATATGTTTTGAACCACTCTTATACCATATGTCATGCTTGTTTAAATCTTTAAACACTATATATTTTGTTTCAATTAAATTCTAAAATATAAAATTATAATAAATTACAAAATCATCAAAATTTATTAATTTTTATACTAATTACTATTGATAATATTTAATGTACAATAATTTTGTATATAAATTTATTATCTTATATGTTATACCTTATATGTGCCTTAATATTTAGGATTACCTTATTAAAATTACTAAGTCTAAAAAGATTCCTAAAAGACCAAAATCTCAAAATTTATTTGACTTTATCTTGGTAATGGAATACACATTATACATATCACTATAGAATTAATGAATCCATGTTTCTCCATCCAATTTTTTAAAATACTCCATTTAGGAAAGATACTTTGGCTTATATTCTTATGGTTATATTTATGGCTCTCCTATGGGGGACATTGATCAGTTTGTTAAGTAATCACATTTGATATATAGCTCCTTAACATACATCATATTTATTAATGATTACTTATATGTGTTATAAATATATTAATTATTTAAATAGATTTATTTATAATATTTTTAGAATATTATTATATTGAATGAGTACATTTTATGGGTCATCATTTTCAAATTTATGATTTTGATTTAGGCCTTTTGTTTTATTTGATTGTATTTTTCTATTTTATATATTTAACAAAATATTTGTTTTCTTTTTCAATTTAAAAAATTCTAGTGTCATGTTTTATGTTGCTTTGCATGTTTCATTAGCCTTGGCCATTTAACTTTTGTAACTTATGTTATTCCTCTCAATGGTGAAAACATATTTATCAAGACATTCTACCATAACAAATTTTAAATTATGAATAAATCCTATAAGTGCCTTCTCATATCATTCTTCTAGTTTCTAATCATTGATATCTTTTTCTCTATTGAACACCGTGTTTGATTATTCTAGTTTCTATTTTATTTTTTGGATATATCAAAATTAATAATAAAACCATGGCTTCATAAATGATCATATCTATTTTATTATTGTGGAATCATACTCTAGAAAAATATTTATTGATGCATAAACTAAAAGAGGTTGTTAACTACTATGACAATGACAATATTGAAATACATTTACCACACATGAATTATGTGCATAAATATGGTCCTAACTCACTATCTCATTGTATCCTACTTCTTTATATGGGTTTGGCATTTTCATTCTACTACTATACATAAATAGGAACCTCACTATCATTTCAAACCCTACATATATTCTTGCAAAGACATGCACATGTGCTCTATTGATTCCCCCTATGCACAAGTCACTATTTTCATATTGGGTTAGTTTCATCAGTCAATTTTGAGTTGAACCTAACAATATACAACCTCTTCAAGAAATGGTCATTTTTCAAAAATAACATTTCCTTGAAATAAATTAATTAATATAATTAAGATAAAAGCTACTATCCTAATTCAAATTGATTTTTCAATAATCTAAATGAATACATATTTTGGATAATGAACCTTTATATTAATTGAACTATGTCAAACCCTAAGCCACCCTTAGAGTTTCATTTTTTTAGTGTTTTAGATTGTTTATATTAGGATTTTAGTTTTGGTTTTTTATTTCTCCACACATGAAGTAACAAATATTTTCACATATAGCCCTAGCCTTCTTCATACTTTTATGAATCCATCCTATACAATCCAATAAGGCTATTTATCTTGTTTATCTAAGGGATAATGCTAGATTAGGTGCCACCCATAAAGAGAATAAGTATCTTTATTTAGCTTCATCTAATATGGATACAATGAATGTTTATTATTATTTTGATGGTATAATTCTTCATGAATATGTGAAAAAATATGACTATGATGTCATGCCTCCATTAAAACATGATAATAAAGATAATAAAAATAAAAATAATAATGAATATGATGATGAGCACCAAGATAGAATTGATCCCAATGAACAAAATGGGTTAGATGTTATCCAAGTTAAAGCCTTGTCAAATTTTTGTTAAAGAATTCATAAATGTCCTAAAGATGTGGATAAGATGTCCAAATGTATACTATCATCTAAGGACACAACCAAGATACACTTACAACACATCAATAACTAAAAAAAATAACCCTTTACTACTATCAATTTATCCTTTTGAGCTACTAGTTACACTTTAAGTTCTCAAATCTATACCATTTGTATTATCCTTAAATCAACACCTCATGTGACATAAAAAATGTTTTGGGAAATAAAATAATTCCAAAATAATTTCTATACCTATTCCTATACATGCATCTTTACCCCTCGTGTGATGAAAATACATATTACATCACTAACCTCACCTACTACACTTTTCATTTAGTATACTTTTACAAATTTTCATGCTATGGATTTTTAGTAGATCAAATTGCATAAAAAACTAATTATTCGATGGATTTCATGACTTACTTCATTATCCATTATCCCTTAATATTATGGCTTATCCTTTATAAATAGGTTTTTAATCTCCTAATATTCTAATATACAAAGGTAAAGATGATTTATAACTATGCTAACTAAGACGACTAATAATATTATCTCCTAATAATAAATATGTAATGTATAATTTTAGTCCATAACATTAATCATTTGACAATAGTATTTTCTAGTACTGAAGTTTATAATTGATCGCTAGGATGCAATATTATCATAGCTAGCGTTACTAATGTTATGGCAAAAAATATGTCAAATGGAATATTCAAGAAAATATAGCTTGTATCACATTATGAGTCAACCATCTTCAACATTTTTCAATATTTGGGTTACCTATGAAACATAGTAAGAGACAAAGAAGTCAAATTGATTAATTTGAACAATACCAAGTATATACATACTCATACAACTAATTCAATTCTTTTCGTCAAAACAACTAAAGTTTTTGTTGGTTCCTAGTTGTACATCTCTTTTGATCGGCCCTACACACTTGAAGAAAATGGAGAAAAAAGATGAAAAACCCATTGATATGTTGTTATGTCCAAGGGAGGGTTTGGCATAAAGAATGAACTAAATAGAGAAAATGACTGAGAGGCACTGATAAAGGGTATGGTCATTTCCCTACTACTTCTGGATCTACCTAAAATAAGGTGAGAGGACCTAGGGGTAGCTTGTTCACATGGAGATATTCTAAAATTCAACCTCCAAGGAGATTTTTGGCACAAGGGAACACAAATATGACTAAGGCACAACCAAAATCATTCACTCCACCTGAAAAGGGTTGTCACACGGGATGAACACATGCACTAGATCACATAAAAGCTACTAAAGATACATGGGTATATGACTGCAACCTTAATTCTAAATATTTTTCAACAATAGGGATCAAGTGGAAAACTACAACACTATTCTTCAAAACACAAAATACACACACATGTTACGTATGCAAGATTGTATGCATCTGAAGGGCAAATAATACTTATAGTATGCAAAGGTTGTATTATTTGAAGGATGGGACAAGGTGGGACATCTAAGATGATTTTAATAAGGGTGGTGTCTTGGTGGATTTCAAATAGCAGGGTATCTTGAAGTATTCATGATAATATTCCTTTGTAAAGATACATCAAAAACTCATAAGCAGGCATTTCTCTTTGCTTCTAATTTTGAGTATAGAGTATGCATAGACTTATGATCTATCCTTAAGCTCTGTATATATAATATGACCCAATGTGTTCTAGCTCAAATCATTTATTTATACTTCAATTACACCCTCCTTAGGCTTATAGGCATTGCATCCCTGCACGATAGACTTAGAATTTCCCACCAATCTCATCAAAACATCTCCCAAGTCTAAACCCTCAACAAATTTGAGAACTACCCTAATTGGGGAAAATAAACAACATCATTTACTTTTCCATTAGGAATCCCAATTAGACTTTCCAAAAACAACCTTCTTGTCTTTAATTAGGCCTTGTAAAATGATAAAACACCACTCGTTATGCAATCATTGGTGCTCAATTCCACCATTTGGGATTTCACATGAATTTCATGCTTGTTTTCCTCATCCCCATGAAAACCCAACTAAATGCCACCATGAAAAATATCCTCAATATCCACATCCAATTTCCCCTTAAATGTACACTAAATAGGATTATTATTCTCTTAAGCAAAAAAAAAGAAAGCAATATTCACACATGCCTTGAACATCATATATATTCTTATGAACATGTCAATAACCCAAAGAATAAATCTCTCTAGAATGTTGATTACATACTAGTTTTGTAGAAAACCTAGCATTGTAATTCTTTAGAACATGATAAAACTTACTACATAAGTTTTTCACAAGGCAAGAACATGATTTTACTATAGATGAAATTTTCATATAGGAGTAATAATAAGATATTTAGGCATTAATATTTTAGAAAAGGGCACAAATTATTAAGTGTAAGTTTGGGAACTAAAAATTTCTAAGGACATGATTGAGAAACTAAGTTTGTAGTGTGAAAACAATCCTAATACTTATTAGATTTTATGATAAAATAAAGAGAATGAATTTACAGTAGATAAAATGTATTCAATCAAGTTTTCTATAGGTAAAATTTACAAGGATGAAATATAGTGTGATGTTATACCAATGGCTACATGTCATGTGTTCTTGAGAAGGCGATGATGGTTTGATAGAAAAGTAATTCATGATGAAACAAGAAACACATATAGTTAATGAAAAGGTAATATGAATGTAGTTTTATCACCTCTTAAATAATAAGGGTAGGCTCAAAGCATGTTGAGTGGATAATAATTTAACAAAGACATGAGGATGACATGTTCCTTTTATGTGTTTGCTGAGTATTATCATTAATGTCAAAGGTGCATCTTGTGAAGGTTGATGTCAAAGGTGATTAAGCAGAGCTAGAAGTGTGTGATATGACAAGGTGCATGGAAGAGTGTTATCATGAGAGAAAGAAAAAGGGAGAATTTGAAGACAACTAATGTCTTATGTCAACATGGAATGTATAGGCCATTGATGTCAAGTGCATAGGAAACATAGATATGACATGAAGAGGTATGTGCATGGTGAAATGAAACACAATCATGTCAAGGTTATATGGAATTGTTTGATCATGTGATTAAGGTATGTAATCATTTATGAGAATTTTAGGGTGAGCTTATAGGAGTAGGACCTTCAGTCTCAGTCTATACCAAAACCAATGTTAGACCCTATTTGGCCTAGTGAGGTATGAAGATCAGATTTCAAGGGAAGTATGCACATGAGAACATGGATGGAGGTGAGATAAGTTGTTTTAGGTATGATCACAAGTTTTGAGGTTAATATTTGAAGTAAAAGTGCATGAATCATTGTTTTAGGCCTTCTCGAGCTCAAATAATAAGGTAGTCAAACCTGAGAAGTAATTTCATGCATTTGTTGGAACATGTAACCTCTACATTAAAGTATAAGATATTTAGGAGAGATGGGTAAGGGTCATAGCTAATATATCTATGAATTGTCTTTGGATTCAAGTGATAGTCCTTTATGAACAATTGTTAACACCAAAATGTTAGGACATGTAAGATGATTTTAATAAAGGGTGGTGTGTTGGTGGTTTTCAAATAGTAGGGTATCTTGCAGTATGCATGAAAATATTCCTTTGTAAAGATATAGTAAAAACTCATAAGCAGGCTAATGGGAAATACCCAATGATCCTTGAAAGACTAGAACATACACTAAACTAAACATTCAAACATTTTTTCCTATCAAATCCATTTAATATGAAAATGAAATTCATAGAAAATGAAGGTGAGATTCTCCATTTATTTCCACTTTTTGAGTATTTTTATAAAAAAATGTATATATTTTAAAGCAGACTTCATATATTTCTTTCAACACCCAATTTTTACAATGCTTTTCACATTTCAAGGAAAACATAAAAGAGATTCATTATTTTTCAGCATAACCCCCCTATACTCAAATTATCAAAATTTTGACCTCCCTATGAGTACATTTTCAGAAAAAGGAATTATATTTTCAAGCTAGGCATGAAGATTGTTTTTAAAAAATTTATTTTTATAGTTTTTAAATTTTAATGAGATGAAGTACATGAAAATAACATGTTTTTCCTTAATAAATACTTCAAACTCTCAGCTTCTATCCCCACTTAATAGTATGTGGAAGCATGAGAGGATTTTTGGGCTATTCGAATAGAATTGAAACACCATTAAACATTGTTTTAGCTTTCCTATCTCTTCAATTCGTTTCATGAATAGTCTTATGAAAATTAACAAGACTCCCCTTGTTTTTCACCTTAGAATAGAAGGAAATGACTTTTTTAAAGATACGTTATTTTGAAGATATTTAGCATCAATCATATTTATAGTAGAAACACATGCCTATTTTAAGTGGTCCTTTTCATCCTATTTTAAGTGGTCCTTTTCATTTACATGTTTCTGATAGGACTCTTATAAGGGATATCTTTGAAGTTATGGATAAGTCGCTCCTTATTAAGATATGTTCTCTTGTTCAATGGAACTTTGAGAAGGATTAGAGATGGCATAATAACAAGTAGTTAGAATATTTTTTGATGAAATATGTTTATAAAAAACTTATTTCAAGATTGTCTTTGGAATTCTAGAGTGACCTGCCTAGGAGTACATTTTCAGCAAAAGGGTTTAGGTTTTCAACCTTGGCATGAAGCTTGTTTGTTAGATTTTGTTTTTTTTTTTGTTTTTTTAAAGGCCAATGAGATGAAGTGCATGAAAATAAGCAGTTTTTCCTTAATAAATACTTCAAACTCTAACCTTTTTCCCCCAATTAATAGTATGTGGAAGCGTGAGAGGATTTTTTGGGCTATTGGAATAAAATTAAAACACCATTAGACATGGTTTTAACTTTCCAATCTCTTCGATTAGTTTCATGAATAGTCCTATCAAAATAAACATGATTCCCCTTGATTTTCACCTTAGACTAAAAGGAAATTACATGTTTAAAGGTACTTGGCATCGATCACATTTCCATTAGAAACATAGGCCTCTTTTAAATGGTCTTTTTCATTTACATGTTTCTCATAAGACTATTATAAATTTATATCTTTGAAATTGTGGATAAGTCACTCCCTATTAAGATATCCTCTCTTGTTCAATGGAATGTTGTGAAGGATTGGAGATGGAATAATAACATGTATTTAGAATATTTGTTGGTGAAATATGTTTATCAAAAACTTAGTTTGAGATTGTCTTTGGATTTCTGTCTTATTTATTTATTATATTTAATCAATGTCATGACATGTTCTTAGTATTAAACTATTTTTATTTTTTCCAATGTAATGTATTATTTGATTAAGAATAAGATAGATTTTTAAATAAATAGTGACATCAAATTTTCATAGTTCCTGATGTTATAATCCTAAGGTTTAAATAGAAGATGATAATATGTGTAAAATGTAAGAATGATATGTAAAGGTAAAGGTGGAGGTGACAAGTGAGAAGGGCTTTACAACTAATCATCACCAACATAATATATTCAACAATACTAATGGAGGTGACAAGGGAGAATGGATTTCTGACAAATCATCGCCAACATAATATCTTCAACAATACCAATAATTATTTAATGGAATTCATTCAATAACAATTGTTTCTAATTGTTAGTAAAACACCACACATATTACAAGTAGCTATGCATGTTATCACCTTTAAAATATTAATTACATTAGCCCTTCTATTATGTTATAGTTATTTTTATGTTAGCCCTTCTATTATTATGTTAGCACAAAATATTTTAGAGTAGAATTAAGTATTTATTTTATCACATAAATTTATGTTTAAATATGTGGGATCTACAAGATATTAAGTTGTATGATATTGATGCTCTTCAATTATAAAGGTTTGTTATTTTCAATATTGTTAATATATAAGATATTGAAAAAAATTAAGATAATCTGATTATTTTTTCATTTAACATAGTCCCAAATATATATGTTTTTTTTTTAATTTTAAACTTTTCAAATATTCCTATTAAAGAAAAATAATTCCATATGACAGGGGATTTAAAAAAAAGAAATTTAATGTTTTAAAATATTAAAATCAGACGAACATTGTCATCAAATTACTTTGGGTTGATTTAAACCTTTTTATAGAATGGTAATATGGTTTAAACTATCTATAATGAAATTATATGGTTTAGACAAACTTCTCTAGTCATTATCAATTTCTTAAATTAAATTTTAATTATTTTTTATTGCCTATTTCTACTATCACCTTCTAACAAATAATTCGATCGTAGTTCAATATAAGGATAAATCCCATTTATTTTCCTTGTTTTAGTTTTTAAATTTTTAGATTAATAAAAAAAATTATAGCCCCAATTAGTGAGAACAATGGCTTGCAATGTCATCTACTAAAATAATTTATTTGAAGACATCAAATATAAACATGGTCCCTAAAGAATTCTGTAACTAACCATTATCCAATAATTAAAAATCAACTTCTGTACTCACTTCATTCCCCTTGGAACCATGTTGGTCAAGGTAAGAGATGTTACAGCTTGAACTGATTAGCTCGTTCAATTTAGAATGAATCTACACTAGCTTCACCTCTGGAGTAATCTAACGAGGAGTTTTTTATTGGTGCTCATGTTAGGAATATTGCAGATGAATTTCATGGTTTGAAGAAATGTTTTCTATGCTCTGAAAATGCTACTCTCAATCAGGTAGTCAAATCTGTCCATGCTTTGTGTGTCCCTTCATCTAGCAGTTGTCTCAAGTTAATTATTGGGAATGTGGCTTCCTATGCTTTGATAGTTACAGTTTGTCTTGTCTCACCCCCTAGCGTTATCCATTTTTGTATTGTCATTTGATCCCATGCTTCCTTCAGCCCAAGTTAGGGGTATTCTGTGGATGGTTCTTCTTTCGGTATAAGTTCCTTTGACTCCCTCTCCCATTGGTTCTCCTCCTCCCCTTGCCCATCCCTTTCCTTTTATTGCTCATTTTGAATGTGGTGTTTGTGGTCTCCTATTGGTTGATCCTCCTCCCCTTCCCTCTTTTAACCCTCATGTCATTTATTCAAGGGCTTTTTTTGATGTGGATATTGGTGAATTTGTGACTCATTCGATTTATGCAAATTGAAAAATTGACTTCAATCCATTTCACCCTTGCTCAGACTTTTGCTTATCTTAGATCCCTTTAGCTTTGGAATCCACTGCCCTTTGTTTGGTGGATGCTTCATATCTATCATCTTCAGTTCCTATGGAGGACCTTCTACTTGGTGATGTTCATATTCAAGTGGCGTCACTTTTTTCTTGAACTGGTTATCCCTAACCCTGCTTTATTGGAAATAAAATCTAATATTGGCATCAATTCCTTGATTGGCAAGTGTGTAGGGTCATCCACTTCTACTATTGCTCTCTCTGCTTGGGCCTCAAAGGAATGGTATTCCATCGGTCCTCCTTCTTTCTCCCTACTAGTGGTGGATTTTTTCTAGTGGAACTTCAATGCCCTTTTGATCGAGATATTTTGTGGAACTTCAATCGATGGATCTTCAAACACTCTAGCATATTCTTCTACCCTCATGACCCTTGTTTATCTTCATATTTGGTTTAGCTCACTTCCATTCTGATGTGGCTTCGAATCGATTATATCCCTCTGGTGATGAAGAATGAGTGCTTCATCAAACTTTTGGTGGCCAAGGTTGACTCTTTTGTGAAGATAGATGCAACTTCCTTGAACCTATGTTTAGTCTATGTCTATGCCTAGATTGACCTTTATAGGAATCTCTCCTTCTCTATGAAGTTGATTTTATCGCATGGATCATGGACTCAATATTTAAATTTTGAGGGCCTTCCCTTCTGCTGCTTCTATTGTCACCTCCCTGACCATCGTATTATTGAGTGCCCTTCCAAGAAAAATCAAATTTCTCAATCTATTTAGAAAAGAAAAGAGGGGGTGACTAATAAGAATTTTAAATGACCTAACCATGATAAGTTATATCATTCCTCCTAATCTATTTTGGTGGAGTTGGTTGAAGGTACTGCAGAAGACCTTTGACCTACTCCCCTTGTCCCCCCTCCACTCCCTTCCCTATTCACATATGTCCCCCTTCCCTGTCTCAGATCCCCCCTCCCCCGGATGTCCCCTTGTAGGATTCTCTGACCCTTAGGGAAACTCCTCTCAAAGGGATCCATCTTGGGTTCCCCTTCTAGGTCCTCTAACCATCATGTGAATATTAGTGTCCCTTCTAAGAAGAAGGGTCATCGATCAGAGGTCAAACTTCTTAAGGTGGATGCACACTCTCTCATCAACAATGGCTCTCAATGGAGCCTAGAAGACCTTCTTTCCAGAAGAGGGCATCAGACAAAACTGGCTTGTGGATAGGTCCTCCTGAAGGATGGTTCGCAACTCATGGTTTGGCTTCTCTTTGATACCTTCTTCTTTGCATTTTATTGGATATTCTCAACTTTCTTCTAGCCTTTGGGGATATTTTTAATATTATTTTACGACTGGTGGATTCGATTTCTCCTCTCTTGCTTTCTTGTCAGGTGATGCCCTTCGTGTTTCTTGTTTATTGTCTTCCTCTTTTCTTGTTGTGAAAATGGGTCCTCGATTGTGTCCCTTACTAATTCAAAGCTTCAGTAAAAAATGATGTTTGATTTATATCTTTGATTTCAATAATATTTCTTTATCCAAAAAAAATATAAAAATATAATCAGATTCAATCACTAAAAGAATTTGATTTATAAATCCTTCTATTTAAAAAATTAATCGAAAGAGTTTTTTATTTAGATATATATTTAATTAAATTATTGTAATAAAATACATAATAAAAAGGATACCAATATCTATATAAATAAGAAGATATTGAAAAAACCAAAATTAATTATAAATTTAATTATTTATTTTAAATATTATTTAACTCAATTAATTATAATTTAATGTTTGTATTCCAATTTTATTAAAAACCAATTATTCATATTACACCATGTAACTTTTGTGTGACCCAATTTTTACCTTAAAATGATATTTCTATTTGCAATATCGTCCGGTTCACATGTGTTTTGAAGGGACATGATGCCGATGTTCAACATTAGCTATTGAACAGTTGGTTCACACGTGTTTGTGTGGTTATTTTAACTTGGAGACATTTTTAGGAGTGTTTTGTTATATGGGTAACATATTTATTACTTTCTTATGGAATTTTATTTCACATTCAGAGACAATTCACCTTTAGAGGCATATCGTGGGGGCACTATTTTTATTTGATTAGGGAATTTAGTGTTTTCATTAGGTCACTAATGGATGACCTTTTATAATTGAAATAATATATTTATATCATTTTATTAATGAACACTAATGTCTTTACATTTAATATGTTATTATCATTTATTTGATGTATTTTAAATATTTATATTATTTTAGATATTTATTTGTATGTCCTGTGTCAGTTAATGTATTGTTTGAGATTTTTATTTTTAATTTTTTAAATTATCATAGACATAAAATGTTTCAATGTGTATATTGTTGAGGTAAGTAAGATTCAACAATGGTTTTTTAATTTCAAAAATCAAATGAAAAATGTAACCCACTTTTAAAGTGGTGAATTTAAGCAAGTAATTAAGGGACTTTTATGGTAGAATTAAAGTCTGGGGACCAATATTGAGGATAGGAGAGGAGTTTTAAAGACTTTTGGGATAGCTTTGACCCCCACTAATGACCTTTGATAGGTGTAAATTATTATGTCATTTTAAAACAGAGGTGATATTACCTTAGTGATGTTTGGTAGAGGAACATGTTCATGGACCAATTATGGGTCGATACATAGTAGAATACAATTTAGATGTACAATGAGAAGTCAAATAGTTATCCCTATTAGTCATAATATTCTAATCATCTCCAATGGAACTGGTCAGTTTATTCTTTAAAGAATTTTTATTTTGCAGAGCTTGTCATGAGTTAGACATCAATGGGCATTCTAGAATCATATGGTCTAAGTATTTGCATTGAAAACATGTATTAAGGAGGTTAATCTAAAACACGCACTATGAAAACTGGTCTTTAGCAATATGTATATCAATGGTTTCCTTAAAATCCTTGGTGAGGACAATTTCCACACAAACTCACTTTTGTGGGTGAGATGTATAGAACTTATGTTGTTCATGACAAATGAAATGCCCCAATGGTTTAATAATCTCAATTTGAAATGAAAGTGCAAATCCATTGTAACTAAATGGAAATACCTTAGAAGTTCCATTTTGAAATCCAAATTTGATGCCAGGGATAAAACAATTATTTCTAAGCTTCTCTTCCATAAGTTATCTATTGACAATAACATATAATTTCTTGTAATGTATTCTCTTAAATGCCTAATCTACATTTTCCTTGAGATTGCCAGTCATATTATTTATAGATGTATATTTTTTAAAAATACATAGACTATTGTACACAATGATAATCACCCAATGTCAATGTCGTACTCCTATAAGCTCACCTTGAAAATTTCATGAATGATTATATACCTTACTGACAAGATTAAATTTTTTTGTATAACCTTGACATGACTTTGTTCATTCATTTCACCATGCACATACCTCTTCATGTCATGAGTATGCTTCCTATGCAATTGACATCAATGACCTGTACCTTCCATGCGGAG
Source organism: Torreya grandis (assembly GCA_037957365.1). NCBI lineage: Eukaryota > Viridiplantae > Streptophyta > Pinopsida > Cupressales > Taxaceae > Torreya > Torreya grandis. The sequence continues at coordinate 1,979,380 of JARHVA010002471.1, read as the reverse complement.
ATAAGATATTAGTTGTCTTCAAATTATCTTTTTTTCTTTCTCTCATGACAATACTCTTCCATTCACCTTGTCATATCACACACTGCCAAATATGCTTAATCACCTTTGGCATCAACCTTCACAAGATGCTGCTTTGACATTAACGATAATAATGGACAAATACATAAAAGGAACATGTCATCCTCATGTCTTTGATAAATTATTATGTAGTCAACATGCTTTAAGCCTATCCTTATTATTTAAGAGGTAATAAAACTACCTTCAAATTACCTTTCCATTAACTATACTTGTTCATTGTTTCATCATGAATTACTTTTCTATCAAAGCATCATGGCCTTCTCAAGACCACATGACAAGCATTCGTTGGTATAACATCACACTATATTTCATCCTTGTAAGTTTTACCTATAAAAAAATTGATTGAATGCATTTTATCTACTTTAAATTCATTCTCTTTATTTAATCATAAAATCTAATAAGGATTAGGATGCTTTTCACATTGCAAACCTAGTTTCTCAATCATGTCCTTAGAAATTATTAGTTCCTAAACTTACACTTAATAATTTGTGCCCTTTTTTGAAATATTAATTATCAAATATATAATTTTTACTCTGAAAATGTCATCCAGAGTAAAATCATGTTCTTTCCTTGTGAAAAACCTATGTAGTAGACTTGATCATGTTCTAAAGATTTAAGATCCTAGGTTTTATACAAAACTGGTATGTGATCAACATTCTAGAGATATTTCTTCTTTGGGTTATTGGCATGTTCATAAGCATCTCTATGATGTTCAAGGTATGTATGAATATGGATTTCTCTCTTTTGTTTGAGAGAATAATAATCCTAGTTTGTCTACATTTAAGGGGAAATTGGATGTGGACATTGAGGTTATTGTTCATGGTTGCATTTATTTGTGTTTTCATGGGGATGAGGAACACAAGCATGAAATTCATGTGAAAATCCCAAATGGTGGAATCGATAACTAATGATTGCATAATGAATGGTTTTTTCTCATGTTGCAAGGCCTAATTAAAGACAAGAAGGTTGCTTTTAGAAAGGCTAATTGTGATCTCTACTGAAAAAGTGAATGATGGTGTTTATTTTCCCCTATAAGAGTAGTTCTCAACTTTGATGAGGGTTTGGACTAGGGAGATGTTTTGATAAGATTGGTGGGATATCCTGAGTCCATCCTGCAGGGATGCAATGACTATAAGCCTGAGGAGGGAGTAATTGAAGTATAAATAAATGATTTGAGATAGAACACATTGGGTCATATTGGATATATAGAGCTTAAGGATAGATCAGAAGACTTTGCATATTATATAATCAAAATATTAGGAGCAAAGAGAAATGCCTCTGCTATTATTAAAAATTAGGCCATGGCCATAATCACACATCTAAAAAAATATAAATTCATCACACTAAAAAAATATAGAGCTCAACTTAGAATATCGCATATAACATAACGTTTCAACTTTTATGACCTTAGAGTAATCTTAAAGTGAAACATTTTATCTTCACATATCATTTAAATACAAACATATATGCTCTTTATTTCAAAATCAGGATGAATTTTATTGTCTCTTATACCTAAAACATTTTTAATTATTAATTTTACACTTTTTTTTCATTTAATTTTTTTTAAAGAAAATTATGTTTTGAAAATTTAGAACTACTTAACTTCTATCATGAAGGGATATGCGGTGTTATATTTACAAAAATAGTGGAATGAGGAGTTTACCCCAATACTCATAGCCATATTTCTGAGCTAGACATAAAATCTAGTTTCCACATGTCTCATAGTTTATTAAAACACCTATGATACCTTGTTTACACCAATAGGAAGACATTTTATCTTTTTAATTTGTTGTACACCTAAGAGGAACGTATATCACATGGATGTTACTCTCAAACTAACCTTGAAACTAAGTTTAATTGGCTACCATATTTAGTGTTATAAAATATTGGGCTGACACTACTCAATGATAGATAAAGTATATTTGAGAGCCTAAAAATCATTCAAGAACTTTTCCTAGATTACCTATCACACATTCATTTTTTCTTCTATTGTGTGATTAATCACTAATCACCTTATATATTCTAGTAGGCTTGTAGATTTTAAGAATTTATTGTTGTATTCAATTTTTTTCTGTAGATTATGGATAGACAATCTTCTTAAATCCCCTTTTATTATGATCAAGTTTAATTGACAATTAGAAATAGGCAAAAAATAATAGAAGATGATGTGGATGATTTTGATCCTGATAGTAAGCTTACATATAAACCATTTAAATACGAAGAATCTGAATGTCATTTTTCCAAGAAGAGCAAAACCAATTTAACTTCAAAAAAATATTTCTTAATAGGTGAAATCCAAATCAACATTCAATATCCAAAGTAATTGCTAATAATAATGTTTTTAATTATTACACTTTACAAATAGTAGATATTGAGCCTAAATTCAATAACTCTCCCCCCTTATTAACCCATGAGGATGTACCTTCTTCCTCTTCCCTTAGTACATTACGAGTTATATTTAAAATAAACGCTACTTCTTCTACCAAAACTTATGATGTTTCTCTTATTCCATCCTCATGTTTTTCTTCACATGATGCTCTTAATTTATTAATGGGTGTATTTATTATGTTTCAAAAATTATATCCTCTACATATTATTCCATTAATACTATTTCTTATATAAACTAATAACATCTTTCCCCATCCTCCTTATTTCTGAAATTAGATTTTTGATACTTGTATGCAAACATCACTCTTTTATTTTCAATCAAGACAAACTTATTTTCCTCACTCATAACCGTATCCTTGCCATGTATAAGAATATATTTGATATTATAACATTGTAACATCCCTCTCATATTTCCTTTCATAAAAATCTTTGTCTTCTTCTCTTCCCTCTCAAGACTCAAGACTTGAATCTTCTCCATCCACTCTACTTTTTCATTATTTGATGCAAAACAAGACCCAAACACCTGTAAACCATGTGTTTCAAAATCCTTACCTTCTTATTTCAATTTTATTGTCCCTTCTCTTAGATAAACTTACATTACTCAGTTGTAACATAGTCTCTAACTTGCAACCTTTGCACTTGTGGGTCTTCAATACACTTATTTTAAATAAAACCTATAATTCCACTATCTATTTCATAAGGTTGTATGTACTCTTCTTACCAAATAATAAAATAACAATGATATTGATCTTATGTTTTTATTTCACCATGACCTTTATTGGTCTATTTTATTTTCTAGATTGGACTCTCTTAGATACATATAAATTTTATGTAAGTAATATCAATATATCCAAAATTTATTCTTAATCATATTTACTCACAATTGTGATAATATGACATTGTGCATACTCAACCATATTCAATATTACTTAGCCTTCACTCAAAGTATTTTCTAATTTTTCTACCTCTATCAATATTTTAATTTTATGTGCCTTATCTACTCAACAAACATAGTTCTCTTTTAAGACATGAAGTAGAATAAAAAAGAGACTCTCTAACTTCATCTACCCTTGTAGGAACAAACAATGTCTCTATACCATGGAGATGTTTTAAATTGACTTAAGTAATCATCAACATTAAAACCAATAGTGTTTACTTAAATATCTTACAAATTAGTCTTAGCCATAATCTTGGATAGACCCATCCCTCTTATCAACATAGTGGTCTGGATATACATGTCATACTCTTGTAGATTGTTGACCCACTAGAACTTCTTACTGGATACATAAATACAAGTCAAAATTTCCTTCACCATGTTGTGTAATATGTAATATGACTTGAACATTTTAAAATCATTCAAAAGAGAGAAATCTTGTTTTTAAATTATAGTGTATTTTATTTCAAGACATTGCATAGATTTTCTAAAGAAAGCTATGAGATGCTCATGTTTATCTTAATTATTTGAAATGGGACATTACTAACAATATTGTATGATGAAAAATAGTACTTGGGATGGATTTGTGTAATTAGGATTGGTTAAGATAGGAAAAAACTTCAAAGCTCCCTTGATGTCACTGAATGCTTGTATGGCATTTTAATCCCATTTGATGGTTTGGTCCTTATTTAACATGGAAGTAATATGCATAATAATCTCTATGAAATTAGACACAGACTTCCTTACAAAGTTAATTTTCCAAACAAATACTAATTTCCTTTCTTGGACTGCAGGATAGGAACTTTGTTAATGGATTTGACCCTTTTAGGATCAATCATGACACCCTCTTTGGACACTATATGCCCTAGTAGATTCACCTTATATACTATAAAGTGACACTTCTTGGGATTAATAAAAATTATGAGCTCCCTTCATTTGATCAGTACCTATTCTAGATGCTTCAAATTCTCTTCTCTTATTTCAGAGTACACAGTGATGCCATCCTGATACACAACAATAAAATAGTTAATTATCCTTACAAAGGAAACATCTATAACTCCTATAATATCACACCAGTATTCATTAACTTGAAAGGCATCTTCATATATACATGCATGCCCCACGACATCATGAACATAGTCCTATGCCTCCTAGATTCCTTTACCACAACTTGGTTGTATCTTAAGAAGCCATCCAATGTGGATAATGTTTTTGATATTGTAATACTTTACAATAATTTCTGTATATTAGGCAAGGGATAATTATATTTTATATAAGCTATGTTTAGATTCTTGAAATCCACACATAAGCAAATATCAACATTCTTCTTCCGTATATGGACTAAATTTACAACCTATGATAAGTAACCAATAGGTTGAATGATACCACCATCCCTTAGCTTATCTAATGCTTCCCACATGTTGGTGGCCAAGATGGGGTTAATAGGTCTTTATTTTTTCTTGAAATGTTTCCTATCCTATTGCAATGGCATGACGTGCTAGAATAAGTCTTCTCTATACCCTTTCAACTCATAATAAGACCATGCTAAGAAATCTTGGTACCTCTTGAGTAGTTACCTATAATATTTGTTCTCAGCTTCACTTAAGTAAGTACCCAACCAGACCTTCCTTGGATTTTCATGACAACCCAATTTCACTCAGTTACATATTTTGAAATGAATTCTATCAGCTCCATCAAAAGATGCATCCAAATTGACTAGGCCTCTTGGGAAAGTGTTTTTATACAATTTAATGATGTCTTTAGAAAATAAGGTTCCCTTCCCATCACTGAATTGAACCATATATTCTGAGTCTATGAGTTTGTTTTGGAACTCAATATCATAGATTCAAAACCTCTTAATTTGTTCATCATCATCATAGACCTACCAATGATGAACATTGTCTAGGATTGACGGCCTAACAAGCACCTCCACTTGATACTAACAATGAGGGATTGTATTTGAAATGTCAAACTGATCACCTAACCCTGCAAGTCTATCAATTTTTCAGTTGAAAATCCTATCATGATAACAACTATTGAATGCATCAAAGAACTCCAATAAGTCCCAAACAACATTTTGATATTATTTTAATGTTTTATTTTTCATGTCAAAAACACTATGGACTTGCTTTACCACTAATTTATAATCAGCCTTAACAATCAAATACTTGATTTAATATTCATTGGAAATCCTTAGACTAAGTAAGAGTGCCTCATACTAAACATTATTATTAGTGCACTTAAAAGAAAATTGGAAAGAAAAAATTCACCATTGGGGGTAGAGAAAATAACCCTATCTCCATTTCCAATATTTGAGCAAGCTCCATCAAAGAACATCTTCCAGCATACTTCTTCTTTATCAGGATTAACATCAAGAACAATAGGGTGTTCATTAGAATCAATATTCTTGAAAAAGTATTCAATTTGAACATATGTGTACAATACTTCATTAAGAGCACATTTGGGATCTTTAATTACATTTAACATCTTTTGCTCTATATAAAGTTTAACCATCTTACCCTCTAGTATAATGGTGGCATAGGAATGGTCCATTTACAAACATCTACCCATACTAGTATCCTATTTACATGACAAAAACATCCCCCACTTAGGTAGGCAATCCATAACCACCACATCCATATTCAAATACATGCTTGGATGAAGTGCAAGTTGCATTACCAACCCTTTGACTTTTCCTAAAACTGGAACCTCTTGTGAGTACATTTCATAAAACTTACCAAAGTGTGATGTAATCTTAACTCCCACCTCATTTAGGACACCCAAGGGCATCACACTGTAAGAAGCTCTAGTGTCAAACATATAATTATGAATAAGCATACCTTTTATCAAAAGAGTAGTGTAAAATGGGTCCACATTTAGCTGACTTTCTAGAAGTTCAATACCTAAATAGATGTCCAAAGTAAGCTCAGAAACATCTTCAAAATTTTCATCACTTTTCCAGGGGTGTTTAGGGTAAATCAATTTCATTTGTAACTGACTTCTCAACAAATTCTAAATATTTAAAGGCCTTCTTCCTATGTTCAGGTATTCATAATAATTCAATAGATGGCATGGTGATTTTTAGTTGGCTTATCACTTGGGCCATATCACATATGTTATAATGAGGAAGAGGAGTATTTGGTGGAAGGGTAAAAACACAATCAATTGGGATATAATCATTTAAAGTCTAAAGTGGAGCAGGATAGGATAGATTTGCACTCTTAGCAATTTTTTTTAAAGGGTGGATTTTGTTTAACCTCATTCACATACTCAGGGATACTAGAAAATATGGGTGCTATATTCTTAGAGAGAGCACCTCATGTCTTAGTCAATTGGGAAATGGGCACTAGTTTAGAATATTTAGGTACTACTAGAGTTTCTTTAGATTCCTTATTAACATCCACTAACTTGGGATTTGTAGGGGCATTATCATGAGGAACAACAACTTGATATTTGATTCTCAAGTGATATTATTTCTCTTCAGTAGTTGTTATATTAATTAGCAATTTCCTATCTTTCACTGAAGACATTCCCCCATCATATTTCCTAATCATCATAGAACGTAAGAAATTAAAATAATGGATGGTTAATTTATATGCTTGTGCCATAATAACATCACAAGCAAATTCAAGAGTTGGGACACTTACCTTTTTAACCGCACTCTAGAATTAATTAATAGTAGAAATAGTCAACAATTTCATGGAGGTAGTCATCTCACTTCGATGGATTTGATATTCAAACATCAAGATCTCATCATCAAATGATGAAGACTTAAGTTCATAGGCATTTTATCAATTATATTAGTAGTACAACATGGGGATGGGGAAGGAAGCACTTGTCACACTAATAAATATCAATGTCATAATCTACAACATTCACCTTGGCATTTAAAGGATCATGCACTTCTTTTCCAACCCCTATGTTATGATTTATACCCATTCTTTCTTCACATGTAGGCCTCTTCCCTTTATCATTATCTCAAATATGAAAATTAGTCCCTCTTTATGCTTGATTCATATTTGGAGCCCATTTGTAATTGGTAGACACTTGAGGTACCCTGTTTTTAGCTCTCACCAGTCTATATAACATTTCTTTGACAGTAGAGGCCAAATTTTTAATGGTTTCTTTAACATTAGCTATCTTAGTAGATTATACCTTTCTTAGATTAACTAATTATACATTATCATGCTTGTTTATGGGATTTCTCATAGCCTTGCTATTATTTTAAATATGGATTGCCATATTGAATGCCAACCATAGGTTCATGGGTGCTTTGTCCCATAATTAGTATGTAACCTTATTATCAAAAGCATCAAAATACTTTATCAAGCACACTATATTACTAGGCCTAATATTTTTGGGTAGCTATATCATAACCTTATTGAATTGATTGTTAAAGTCCTACACACACTCATTAGAATTATTCATGATATTTTCAAACTTAGCTAAGAGAAACCTTGGTTCAATCCTATCACCATACTAAATTATAAAAACAGTTTGCATCTCTTCCCATGAATCAATGCATCCATTGGGAAGAGAATTAAACCATTCATGAGCATCCTCCTTAAGAGTGTGCACACAAATTTTTATACACACATCCTCATACTCAACCTCATAATCTTCAATGATATTTTGAAAATTTCTTAGGTGCTGATCACCACTCATTGCATTATTCCCTTGAAATTTTTGGAGGCATTTCTTAACTTCATTTTGGACCTCATTGGGATAGGCCTCCATCTTATCAAAATTTATATGCCTAAATCTGAGAATGTGAAATACAGGATGTGCATTCTCATCTTGGTTCCTATGCCTTATGATTGGTTCAATAATAGGTTCAAGAACAAATGGCAAAGGGATACAAGGGGTGAATGAGGTGGACTTGGTGGATTAGACTTGGGATAGGATTCATGTGGTTGAGATGGAGCTATAAAATAAATAAGACTATGTGTTTTAGAACTAGTAGAAGAGCTCTAATAGTCCTCAACAATAGGGAGTTCACCAAAAATCTCAAGACTATCAGAATCTTGGCAATGTAAATAATCTTTAGATGTTGAAATTTTCCCTTCAATAGATCTCCAGACATGTCTCCTTCTTCTTTGGTGCAAACTTAGGGGAAAGATAAGCCTTTTGGATGAGTAACCTTTGAAGGATGATCTCAATCCTTCCACCTTGAAAAACAAGAAAGAGCACTCAAAGTTGAAATGGAGCTATTCAAAATAGGCACCAATCTTCCTTGAAACTAGGTGATAAAATTAGAGTTTCCATTAGAACCAAAATTCTAGAATATAACAATTCATAAACTAGTTGTGATCCATGTTGAACATACTTTGCTAAGTTTAATGATGAGATAATAGCACACAGACACTAAAATTTGTAGAATTATGTTCAAAAGGGAAAAGACACCTTCGAAAATGTAATATAAATAGCTCTTTGTAGTAAACACAACAAAATTGAAGTTGTCAAACTTCAAATCTTGGCATGTTCCCAAGTGGAGTATTATTGCGTTAATGACTAAGATAGGTAGATCAATCTAGTAACAACAAAGAAATTAACAAGGTTAAATATGTGTGGCCCTTTACAAGAGTCCTTAATAACACAAGTGACTTAGACTTCAATTTAATCCCCAATAATGGTGCCAGATGAGTGTTGGTTCCCAGTTATACACCTTGTATTCTCAACCTTGTACACTTGAAGGAAATGGTAAGCAATGATGGAAAACTTGATATTATGTCATTGTATCTAGGCAAGGGTTTGGCATCACAATATTATTGAAATGCAAAAAAATGAATTAGAGTCACTTATAGATGGTATGGTTAACTCCATACTACTTTTGGCTGTACCTAAATCAAGGTGAGAGAACCTATGGGGTAGTTTTCTCACATGGAGGGATTTTAAAACTCAATCTTTAGGGGGATTCTTAGCATAATGGGGGAATATGACCACAATATAACCAAGTGTACAAACTTCACCTACAAAGGGTTGTCATACAAAATGCACAAATGCTTTATGTCATACACAAGATACTAAATATAGATGAAATGATGATTGCGACATTCATTTTAATAAAATATTTAATAACAAGGGATCAATGGAAAAATACCTCACTAGGATTTCAAGCATAAAATTCAAACATATTTCAAATATGTAGGATATTATATGTCTGTAAGTCAAATAACACTTATGGTATGAAAAGGGTGTGTTAAATGTAAGGTAGGATAGGGTAGGATAGTTTATTAGTTATAAAATTGAGGGTTGTGTGTTGGTGGTTTTCAAATAATAGGGTTTTTTTCAACATACATGACATCACCTATTGCAAAGATGTAGGAAAATCAAAATGCAAGGCATGGAAACTAAAAGGAGAAATTTTCATTCATTGGTGGCAACACAATGCAAATACCCAAATGATCCTTAAAACCCTAGAAAATATGCTAAAAATAGAATCTCAAATACTTTTTCTTGCTAAATTCATGAACCCAAGGTGCCCTAATAAGGTATTCAACAAAATATTTGCAAATCTCTATGCAAAAAGGGGTTTATAACCTAGATTTATGCCTAAGTTGATAATTAATAGTGAACACAAAGATAAATATCTAATCAACATAAAACCTAAAATATCTCATTGTATTTTTGTTGAGTTGTGGAGCTAAAAGCTTCACCAAATGAGTATATTGCAGGTTGCTAGAACTACACAGTCACCGGTGTCAGTCAAGAGTGACCGACGTCAGTCAAGAGTCGACTGAGAGATGCCGGTGTCGATCATGGATCAGCTGACATTGGTCATGTGTAGACAGGTAGGGACCGATGTCGGTCACCTGTGCGTCCAGAAGTCTATTTTTATGGATAGAACAGAATGTTTGCATGATAGGATTAAGTGTTAGTCTTAAGTCCGCATCTCTATCTTTAGAAGGACTATTTTGAGCCCTTGATTAGGAGGTGCATCTAATGGTTGTGAATGCGTGCTCATGTTTCCTAATATTATATATAGGATTAGATCTTCATAGCTTATTGAAATAGTATTGTAAAATATATGTGAATCAATCTAGGTTGTTGGAATTGATTGTAATTGAGAGAGAGAACTCTTGAGGGAAAGAAATCTGTACATCTGAGAGAGGTGTGCAAGAAAAGATGTTTCTTCAATTGTAATTCCTTTTGGAAGAGTTTAATACAAGTTTTCAGGGTGGTTTTTTGTATCTCTTATTCTTTGCTATTTCTGATTCTAGTTACTTATTATTCTGGTTTAATTCCGTGTTTAATTGCTTTCACCTAGTAATCAACTTTGTTGGTTGATCTCCAACAAGTGGTATCAGAGCTTGGTTAGTGATACCAACAAGTGGTATCAGAGCTCAGGTTGACTAACAGGTATTTCAGATTTAGTTAGTGTTTATTAATTATAGGTCACTCACAGGGGTTTTTGTTTGAGTGGGAGAAGCAATGGCAGAAGAAAGTAAACTGAGAATGGAGAAGTTTAATGGAAAGAATTACCAATTATGGAGAATGCAGATAGAAGATTATCTGTATCAAAAATATCTATACTTACCATTAGCTGGGGTTTCAAAGAAGCCCACAGACATGGAAGATGAAGAATGGGAAGTTCTTGATAGAAAGGCTCTTGGATCTATAAGATTGAGTCTGGCATCTACTGTGATATCTAATTTATCACAGGAAAAGTCAACGGTAGAGTCAATGACTACTTTAGAGAATTTATATGAAAAACCCTCAGCCTTCAAATAATGTATATCTTATGAAGTAGTTATTTAATTTGCAAATGCAGGAAGGTGGATCTGTATCTAATCATCTAAATGATTTCCATGGAATTATAAATCAATTAAATTCAGTCAAAATAGTGTTTGATGATGAAATTAAAGCTCTATTAATCTTATGCTCTTTACCTGAGAGCTAGCATAGCTTGGTAATGGCAGTTAGTAATACTGCATCTGCTTCAAATATTTTAAAAGTACATGATGTTGTTAGTGTAATCTTGAATGAAGAAATTTGTAGGAAAAGCATAGAGGAAACATCAAGGAACGCTTTATGTTTTGAGAGCAGGGGAAGGCAAAAAGAGAAGGGCAAGCATAGGAGATCAAGGTCTAAGTCAAAGATGAGAGGTAGATCCAAATCTAGAAATGGCAGGAGGATAGCCTGCTAGAATTGTGGAAAGATAGGGCATATAAGCAAAGATTGTTGGTCAAAACTTAAAGAGGACAATCAACATGAAGGTAAAGAAGAAGCAAAATTTGTAGGTATTGTTGCACAAGATGATTTTATATTCTCTTTGCATAATAATATAGAATCTTGGGTTTTAGATTTTGGTGCCTCTTTCCATGCAACCCCAAATAGATAATATTTCTGTGACTATGTCCATGGAGATTTTGGAATAGTTTATTTAGGGGATGATGAGCCTTGTAAAATTTTTGGCAAAGGAAAAGTGCAGCTGAAAATGCAGAATGGCAACACATGGGTGTTGAGAAATTTCATGGATGTTCCCAGCCTGAAGAGGAATCTAATTTCTACAAAAAAGTTAGGGGATGAGGGTTGTACAATAACTCTCACAGCTGAATCTTGGAAGGTTTCCAAGGGTGCACTTGTATTGGCCAGAGGTAAGAGAGTAGGTACTCTCTATTTATGTAATTATATTACTGATAATTCTCCTTATGTATTATCTACTTCAGATGTAGATGCAAAGTTGTGGCACTAGAGGCTTGGCCACATGAGTGAGATGGGAATGATTATTCTTAAGTCAAAAGGTAAGCTTTCAAATTTGAAAAGCATAGATCTGGTTTTTTGTGAGCATTGTATTTTTGGGAAATAGAAGCGAGTGAGTTTTCTCAAGATTGGGTCAACAAAGAAGAAACACAAGTTGGAGCTTGTTCACACAATCGTGTAGGGACCAGCTCAGGTTGCTTCTATTGGAGGATCACAGTACTATGTTTCATTCATAGATGATGCTACAAGAAAGGTATGGGTCTATTGTATAAAGAAGAAATTTGATGTTTTTGACACTTTTAAGATTTGAAAATATTTGGTTGAGAATAAAATAGGCAAGAGATTGAAGTGCCTTAGATTTGACAATGGTGGTGAGTTCTGCAGCTACAAGTTCAATTGGTATTGTTATATGCATGGAATACATAGGCAAAGGATGGTTCCAAGGACACCTCATCAAAATGGAGTTGCTGAAAGGATGAACATAACAATAATGGAGCATGCACAGTGTATGAGATTGCATGCTGGTTTGCCCTTAGAGTTTTGGGCAAAAGCTATAGATACTATAGTTTACCTGATTAATAGAGGACCCTCTACAGTGCTGGATGATGGAATTCTAGAAGAGGCGTGGATAGGTAAAAAGGTAGATCTTTCATTTCTCAAAGTTTTTGGTTGTGAAGCTTTTGTGCACGTTGATAAGTAAAATAGAAAGAAGCTGGATGCTAAGTCTATGAGGTGCACATTTACTGGTTATGGCTCTGGAGATTTCGGATTCAGGTTTTGGAATGTAGGAACTAACAAAATAATTAGAAGCGGTGATATTGTTTTCAATGAGAAGGTGATGTATAGTGATCAGCTCAAGAAGCTGAATCAATCTGAGTAGAGTAATGGTGAATTGGACGAGGTGACGGTCCAAAATGAGCTCGTGGAAAAGAATAATCACAGATAGAAAAACACAGAGACCAACGTCGGTCAGGCAGGAATCGATGTTGGCAATACAAGAACTGATGTCGGTCAGACAGTGAGTGACGTCGGTCAGGAAGGAACCAATGTCGGTCAGGTGGAACCAACGTCGGTGAGTTACAGGCCTGGAGGTGATCGAGGTCGGTCACTTTCAGAGAATTTGGGCAGACAGCGTGTTGTGAATGAGTCTCAAATGCCCATCAAGTGGTTAGAAAGGGTAAGTAAACCTCAAATTTGATATTCCCCTTCATTATTCTATTTATTGCTTATTGATGGTGGAGAACCAGAGAGTTTTGATGAAGAAATATAGGTGGAATCCAATAATCAGTGGGAGCTAGGCATGAATGAGGAAATTGATTCCTTGAAAGAGAACCAAACGTGGGATTTGGTTGAGTTGCCAGCGGGAAACAAGACACTAAAAAATAGATGGATCTACAGATTGAAGGAAGGTGAGAATGAATAGATGAGATATAACGCCAAGTTGGTAGTGAAAGGATTTGTACAAAAACTAGGTATTGATTTTGGTGCGATTTTTTCTCCTGTAGTTAAAATGACTTCTATACAGACTATATTGTCTTTAGTTGCTATTGAGGATTTGCATCTTGAGTAGCTTGATGTTAAGACAACATTTCTTCATGGAGATTTGGATGAAGAAATATATATGGAATAGCCGAAAGGATTTGAGGTCAAGGGTAAGGAGAAGGTAGTGTGCAGATTGAAGAAAAGCTTGTATGGCCTTAAGCAAGCTCCTAGACAGTGGTATTTGAGATTTGACAGGTTTATGACTGAGCATGGCTACAGTAGAAGTCAATCTAACCATTGTGTGTATTTTAAGAGATTAGATAATGGTAGACATATTATTCTATTGTTGTATGTAGATGATATGCTAGTTACAAGATCACACATGTAGGATATCTCTGAGCTTAAGGTGAAATTAGTTCACACATTTTCCATGAAGGATTTGGGAGTAGCAAATAAAATATTTAGCATGAGTATTAAGAGAGACAGGAAAAATCACATGTTGATATTGTCTCAAGAGGATTATGTGAACAAGGTGAAGAAACGGTTCAATATGTAGGATACAAAACCGATAAGCACACATATGGCTGGACACTTCAAGTTGAGTAACGAACAGTGTCTTAATTCACATGATGAGGTAGAGTACATGAGGAAAGTTCCATATGCTTCTACAGTAGGGAGCTTAATGTATGCAATGGTATGTACAAGACTGGATATTGCCCAAGCAGTGGGAGTTGTGAGTAAGTATATGGCCAATCCAGGGAAGGAGCACTGGAAAGTAGTTTAGTGGATCCTCAGATATTTGAGAGGGACCAGCAGTAGGAATTCGTGTTATGGAGGGTCAAACACTTCTCTACATGGTTATGTAGATTTAGATATGGTAGGTGATTTGGATGGCAGAAGAAGCACCACAGGATATGTTTTCACTATTGGTGGAACGACGGTTAGCTAGATTTCAAAGTTACAGAAGGTTGTTGCCTTGTCAACTACATAAGTAGAATATATTGTAGTCACAGAGGTTAGCAAAGAGATGATATGGATGATGCGGTTCATGGAAGAGCTAGGAAATGAGCAAGAGAGTTGCAAACTATATAGTGATAGTCAGAGTGCAATTCATTTGGCTAAGAATTTAGCCTTTTATTCAAGAACCAAACATATATAGCTTAGGTACCACTTCATTAGACAGGTATTGGAGGATGGTGAGTTGAAGCTGGAGAAGATCCATACAGATAAGAACCCTGATGATATGTTAACCAAGCTGGTAACAAAGGAGAAGTTGACTCTTCATTAAACTTTTGTTGGTCTTCATGATTGAGTTTGAAGATGGAGGAGCTAGAAGATGTTGCTGTACAGGTACTGGTGTAGTTGTTTATCTCCAAGTGGGAGATTATTGATTTGTGGAGCTAAAAGCTTCACCAAATGAGTATATTGCAGGTTGTTGGAACTACACAGTCACTGGCGTCAGTCAGGAGTGACCAACGTCGGTCAGGAGTCAATTGAGAGATGCCAGTGTCAGTCATGGATCGGCTGACATCAGTTATGTGCAGACAAGCAAGGACTGATGTTAGTTACCTGTGCATCTAGAAGTCTATTTTCATGGATAGAACAGAATGTTTGCATGATAGGATTAAGTGTTAGTCTTAAGTTCGCATCTCTATCTTTAGAAGGACTATTTTGAGCCCTTGATTAGGAGGTGCATCTAATGGTTGTGAATGCATGCTCATGTTTCTGAATATTATATATAGGATTATATCTTCATACCTTATTGGAATAGTATTTTAAAATATATGTGAATCAATCCAGGTTGTTGGAATTGATTGTAATTGAGAGAGAGAACGCTTGAGGGAAAGAGATTTGTACATCTGAGAGAGGTGTGTAAGAAAAGAGGTTTCTTCAATTGTAATTCCTTCTGGAAGAGTTTAATACAAGTTTTCAAGGTGGTTTCTTATACCTCTTATTCTTTGCTATTTCTGATTCTAGTTACTTATTATTCTAGTTTAATTCTGTGTTTAATTGCTTTCACATAGTAATCAACTTTGTTGGTTGATACCCAACAATTTCATTAACAAGATATAAAAAAGAACCACATTTATTTTCCATTAATATGAAAGAAAATATTACATACATAATTGTTTCTAAATGTTACATTGGGGACAAAAATGGTGGATTTGCTCCATGTTAGATAGGGGAGACATATATAAATACTCTTAGAGCTTGCCAATGGTTGTATAAGATGTAACCAACTTAGAAAGAGAGGAAAAATAAATACACAATAATGATCCCAAAATTTGGAAGAGCCTTTACTTAGAGAATAACAAAGACCAACAACAACCAATAACCTTTAAATTAAAGACAAGCCTTATATTTATACCTTTTTCAATCCTTCAAATCTAGGAATGAGAGTTGTAACCTCCAAAAGTATAAAACACCCCCTCCAGTTACACGAAGATGCTCTTGGCTGGAAAAACCCACTTCACCATGCCTAGAATATTCATGTATTTGCATGAAAAATGATTGTTGTAACTACCTCTATAAGCAATGATGGAGATTTAAAGCTAGCATCCTGATTTCTTAGCTTGAGATGCTTCCAAATGAGCTAGAAAAATATTATTGATTTAAGGATCCAAACAAACTCTTTGTCTTTTGTGTAACTCCTTGGAGATGACCTTTGAACACTCATTAGCATAGCTAGAAATCCCTAGATAGGTGCCTTTCCTCTTATGCACACCATGGAATAACTTACTCTTGTAACGATGGCATGGGAATGGATCAATTGTGACATAAAACTAAAATCATCACATACTGATACTTGGTATTCCACTTTGGATCTAACTCGACATCTGCATAGCTCTCATAGCTACAAATGGCTCTATTTTGGACACTTATCTCCTCCTCATGCAATCCTAGTGCTTTGAAAATTTTATCCTAACAAACACCATTGGATCTTCATCTCTAGAGCACATGTAAGTCATAGATCCTGTAATGAGATGCTAGAGATATAACCTTGTGACATACAGCTGTACCACTTGTCTTTCTTGCATTTACCCATGAGATCTTTAAATTTTTAACCTTGACTATGTGTCATCAAAGCTGGCTAGGTAAGCAAACATGCTCTATCAGATCATGATCTAAGGAGTGGAGAGTGATTGGATACTACATCTTCCTTGACCCTCAAGATATGCCACATGGAAAACCTATGGGCTTTCTGAGTACATTTGACTATTCAACCTTGATTGTACATCATCGAATCATCTCACTCCAAAAAAACACATTCCATTAGATCTATCCCATTTAAAAATAAATAGCTACTTCACAGGGTCTAAAAATGACACTTGTATGAACATTCCAAACATTTGAATCCCAATGATTACCTACCATGGCTTAAAGTTGACATCATCATACTAGTTAAAAATGTTCATGAGACTGTCACTTGTAATTTGGAAATATTTTTTTGTGGATTTTATTCCATAAAATTTTTGTCTAGGTCTTTGTCTTTGGCATCCCTTTTTTCTCCACCACTTTTGTCCTACAAGAAACATGTCTAAAAAACACTCCTGAAGGAATTGAACCTTTCCAATTTTGTTGAAAGAATCTTTTAGGCACTTGAATATACCCTTAAATTTTTTTTGCTAAGGGCACCTGCCCTACAAAAATTCCATTCAAACTTTTGGAATGGTTCTTTGAACTCTTGAAAGTGCCATTTGTAATTATTTAAAGTGTCCCCCATCTTCTTAAAGTGCCCTTCAAGTTTTGTGTGTCTTTTGAATCCAGAATGATCTTCAAATATTTTGTAGACACCCTTTGGGAATTTTTTAAGGGAAAAATCCTCGAAGGAAATAATACTTTGGATATTTTTCAAAGGTAAAATGTCCCTTTAAAAATGTCTTTTGGGTTTTTTTATGTGTCATTCACCCTTTGAAATTGCCATTTGAGAATTTTGTAAAGGCAAAATACCCAAAGGAAATGATCCTTTGAAATTTTTTCAAAGGCAAAATGACCCTTTGGTATTTCTGGAGAGTACTGTTGGCCGAAACAAATGACCTTAAAATTAATTTTGGGATTTTTTGTGGGAAATTTTCCTAAAGGACAAGTGCCCCTCGAACTTTTTTCCATGGACAAAAATTCTAAAACAAATGACCCAAAACCAATGAAATGTCCCTTGGGAAATTTTGTAAAACACATCTTAAAATTTATAAGACATTGAATTCCTCATAATTTTTGTAAAACACTTAGCCCAAAAGAGATAAGACATTGAATTCCTTCAAAATGTTTTTCGCAGACAAAATGTTTGATGGTAATAAGTCTTCAGAATTTTTTTCCAAGATGAAAAATATGATGACCTATTTCCTTCAAACATTGTGTTCATAGAAAAGGCCCAAAATTTTGATTGGAATAGACACCTTCACCAAGAAAAGACAAGACAAGAGACTTAGAAAATTATGTACATGAACTTGACCTTCCAAAGGAATACGTGGAGATAGAAATATGGATAAGGACACAAATTTTGATACAAACAAGGGCCCAATTTCTCTAGTGAAATTTTGGGCACTAGCATAATGTATGTTGGTAAAGTACCTAGATCCACCTAAATAATCTAACATGTCATCCATTATTGGTAATGGTAACTGATAATTAATATTTATATAATTAGTTACATGAGAATCCATACAAATTTTCCATTCTCAAACTTTACATGGGATCATAATCTCTAAGATTAAACCTTTCATAAATTGGTCTTACACTTTTTTTTTGATATCCTTACTCTCTGTTAGATTTAACCTATAGGCTAGTTTGTTAGGCAAAACTTTCTTCAGACACTAGATACATTGATGACTAATGCTCATTATAGCTAGTGGTCCCTTAGGTAACTCACTTGACATAATATAAAAATAATCTCTAAAAATATTATATATTTTCATAGGAATTCAATTACCTTAGTGTCTATCAAAACTTTCATGGGCTTTGAAACTATAACAATGCATGTATATTGTTCCTTCACCACATTCAAAAACACTTTACTAAAAAACAACTTCACTTTGGTAATATTTTACACCTCATATCATCTATAGTTCAATGGAATCAATGTGAATCTATTTCCATCCTTATTTGTATTTCTAGAGTTTGATCTTCTAACATACACAGATCTCCTATCAAATTTCCATGGCCTTCCCAATTTCACATCACATAAAACAATGGCTATAATATCATACAATACATCATGTCTATGTGAACCAGTTTGAAAATCACAATACATTTCTCATTTACCACACTTGATGCCCTTTAATCAACCACAAAACTTTGTATGGTGTAGGATGTACCAATAGTTTACCCCAATATTTTATACCATCTATTTAAAAACAAAATTATATGTGCTATCACTATGAATGACATTAATTTCAGCACTTACCTCCAAATTTTAAAAAAAAAAAATCTAGAGTAAACTCTTTCATTATGTTGGTTCATTCACCTCATTAGTTTGTCTAAGTAACACTCTATGCATCTAGATCATGTCCTTGTTCTAGATATTTCATGTATAATGAAGACCTAGGACTCTCTTAATCCTTAAAGGCTATATTATTTTTTCTTTACAATCTTTTAGTTTTATTTTTAGGTTTTAATTGCAACTTATTCACTTTATGTCTAGTAAACCTATTTCATCCAAAACACTAATGTTTAAAGGCTCTTGATCTACCACTTTTGTAAGATCCTTTCCATCTAGAATAATAGCCTCCTCTTATACCTAAATTATTATTATGAAAACTGTTTACCTCTCCATCATGAATTAGTTTTACTTTACCATTACTACTTTTTCCTCATTCTCTTTAAGAATACCCTCTACCTTTAGAGTTCACTTGCTACTTTATCAAAAAATTTACTACTACCTTCATTGCAAATTGATAGGTTTCTTCCATGGTTCTCATGTTTAATTTTTTTTAATATTATATGAAAAAAACTAGTCTATTCATGTTCTTTAAAACTTTATCTAGATCCTCCACATCATGTCCTTGATATTTGTTACCTCTTGTCTCAAATAATAAATCTTAAATGATAATCAACAACAAATAGTTTCATCTTTGTATTTTATACCATTCTATCCAAATACTTTATTTTCTCATTATTTTCCTTTATCTCCCAACCTACATATGATCACTCCATAATGAGGCATGGCTCTTCAGATTCACCAAGAAAAAATTCACCTTATTATGTCCTTTGATAAACTAATAATCAAAATAATTTTCCATGTTTTCTATCTAATCCAAAATATTTTCAATACTAAAACTCCTATTGAATCAAGGTTTATATAATTTTTATTTACTACAAATACTTACCACAACTCTAATAAATATGCTCTCAACTATATTATTCATGTCTTCCACTCGAATGTATTGAGGTTCATATTGTTAATCCTCACTCATGCCACCATCATTAACTCCTCTTATTTTCATTATTTGTGTTGCATCCAACCTTGATTTCATTCCTCTCATCATTTCATCCAAGTATGAAAAAAGGTATTTTTGGTATTTACCTTTCCTAACAATGTTATCTATGTATGACATCACTTATCATAATGCAAAATTATCTTTCAAAACATTCAAATTGACTTAGGTAGAGACTTATCTCATGCACACTCTCACTAAGAGGATAAACCTTGTTTTGACACCAATTGGAACAAGAACAAACATGGTAACCACTTAAGTACAATCTCTATTTATGTGATAGTTAGTTTGGGCAAACACATTCACCAAGGGTCAAATATGATTGACACACATAGATATTAAACACAAGAACCGAGTCTCTTTATTCATTAGAGACATTTAACTTCTTAAATGATAAAAACATGGAGCAAAAATAATAGTATACAACAATACAATAATAAATGGTTATACTATAGATTTATACTTTAAAAATAGTAATATAACAATCACCCAAACCTTCTCTCCTAGGAAAAAATGTTATTTTCCTATTTAAGGAGGGAATATATTAACCCTTCACATACCCAAATTATTTTTGATGTTCTAGTATCCATTAAAATAATTATTGTAGACCATGTAAAGATTCTTAGACATTATACGAACTTTAAATTTTTTAGAACACATTGGTATTTTATGTCCTATTAGAATCTTAGACTAAGACTACAACTATGAGGACCTATTATATTTGTAGCTGATCTTGATGAGGGATTGTGTTCTCCATATACCGAGGTAGGATTTTCATCCAAGACATCAGATAAACACATTCATATATCTAGCCAAATAATAGGCCTTTTAGCCTAGATAAACATTGAAACACTTACTAATCTTCTACCAACTTATTTAATCTTTGGGCCTTGATGGGTAATACAAACAATGACCAACAGTTATACTATGAAATGATGGTTTCAAGACTAATTAGCATTAATAATATTGTTTGAGTCCTCCATAGATCTAATTGTGACTTTGGTCCTAATAAATGTTTATTCATTCAATGTTTTGATATGTTAAAAAATATTAATATGAAGTGTTACTAATAAAAATTCATTACACCAAATTGGTATATCCATTATTGAAAAAATTGGAAGAAAAATGAAACCTAAAAAAATAGTTCAAAAAAACACAACAATAGAAAATGAAAGAAAACAAAGGAAAACACACATAAAATAATTTTTGGGAGATGTAAGATAACCTCATTGCCATGGATACTCCTACACCAATTCTATTTTTGTACATATAATCCCTTTATTATACTTTATGTATCTATTATATCCCTTTGTGTGTATCCAAGGAACTAAAGAAGTTTCATTTTTTATAGTCACTCACTTGACCCATTATAGATACTAAGATTATATATGGGTTGGTCATTGATATAAAATAATATGGATAGCTCATGAAAATATGAATAATTTTTTTTAATATTACATTGATCAAGTCTTATCATACTATGTTATGGTGAGGTGATGATAAGTGTTCCACTAATCATGGCTATTGGGTGATCATATGTCTCAAGTAGAGGATGAATATTGCATTCATAGTATACATATAAACTATCCTTAATACTTTTCATCTCATTTTTGGGAAATGTATCATTTAAGCTTTTCAAGTTATTTTTTGTTATTTTATTTAAAACATAATCCTATGTGGGTTTTATAAAATCTATATTGTTTTCATAAAGAATGTCTTATATCTTTTATCTTAACTTGAAGGACTCATTTGTATAATGTCAATAATTTTTATGATAGTAACAATATGTATTTATATCATAGATTTTGTGTAATATTATTTAAATAAAACTCTACTGGAGTATTAAGAGTGATAAGGTTGCACTCAAGTAACTTTTGTAATAATATATAAGGAAGTAATGATAATCTAAAAATTTTCCTTTTTAGTGGAGATAATAACATAAGTCAATTTGTAGGTTGTGATACATTATTAACTACCATCTTTACCTTACTATTTTTTTGAGTTAATCTAACTTTGCAACGTGGGTTGCTTTGATAATTAACTTTTGAAGTAGTTGTATTTGTAGGTGTATACTTGGTACTTTTCAAATTGATAAAAATAACTTAATTTTCTCATACTATGTGGATTAGGGCATCTAAATATTGAATTATCCTGAAGACGATTGACTCATAATGTGATGCAAGCAATATTTTCTTGAATATTTTGTCTAACTAATTTTTGTCCATAACACTAGTAATATTATCTAGCATAATATTGGACGTTAGTAATCAATTATATACTTCATTAAAAGATAATTATAATGTTAAATGATTAATGTTATGGGCAAATTTTTTATATATCAATCATCTTAGTTAACATAGTTATGGATAATCTTTACCTTTGTATACTAGAAGATTAGGAGATAAGATTCTATTGATAAAGCATAAACTACAATGTTAGGGGATAATGGATTATGGAGTAAGTAATGAAAATCCATTGAATAACAGGGTTTTTATGCACCTTGATCTAACTAGAAAACCTTAGCATGTAGATTTGTAGTAGTATACTCAAGGTAACATATAGTAGGTGAGGCTAGTTATGTAAAATATATTCTCATCATAGGAGGGGTAAAGGTTGCATTTGTAGGAATAGGTATAGAAACCATTTGGAAGCCTTTTTTTCACACACTTTTTGTTGATATCGTATATGTCACATGAGTTGTTGATTTAAGGATAGTATCAATAGTATAGTTTTGAAAAGATGAAGTGTAAGAAGTATCTTAAAAGTATAGGTTGATAGTTGTAAAGAGTTATTACTTTTATTTCTTGACGTGTAATAAGTGTAGCTAGGTTGTGTCCTTAGTTTATTGGATGTATTTAAATTATCTATCCACATCTTTAGGATATTGATGAATCCACTAAAAAAAATGGACAAAGCTTTAAATTGGTCAACATATAACCCACTAAGTTCATTAGAATTAATTATATAGTGGCACTCATAATCATATTCATTATTATGTTCATTATGATTATATTTCTTATCGTGTTCTAATGGAGGCATGCCAACATAATCATAGTTTCTCACATATTCAAGAACAATTATGACATTAAAATAATAATAGACATTCATTTAATCCATATTAGATAGAGATCAAAAATATAGTTATACTCTATTTGGGCCACACTTAATGCAAAATAATCAAATAGATGGACAAGATAAATAGTTTTCTTGGATAGTATAAGATGGAATAATGCAAGCATGAAGAAGGCTAGTGTTATATCTGAAAATATTTGATGCTTTATATGTGGAGAAATAAAAAATCAAAATTGAAACCCTAAGAAAAATAATCTAAAATCCTAAAAGGATGAAAATCAAAGGGTGGCCTAGGGTTTGACATGATTCAAACAATGTATTAGTTTGGGATATTGACAAAGAAATCTAAATTCATGTAGTAGTTTGTATCTTAATTATATTGTGTAATTCATCTTAAAAATGTATTAGTTTTTAAAAGTGGCCATTTCTTGAAGAGAGTGTATATTTTTAGGTTCAGCTCAAGATTGATTAATGAAACTAATTCAATATGACACCAATGACTTATGCATAGGATGAGTAAATAAATCACATGTGCATGTCATTGAAAGAATATATGTAGGTTTTAAAAACATAGTGAGGTTCTTGTATACGTCTAACAATAGATTAAAAATGTCAATCACATAGAAAGAAGTAGGATAGGGTGAGATAGTGATTAGGATAATATTTAAGCACATAAAAAAAGGGTGATAAATGTATTTCAATATTGCCATTGTCAAGTATTATATAATATATTTTAGTTTATACATCAATAAATAGTATGCTAGGGTATGATTCCACCATAATAAAATAGATATGCTCATGTATGTAAACATGTTTTTATTATTAGTTTTGAATCTCTAAATAAAAAAATATAAACAACCCAATGATGATAGACTATAAGTGAATGAGATGAGTGTTAGAAATCAGAGGTCTCAGGTGCCATTTTCTAGGATGATCACTCTCTAGTATCGTTCCCACACTAAGCTAGAACATGGTATTCATAAAAAGTATCCACAATGTAGTGGGATATCAACTCATTGTTTAATGTAAAGGCGGCAGGAATATGGCTTGATACATGTGTTAAATTAATCAAGGCAAGTCCACAGTCTATGTATATGGATAATATTCACCATTGGTTTGGGTATTCTGGAAACAAAAATGTCAATACCCAACATTTTTCCTGATGATGATAGCCTAGAGATTAGTGAGTTGAGTGTTAGAAGTGGGAGGTCTCAATTTTATTCCTTAGGATGACACCTCTCTAGAATCATTTCAACACTAATATATGATGGGTTATTCATGAAAAGTGTCCATAATACAATGGTCTACTGAATCAGTGTTCAAGAAGATGAGGGTTGACATGTGACTTGAAACCTATATTCAGTGTAATGAGGCATGACATTAGTCCATGGCTAGTGATACTATTCACCATTATTTTGAGCATTCTAAATACAAAATGTTTATACCCAACATTTTATAACCTAGATATGATAACTTAGTAGTGAATGAGCTGAGTGTTAAAA
Source organism: Torreya grandis (assembly GCA_037957365.1). Lineage (NCBI taxonomy): Eukaryota > Viridiplantae > Streptophyta > Pinopsida > Cupressales > Taxaceae > Torreya > Torreya grandis. Next base: position 1,954,787 of record JARHVA010002471.1, on the reverse strand, counting down.
ATAAGAAGTCTCAGGGTCTGTTCCCTATGATGAATACTCTTTAGCATCATTTCCACACTAAGTTACGATGGGTTATTCATGAAAAGTATCAACAATGTAATGTGCTATTGACTTGGTGTTCAATGTGATGCGGAATAGCATGTGGCTTGAAACCTATGTTCAATGCGATAAGGAAAGTCCATAATCCATGGATAAGGATACTATTCATCATTGGTTTTGTCATTTTGGTTAAAAAAATGTCAGTACCCAACATGTTTTTCAATGTAAGAACTGATTTATATTAATCTCTCAGGAGCCAACCTTCGACAATGTTATCACTTCATCCTTTGATTTCCAGTGAAGCTTCATAGTCTAAAAGGCTATCGAGAAATATGGTTGGTTTAAGCTTGATGACCCACTAGCATCAGTGTAAAGGATTTTTGGTAATTAAGGAACCAATTGGCATTAGACAAATAGAGACCGCAATAGGTGGGTGACCTAAATTTGTAGGTATTGATAAAACATAGATAATTCCTTCACAGGGGGTCAAGTGGGTAGATTAATTAGTGCTTCAAACCCTCACTCTATTTTTATTAGGGAAGACATAATCATGGTAGGAATGAACTAAAATTTCAATGCTTGAAAAAGGAATGAATAATTTTCTAATTAAGTATTTGACGGTGAAAATCTAGTGGTGGGCTTTGCTAAGGCCATTACATCTATGTATTTTGTAGATGAGGATCTCAAGGAGGTGAGTTAAGGTGAGGATTGGTTTTTAGAATAGGTTTTAGTTTGTAAAATTGATATAATTTGTCCTAGCCTCTTTTCTCTCCATCAATGAATTTTTGATTCATGGTGACCTTTAATGGAGGATAGTTTGGAATTATAACTGTGTTATAGGTTTTTTCATTTTGGTTTTTGATAGTATCTTAGACTATAATAAGGTTATTCAGGCCAAATCTTGGGTCTCATATCAATAATCTCCTTTTTATGAAACCTTTGTTTCCTTCTTTCAATTATCTTATCGAAAAACTTATAGTCAATCCTATTTGGGTGCAATTTCAATATTTTCCTCTTTAGTTTTAGGAAGGATCGTATTTGATATACATTGGTCAAACCTTGGGCAATCTACTGAAAATTAATGATTCTACATCCAAATCCTAATCAACCACCTTCACTAGGATTCTTGTCTATTTGGATATTTCTAAATCTCTACTAAAAAATGTTGAGCCAAAGGTCAAATTTCATTAATGGACTCAACACATGATTATAACAGACTACCTTTAAGATGTCAGAGATGTTATGAAATAGGTCATTTGGTTGATTGTTTCATTATAACTAATCATAAAGTTGATTATCCATGGTGGAAGGATGAAAGGGAAGAACATCTCTTAATTTTTATTTTTATTTATCCTCTTCAGACTGTAAGTGAATTTATAGGGAAGTCTCATGGGGTAGATGTTAATGTTCGTTTCCCTTAACTTGAGATTCATTAAATTCTATAGAGTTAATTAATTCTAATGTTGGTTTAGTTAGGGCATTACTGGTGGCTAAATATTGAAGTAATTTTTTTTGGTAGTGTTAAAAATGATAAAAAATTCTCCTTCTTGAGTTATATTAGGTAATACAAATAATCAAGAATATCAGATAATAGTAAGGAGTAAGAAAAAATGGCGTTCCATCCTTAATCCTTTACCTATGACACTTCGTTAGATTCAGTAAGAGGCAAGGGATGAATGTAATTTTGTTGGATAATCTTATTTGGATTGTTTTGTAATTTTTTTCTTCTATTAAGTCCTTGTTAATGTTGCAATCATGCTTTCCCTAAGATTATATCATATGATTGATGATACGCTTTATTTTGTTTGGTTTAAAACTTAATTATTTTTATTTAATGTTCAGTGACCCACCACCCCTGATACATATCTAAAAATATTAATAAAATAGAAAGTATCATAATAAAACATGGGTTTTGATAGTAAAAAAAAGCAATTATTAGAAAGTAGAAGAATTAGATGAGGAGGAATCTAAGCATTTATAGGATTTATTCATAATTTAAAATATGTTATGGTTGAATGTCCCAATAAATATGTTATCATCATTAAGAGGAATTGTATAATTTATAAGAATAGGAGCAAGAGCAGACTTAAATGATCTATTTTAAAACTAGAAATTGCGCTGAAGGTGCAAAAAGAGATAGAGGAATTATATATATTTTTTGTGTGATTATATATAATATGTATTAATATATAATATATAAATCATATGAATAATAATGACCTCACAATTGTTGATCTATTCACACAACACCTATTGAATTTTTTCGAATGATCCAACACCAACTTAGCCATTGCCATTTGGTTAATCAAAAACACTATGAAGAGAAATTTATTTAATATTTACATTCTAGAGGAAATAAGCATTTATATTATGTAAATATATGTAACAAGAATTAACAATCATAACAATCAACAAAATTTCAATTCCAAAATAAGAAAATTTTAATGAGATTAAATATTTTTAGACAAAATAAAATCCTTGTAAAATTCCAATATATCATAACTAAAAGGGTAATGGGAGATTGATTAGATCAATATATATATACCAAACCTAGTTGTTGTTGGGGATCAACCAACAATAGATTACACTTGTGAAAGCAATAAATGTGGAATTAAATCAGATAAACAAGTAACTAGAATGAGATAATAGCAAGAACAAGAGATACAAGAAACCACCCTGAAAACTTGTATTAACAAACTCTTTACAAAAGGAATACAATTGAAGAAACTTCTTTCTTCCACACCTCTCCTAGATGTATAGATCTCTCACTAGATCTCTATTCCTCAAGAGCTCTCTCTCTCAAGAACAATCAACTCCAACAAACCTGGATTGATTCAATTCTGTACTGTTCTTCAACATTCACATACAATGAACTACTACAATAATTCAAACAAAGCTAAGAAGATCTAATTCTACATATAGAATTAGGAAACTTGAGCATGCACTTACAACAAACAGTTAAGCCTCTTAAACAAGGGCTCTAAAAATAATATTACTAATAATAGAGATGCAAGCTTAAGACTACAACTTAAACTCATTATGCAAACACTCGCTTCTGTCCTCAGAAATAGCTTTCTGGACACACAGGTAACTGACGTCGGTTCCTTCTGCTTGCCTGTGACTACCGTCGGCCGACCCACTACCGACGCCGGTGCCTCTGCAACTGCACCTGACCGACGTCGGTCACTCTTGACCAACACCAGTGTCTGTGTAGACCTGAAACTGTCATAGTGTGCTCCTTGGTGAATCTTTTAGCTCCACACCCTAATAATCTCCCACTTGGAGATAAACAACTGCACCAGTACCTGTACAGCAACATCTTCTAGCTCCTCCATCTTCAACTCAATCATGAAGACCAACAGAAGTTGAATGAAGATTCAACTTCTCCTTTGTAACCGGCTTGGTTAACATATCAGCAGGATTCCTATCCGTATGGATCTTCTCCAGCTTCAACTCACCATCTTCCAATACCTATCGTATGAAATGGTACCTTAGCTATATGTGCTTTGTTCTTGAATGAAAGGCTGAATTCTTAGCCAAATGGATTACACTCTGACTGTCACTATACAATCTGCAACTCTCATGCTCTCTACCAAGCTCATCCATGAACTGTGTCATCCATATCATCTCTTTGCTAGCTTCTATGGCTGCAATATACTCTACTTCTGTAGTTGACAAGGCAACAACCTTCTGCAACTTAGATATCCAGCTAACTGTCGTTCCACCTATAGTGAAAACATAACCTGTAGTGCTCCTCCTGCCATCCAAATCACCTACCATATCTGAATCTACATAACCATGTAGAGAAGTATCTGAACCTCCATAGCACAATTGCCTACTATTGGTTCCTCTCAGATATCTAAGGATCCACTGAACTGCTTTCTAATGTTCCTTACCTGGATTGGCCATATACTTAATTACAACTCCCACTGCTTGGGCAATATTCGGTCTAGTACACACCATTGCATACATCAAACTCCCTACTGCGGAAAAATATGGAACCTTACTCATGTACTCTACCTCATCATATGAATTAGGACATTGTTCTTTACTCAACTTAAAATGTCCAGCCAAAGGTGTGCTTACCAGTTTAGCATCTTGCATATTGAACCGTTTCAACACCTTGTCCACATAATCTTTTTGAGACAATATCAACCTGTGATTTTTCTTGTCTCTCTTAATGCTCATGCCAAGGATTTTCTTTGTTGCTCCCAAATCCTTCATGGCAAACGTTTGAGCTAATTTCACTTTAAGCTCAGAGATATCCTGCATGTGTGATCCTGCAACTAGCATATCATCTACATACAATAATAGAATAATATATCTACCATTATCAAATCTCTTAAAATATACACAATGGTTAGATTGACATCTACTATAGCCATGCTCAGTCATAAACCTGTCAAATTTCAAATACCACTGTCTAGGAGCTTGCTTGAGGCCATACAAGCTTTTCTTCAATCTGCACACTAACTTCTCCTTACCCTTGACCTCGAATCCTTCTGGCTGTTCCATATATATTTTCTCATCCAAATCTCCATGAAGAAATGTTGTCTTAACATCTAGCTGCTCAAGATGCAAATCCTCAAAAGCAACCAAAGACAATACAACCCTTATAGAAGTCATTTTAACAACAAGAGAAAAAATCTCACCAAAGTCAATACCTGGCTTTTGTGCAAATCCTTTTACCACCAATCTGGCCTTATATCTCATCTATCCATTCTCACCTTCTTTCAATCTGTAGGTCCATCTGTTCTTGAGTGTTCTCTTACCAGCTGGCAATTCAACCAAATCCCATGTTTGGTTCTCTCTTAAGGACTCCAACTCCTCAACCATGCCATGCTCCCACTAACTCTTGGACTCCACCTGTATTGCTTCTTCAAAACTCTTTAGTTCTCCACCATCAATTAGCAATAAATAAAATAAAGAAGGAGAATATCTAATTGGAGGCTTACTCACCCTTTCTGACCTCCTAATGGGTGTCTGAGACTCGTTTACAACACACTGTCCACCCAAATTCTCTGACAGTGACCGACCTCGATCACCTCCAGACCTGTTACTGGCTGACGTCAGTTCTGCCTGACCGACCTCGGTGTCTGTCCTACTGACGTCAGTCTCTGTATGGCCGACACTGATTTCTGTACTGTCGATGCCGGTTCTTAACCTACCGACGTTGGTCTCTATGTTTTCCTGCAAGTGATTATTTCTTTTTCCTGCAAGCTCATATTGGACCTTCACCTCATCCAATTCACCATTGCTCTGTGCAGATTGATTCAACTTACTTAGCTGATCACAACACATCACTCTTTCATTGAAAACAACATCACGTCTCCTAATTACTTTGTTAGTTTCTAGATTCCACAATCTATAACCAAAATCATCTGAGCCATAGCCAATAAATGTGCACCTCATAGACTTAGCATCAAGCTTCTTTCTATTTTCTTTATCTATGTGCACAAAGGCTTCACAACCAAAAACTTTGAGATATAAGAGATCTATCTTTTTACCTGTCCATGCCTCTTCTGGAATACCACCATCCAGAGCTGTAGAGGGTCCTTTGTTAATCAAGTATACTATAGTGTCAACAGCTTGTGCCCAAAACTGTAAGGGCAAACCGGCATGTAATCTCATACATCTTACACGCTCCATTATTGTCCTGTTCGTCCTTTCAGCAATTCCATTCTACTGAGGTGTCCTTGGAACTGTCCTTTGCCTACAGATTCCATGCATATAACAATAATCTCTGAAATTATAACTACAGAACTCACCACCATTGTCAGATCTCAGGTACTTCAATCTTTTACCTGTTTCATTCTCAACCATAGCTTTCCAAATCTTAAAAGTCTCAAATACATCAAATTTTATTCTAATACAATAGATCCATACCTTCCTTGTAGCATCATCTATGAAAGATACATAGTACTGTGATCCTCCAATGGAAGCAACCTGAGCCGGTCCCCACACGTCTGTGTGAACAAGCTGCAACTTATGCCTCTTCTTAGTAGACCCAGTCTTGAGAAAACTAACCCTTTTCTATTTTCCAAATACACAGTGCTCACAAAACTCTAGATCTATGCCTTTTAAATCTGAAAGCATACCTTTGGACTTAAGAATTGACATCCCCTTCTCACTCATGTGGCCAAGCCTTGAGTGCCACAATTTAGCATCCACATCTGAAGTAGATAATACAGAAGGAGGTTTGTTAGTAACACAATTACATAAATAGAGAGTACCTTCTCTCTTACCTCTGGCCATAACAAGTGCACCCTTGGTCACCTTCTAAGATTCTGCTATGAGAGTTACTGTACAACCCTCATCCCCTAACTTTCCTACAGAAATCAAATTTCTCTTCAAGCTAGGAACATGCATCACATCCCTCAACACCCATGTGTTGCTATTTTGCATCTTCAGCTGCACTTTACCTTTGCCAATTATTTTATAAGGCTCATCATCCCCTAGATACACTATTCCAAAATCTCCATCGATATAGTCACTAAAATATTCCCTGTTAGGGGTAGCATGAAAAGATGCACCAGAATCTAACACCCAAGATTCTATATTATTATGTAAAGAGAAAATTAAAGCATCTTGTGCAATACCTGCAACCTTGGCTTCTTCCTTTCCTTCGTGCTGATTGTCCTCCTTAGGTTTTGACCAACAATCTCTGTTTATGTGCCCCATCTTTCCACAATTTCAGCACTGTGGCCTTCTGCCATTTCTGGATTTAGATCTGCCTTTTCCCTTAGATTTGGATCTTGATCTACCTTTCTTGCTCTTCTCTTTCTACCTCCCCCTGCTCTCAAAACTTAAAGCATTCCCAGATGTCTCTTCTGTGCTTTTCCTGTGAATTTCCTCATTCAAGATAACACTAACAACATCCTCTACTTTCAAAATATTTGATGCAGATGCAGTATTACTTACTGCCATTACTAAGCCATGCCAGCTTTCAGGCAAAGAACATAATATTAAAAGAGCTTTTATTTCATCATCAAACACTATATTGACTGAACTTAATTGATTCACAATTCCATTGAAATCATTCAGATATGTAGAAACAGATCCACCTTCATTCATATGCAAATTAAATAACTGCTTCATAAGATATACCTTATTAGAAGCTGAGGGTTTTTCATACAAATTTGCTAACGTAGTCATCAACTCTACCATAGACTTTGCCTGTGATAGATTAGATATCACAGTGGATGCTAGACTCAGTCTTATAGACCCCAGAGCCTTTCTATCAAGAACTTCCCATTCTTCATCCTCCATGTCTTTGGGCTTCTTTACAACCCCACCTAATGGTAAGTAGAGATCTTTCTGATACAAATAATCCTCTATCTACATTCTCCAATGTTGATAATTTTTGCCATTGAACTTTTCCATTCTCAGTTTACTTTCATTTGCCATTGCTTCTCCCACTCAAATAGAAATCCCTACAGAAACCCCTGTGAGAACCTGTAATCAATACACACTACACAGATTTGAACCACCTGTTAGTGAAACTGAGCTCTGATACCACTTGTTGGGGATCAACCAACAATAGATTACACTTGTGAAAGAAATAAATGCAGAATTAAATCAGATAAACAAGTAACTAGAATGAGATAATAGCAAGAACAAGAGATACAAGAAACCACCCTGAAAGTTGCGAATATCCAAACAAAACAACCCACAATAACTAATTAGAAGGATGAAAGAGACTAGCCATAACTTGTCAAATTGATAGTAAATGTTTTCAAATTGACATCAAATTTCCATAAAGATCCCCCAAAATCAATCATAAATGATACTAAATAAATAAATATAGGTCTCCCTCTACCCCTCCCATCAATTCATAATAACATAAAATCAAATATGCAGCATCCAATGTCTAATGAAATTCGTGATAGAATCAAAGATAGTCACTTTCATGATATAATTATTAAATGAAATAAATAGATGTGAATTAGATCACACTCCTAAAAATAAACATGACCATAATACATATACACTATATATATATGTCATTTCTAGACATGTAGATAAATGCATATTTGTAGTCTATTAAAAGTTTAGAGGGGCTTTCTAAATCCATTGAAATCCTTGACAAAAATGGAATGTGGTTCTATTTGTATTGAAATAACTGAGATAAAAAGAATGGTGGCAGTGTTTCTCTTGTGATGAGTTAAAGAAAACAAAAGAAAATAACTTGAAATGGTAATAATATTAATGTTTTTGGATGAAAAGGCTACTTTAGGAGGTTTGAACCTTAGACATGATGATAACAAGGATTGCATGAAGGTAATGATCAACAACACGACACATAAGAGGTATCTGTAAAGATGGCTTGGTGAGGTTCAACTTGAAATGCTGAGATTGTAGGATTAAAAGTGATTGTAGGAAAATATGTTAATGGTGATGGTACCTACATCTATAAATAATCATATCTTGTATTTATCATAGTATGAATATGAAAGGATTCATATGGAATATTCTTTTCTCAGGAATCATCATCACCATCATCACCATCATCATCATCATCATCATCATCATCATCATCATCATCATCATCATCATCATCATCATCATCATCATCATCATCATCATCAATCTAGATAGTTGTCTACATGTTCATCTAATAGAAATATGTTTTGTTTGTATTAGGTATCTTGTTTGAATCATGGGAGATTAATTTTAAACAATAAACCCATGGATCAATTAGTGCCTTCTTATGCTTTGGTACTTCAGAAATATCAATTTTGTAAAATAGAGGATCATCTGCCTTTCATGGCCGCTAGAGGGCTTAGTAGTAATAGTAATACTGATAATAATCATCTTTATAGTATATTTGGAGGTTTTGAGGAGGATGGTATGTTTAAGGTCTAAAAATCACATAATATTTCTCCCTATGATGGTTGTCCCTTGCAAAGCATCCATAAAGAGGCAAAATCATTCATTTATGATTGGCAATTTACTGAAACAACAATTGTTTTAGTATTTCAACATAATTTTTTTAAAAATTTATTCTATTTTCATATTTAGTAGATATTAATTTTAATATTTTGTAATCATGGTTAAACACGTTTGAGTTGGAGCAGTACTGAGATGGTTGATCTTCCAAGAAGGTCCAATGCTTCACCATTGTGAGCATCACCTTGAAGCAATCAGTGCTAAGTGGACCATTCTTTCTCATGAAATATGGGTTCATATGAACCACTACTTATAAAACAAGGGTCAATGAATTTGACTTGAAAATTCACATAGTTGATTCCTAATATCAAAATCATAATTTTGGAATAATTTTTTTATTTTTATATTTATATATAATAATAATGTATGAAGGTATCATATGGAATCATTCAATTATATATAATTTTGGCATCTGTATTCATATTTTAGTAATAAATATATAAAATATTTACAATTTTAAGTAAGTGTATTGTTGAGTGATCAAAGATCCAAACTCAAAAACAACCAGTGAACATAATTTTAAATCACAATTATAAAATTTCTATTATATTCTCTATTCACTCTCATTATTTATAAATATAGACATAATACACATATATAGGAATGATGCTTCCTATAATAAGGTATCTCAAATCCCTATTACTCTCAAATCACTAACTCGTAATATAATATGCTAAAATATATGAGATATTTTATTGTTATCCGTAACAATATAATATCAAAACCTTACTGTATTAACCATATGGTTATAGTTGTAGTAACTAATATATACCTCTCAAGCTTGGCTCATAATCTGTACTAGAGAAAGGTGTGTAAACATTCAACTGGTTGACTATCTTGCTGGACAAGACCACAACTATGTGAAAGAATGCATCCCACATTTAATCCATGAAAAAAATGCACTCAACATTCCATTGATAGATCATATTCATAAAGAAAAAATGGAGTAGGACCCCTACACTAGTAAAAGTTTATCTACCCTTTTACATTTGTGTTTTTTTGGATCGACTACCAACCCTTTCCAAATCTATAAGTGTTACAGTAAATTTTGAGACACACTTTACAATGTTTTCTACTAGTAGTTAAAATATCAAAATTTTGTTTACATCTTTTGCACACCAAACTAGAACTGAAAGAAAAAATACACACTGAATGTCACATTTGATTTTTTAAGAAATCAACTTGTTACTTATAGCCACTATGTATGATCATGCCCCTCAATCTAACATAACAAAAAATAATACCACTACTATTGGTAGTGTTCCTTGACTTTAGCTACTTTGGTTATAAATAGAAAATGGAATGTTGCTCTATGTTCTCTTCCCATAATGTGAATATTTCCAAAAAACACACCACATAATTGAAAAAGTTGATAAATAACACACCACACACGTCACCAAAACATTTGAACAGCCCCATCACTGGCGACTAATGAGAGGTCGCTAAAAGACCTCCAACCTCCATGTAGCCTCTAGCCTCCAGTTTGTGATATTGCTTACTCAAGTGATATCTTGATGAAACTCAGGGACATGATTTTCTAAAAAAAAATCCCACTCATAATACGAACATTGCGTATAAGTGAAAATGTGTCCATTTCTCTTTTTGATATTTTTATATTTTTTTATAGTGATGACTAAACTATTGACATAATAACTTTTATTGACATAGACCCAATAAATTTTTTAACAACTAAGACCATACCGACTACTCGATTCATATTAAATTTGATATATGACCAATTTTAATAGACCAAAGACATTAATTACAAAGGACTACCATAAAAATATTAAACCAACTACTAGTTTCAAATTCTCTTACTTTAGATTGGAGATTAGAGATTTTACCAATCACTTGAATGTCGGACATTAAATAATAGAAAAAACTATTAACTAAAGCATAAAGATTTTTCAAATGACTCAATGAGTTTTCTGAAAATCAAAACAAACTTTATAAAGAACTTATGACTCAAATTTATGGCTAAGACTAAAAACAAAGACCAATCAAATTCAAATAAAAATTTAATAATAACTAACCATGACACGACTTACATATATAGATGGCGTAGAACATTGACTTGAGCTTTTCTATTTATAATATGAACAGAGGGTCGATTCTATATTAATCATTGACCAACACTATACGTAGGAAAACGTTATAAAAAGATTTTAATAACTCACATTTAGCACAAAATATAAATGGATATTCCATGGATGCACGAAAAGCTTGAGAGTTACGATAAATCCACAACTGGTAAAAGGAGATCGTTGCATTAGCAGTTTGCAGGTGTGTGGAGCAAATAATTCTTCTATAGTTATCTTTAGCATGAGATCTGATGATATACATCGGATAGAAGATGATTCTAAGCATGCAAAAGACACACAAGTATGGCTGGCAGGTGCATGAGCCTAGAGACTATCTCAACATATAGATCAATAAGAATGGCTACAGATTGTAGGATTACAAATCTTTCAATACAGAAACATTAGCAGATGCCATAGAGTTGCTTGCTATTGTGAAAAACAGACTTGATAGAGTCTGCACGATACACGATGTTAGTAAACTGTACATTGCTAAATTTTGATCATTATATTAGTGTAGAATAGATGAGGTTAAACACTAAATCCGTGTGGAAGGTCTGTTGCTGATATGATGCAAAGCTGAACTTCCTTTGCACCTTAAAAAAGCTCAATATCTAGATCACTTCTGTTGAATGATAAAAAAATGTAAAATTAAAAACGACCCTTCCATAATTATAAAATTAATAGAGCAGATGCTTAATTATTTCCTCATCTACATGGGCGAGATAGAATATAAAATCAAATGCCCCTGAAAACTTTATTGTGCCATCATAGGCAGGATTTTAAATTGTTCTGATACCACTGTTGAGTGCTCAAAGAGTCGAATCCAGAAACAACTACTGCACATAATTTTAAATCACAATTATAAACTTTTTGTTCTATTTTCTATTCACTCTCGTTAATTAACATTACGGACATAATAAAAATATATGGGAAGAATGCTTCCTATAATAAGGGATTCCCAAATCCCTATAAACCCTCAACTCACTAACTCTTAATATAATATGCTAAATTATATCAAATATTTTTTTGTTATCCCTAACAATATAATATCAACAATCTTCTCATATTAACCATATGGTTATAGTTACAATAATTAATATTTACTTCTCGATAAATATAAATTTTATTATTTATCTTTCCGTAAATATCACATATAAACATTATTTGTAACACGTACATCTAATTCAATGAAATATTTTGAATAAGCTCTCATAAGTAAAGGGTATTCAAATTATCAAAATTATCTAGGGTACAATCCTGGATTTAACCATTTGGCTCTCCGCACTGGTTATCTAAAGAGATTTGTACCTTGGTGGATGGATATAAACAACTATCATCCTCACCAATTGGTATATAACTCTTTTAATTTTATCATATTTTTCAACTGATGTAAACTTCAAACCATGATTACTCACATGACACATTTTATTAAACATTTTCAATTAATTGATATATCCATGTGTTTTAATAAAAATGTCCTTGAAACATATAATTAAAGAACTCAATTTTCAATTATAACCATCCAAATTCATAATGATATAATAACATCAAAATATTTCTTATAAAAAATTATATTTGACATTCTCTTTAATTATTATAAATTATTTTTTAATGATAATTAATTTTTTTGATAATTTATTGCAAAATTTACCTTAATTTAATATAACATACTTAAAAGAAAAATAAAAATAAAATAAAAAATTGTTATATTTAACAACTAAAAAACGAAAATAAGGTTATACGGTCATCGAAGTTTGTTACGCATGACAACGCAAATGTGTCCCAAACAGAAGGAAAGTGCATGCCATTGCAACGTACGCTGCCAGAAAATAATTGAAGCAAAATGCATTCCACAAAAATTGTATGACATACTATTCTAGATGATGGTTTTTCTTTTTCTTTTTCTTTTCTTTTTAAATACATGAAGGTAACGAAAATCTCCATTTTATGGACACTACATTAAAATTACTGAAATGATTTTCCATATAAGAGTTTATAAATCAGTCACTTTTTAAAAATGCAGAAGAAAGACTCACTACTAAGCATTGAATTGGGTAGTAAACAAACATGAAGACGCACCCATCATTTCATGCAAATTTCCGCAGACAAACTTACCAAACAAGAAACATGCACCTATCATTCAATGTGGAAGGAAGAAACCCTTAAGAATTTGATAATTGAAAGGAAAACGAAAAAAACAAACAAACAAACAGAGAGTATGTTGGGTTATAATATTAAAATTATCTTATAATGTTATTAATTGTATTTAATTTTTAATTATTAAATAATATAATGTTTTTTATAATGAGATAATATAAATTTGTTATTTGATATATACATATAATAAAATTAACAATCATATCTTAAATAAATTTATAGAAAATATATATTTGTAATTTTTTTACGATAATTTATTTTTAAAATATAATTATTTACAAATATGATGTGGTTTATGTGTATATTATCTATTTATTTATTATGATGTGATAATATTTTTTATGATAATTTATTTCTACAGTTTTACTGTTATAATTATTTATAAGTAAAATGTGGTGAAATATATATATTAGTTATAAATTAATTATGATTATATATATATTATCTATTTATTTATTATGAAGTGGTAATATTTTTTATGATAATTTTTTATTAAAATTTCATTATTAATTATTCATAAACTAATTATTTTTATAATTTTATTGTTATGAATATTTATAAATATGATGTAAAATCTATATATTAGTTATTTATTATAAGTGATGATATTGTTAATAATGTGGTTATTTTTTTATGATAATTTATTTTTTAAATTCATTGTGATGATATGATTATTTATAAATATAATGTGGTAAAATCTATATATTATCTATAAATTACTTATAATTATCTAATTATTTATAAATTTATATATAAATTAATTATGATTATCTAAATATTATCTATTTATTTATTATGATCTTAGAATATTTTTTATGATAATTATATTTTTACAATTTTATTGTAATGATCATTAATAAATATGATATAATAATAAATATAATGTGATATATTGATTTGATGTCATATTTTTTTATGATAATTTATTTTTTATGATGTAATCTTTAAAACATAAAATGGAAAAAAATTATGTTTTTTGAAATCCCCATGTTTGTTATTATGAATAATTTTTTTACTCATGTCTGTTTATATATAATTAAGTTATTTTATTTTTTATTTTATAATAACAAACTTCCAAATAATTAATATTGTTTTTATATTTTTATTTATTTATATTTTTATACAATTTAAATTAACTAATAAAAAAAAAAATTCTAGAACATTGTATAACTAAAATTTACATTACGATTTTATTTGACACAATTTTAATTAACTCTTGAAGAAACTATTTCTATAACATCATACAATTAATTATCATTACAATTTAATTTATTATTAATATTGAAAATTTGATTGTTAAGTTGTTATAATAAAATGAAGTAAATTTCTATAATATAAAATAAAAATTATTATAAAAAAATAACACTTATCAAGTGTTCATAGTTATACTTTCAGAGAATTCTGGTTGATACACAAACGTGAAATATGAAGATGTTCAAAATTGTTAAGTTATACATTAACATAAAATATGAAAATGTTCAATGAAATAAAGTTGACGTAAATTTAAAAATAAAAGTCACTTCTTATTTCATTATTCTTAGAATTCTGAATAATGTACACATTGAAGAAATAAAAACATTTGCTTTCAACAGTCTTCACAGCCGAGGTTTGAAACCATGGAAGAATTGCAATGGAATGAAAATACAAGAAAAATTATCAGAGTGCACCCTTCCTTACTAATGATGCCTCTCACCCACATACCTCATTTCCACGCACCTTCTACTTTGCATAGCTTGTCCACCCACTCTGTTTGGGTCATCATTCTTGCCATAGTTTTTAAAACACCATATCAATCATGTCTGCAAAGTTTTACTCTTTTCAGTCCAAAAATAGTCAAAATCATATACAATAATCATTTCTCCTCCCCAGTGCACCGCACTTGGTCACATTCATTTTCAGTGTGCAATTCTGTTGAGACATGTTTCTTTTTCATTTTTCTTTTATGGGGTTACGGATTGTTGTCCATTTGAGGTAATTGTTCAATTTTCAAATGATTAGTCGTACTCTTTACGATTCTGAGCCTTAGAAAATGCTTGTTTACTACAGGATATCATTTACTACTTCCATACGCTAACGGGGCGAAGTGCATATGAACGACAAGCTTCAATTTGATAAATACTTCAAGCTCTCAACTTCTGCCCCACTTTTTATTATGCGCAGTGCAACAAAAGGAAAATTGGGCTATTAGAATTGAATTGTAACACCCTTCAACAGTCTTAGCTTTTGCACCTGCTGCAATTGTTGGAGTAGACATGCAAATCAATGGGCTGTCCCTTGCTATGCACTCTAGACTGAAAGAAAAGCCCCTGTTTAAGAAGGTCGTACATCACTTTGGACATATCTGGCATCTACCTTGTTTCCACTAAAAATATTGGCGGGTGTTTTTTCACTTACATGCCACTGATTGTTACAATTGAAATCTTTCTTGAGTCACTGCTTGTCAAGGTATTCGCTCTTGTTCAATACAATTTTTTCAATGATTGAAGATTGTCTAACGGTCGTGGTTTAAACCAATTCTCATTCGAATATATTTAAAGGAAAATAAAATAAAAATAGGAATATGATTTTTAGAACAAATGTTCAATTTAAAATAGATATGTAAATTCATTCAAATTAAATGGAAACACCTTGAAGTTTGTATTTGAAAATCCAAAGTTCACGTCATAGATCAAACCACTATTTTGAAGCTTAGCTTCCGTAGATTATCTATTCATGATAACCACATACAGTTTCTTTCAAACAATCCTCTAAAATATTCAGTCTGCATTTTTGCTGAGGTTGCCACTAATATTATTTACAGATCTAAATTTGGAAGAAAAAAGAAAAAAACAATAACAACAACGTACGCTGTTATTTGTAATAATCTTCCTGTTATCTGTCACATTTTAAGTTCGATTCGCTCTATGGATAGAAGCCTCACTAATTATATAAATAATAATGGCCATCCTCGCTGTAAAAATCATGGTCCTGTTGGATGTTTTACGCGCCATTCATTTTCGGCTAGGGGTCACATTTATATAGTGTAAAATTAATCTACTTTCCCAAATAAAAAATTTCCAATGACATTTTCCATCTTCAATGTACTATCACACTACGAAATAATCATGAAAGAGTGTACAACTGTAACGAAAAACGTCAAAAACAAATGTGTCTCCTATTTTAACAATCAGAGTCTAATCGATGGACAATAATCTTCTTAACTAATTAATGAAGCTCTTGCCCTTTAATTATTACTCGCAGACACTCCGCTTCTCTGTGGATCCTGTTATTAGCCGTAGCAACAATGGTAACAATGTTTCGGCTTATCGGTATCATGTGTTTAAATAGATTTCTAAAATCATTATTACGTAGTACGTCGGCACTTTGTAGCTCTTGTTATACTAGCCGTAACAGCAATATTAAAAAAGTTTTGGTTTATTGCTATCATATGTTTTATTAAAATTTTCAAATTGCCTTTAGTTTAAATTATTGTAATGAAAAAAAGGTTTTATATCATTATATGTAAAATAATAAAATAAAATTTAATTAATAATTTAAATTAATAAAATAAATTTTTAGGAAAGAGTTTTAGAAAATATTTTGATTTATTGGCAAGTTAGAAAATGTCACAGTTTGAAAATATAATTAGAATGAGATACTAACAACACTAAAGATGTGTCATGATTTGAGTACATTCGTATATTCGAAAACCATACACATATTTTTTATAACTAGAATGAGACCCACATTTTTGAAAAATAACAAACACTAAAAAACTGATTTGATGATTGTAGTCATGTTTGGGGCTCTAAAATATTTTATCAATATTCTTAAACTTCACATTGATCACAAGAATTTTTATTCTTCTTTAATCCCTAATAGAATAATTAAAATTATAAAGGTATTGTATTGGGACATGTGCTCAGAGTTAACACTATTTTTAACACTAACTACTTATCAAGCCCCTCATGCCCTTGAATAATATGCATTATAAAAGAAAACTTAACAAGTGTAACTCAACTAGAAACACAACTATGATACAATATATCTTTATTTAAATTTTAAACATTACAATGAATGCTCTCTAAATGATTGGTTCATCCATAATTCTACAATAATAAATACTATATGTTCTTTCATATTTATTTTGTATTCTTATATACTTTCTCTATATTTATGGATGTCTTAAATACACTAATCTACTTTTGTATTTCTAGACATCTTGAATTTTACTTAAGACACTATTAGAATGTAATCCAACACCATCTAGAAAAAATATACCCGATGATAGCACAAACCCTCAGGGAACCCTAAAGGGTTAAAAGGGTCTACAAGCCTAGAAATATAAAATGTATATTACTAGGAAAATCAATATAAATAAAAGGTGGTTGAGAAGAAGAGTAAATAATAAGAGAAGAAGGATTAAAAAGCAAGGGAAACATGATCAAAAATGATCAAAAATATAGAAAGGATAACAATAAACTGTAACTAGATTAATAATTTATATAAATATTTAATCGTAAAATAATATAATTTTTCAACATATATATAAAACAAGAGTTGTGTTGTAGCTAGAGTACCTAACTTTTTGCAAGGTAAAAGAATTTATTTGTTATGCTACATGGCACTTTGTGCTTCTTTGAAATGTCAAAGGCTAAAGGTTAGGTGCAAAAAAGTCTGAGTGATAAGTCTATTTCCTAGGGTATGTTTTGGAGGGTAAAAGGGCTTGGGATAAAAGTCTTGAAGTATAAGTCCATAGGGAGAAGGGCTCAGGATAAAAGTCTCGAAGGGTCATTTTACAAAAGCCCAAAGGGTAAGTGCATTAGGTCTGAAGGGTCTACTTTATGAAAAAAATGCTTGTCACAATTATACTAAAGGGTCTACTTCATCAGGTAAAGTGGATATGACAAAATGTCTAAAGGGTCTTTGCAAAAAGGCCGAAGGGCACATTGAGGCAAAATTAGCTCAAGACAAAATCCCCGAAGGATAAGTCTCAGAAGTTAAAGGTCCAATTCAAAAAGGCCTAAGGGTAGGTATATAGGGAAAAATGCCCATAATAATTATCCCAAAGGGTAAGTGCAAAAGCCTTGAAGGGTATACTTCATGGAAAATAGGTCTGAAGGGTCTACTTCATAAAGGCTAAAGGGTATGTTCAAAAAGTTTATAGGGTATGTGCCTTTGATATAAAGGCCGAAAGGTACTTTCAAAAAGTTCATAATGTATGTTTAGAAAGTCTGAAGGATATGTGCCCATGACAAAAAGGCCGAAGTACACTTTCAAAAAATTTGAAGGGTATGTTCAGAAACTCCAAAGGGTATGTGCCTATGAGAGAAAGGCCGAAGGTCAATTCAAAAATGTCTAAAGGATATGCGACCATGACAAAAAGGATGAAGGGAACTTTTGAAAAATTTTAAGGGTATATTTAGAAAGTTGAAAGGGTATGTGCCCATAATATAAATGCTGAAGGGTACATTTAAATAGTCTAAAGGGTATGTTTAGAAAGTCTCAAGGGTATGTGACCATGACAGAAATGTTAAAGGGAACTTTTAAAAAGTATTAAGGGTATGTGCCCTTAGGGTCATTGTTTCAGCAAAACTTTATTAGCAAGATTGATGTTGGAAATTGTTTCAGGTTTTTGCATCAGATAAAATGTCTAACAACAAAAAGTTTGAATGGTAATTTAAAAAGGCAAAGTGCCTAGGATAAAAGTCCCAAAGGATAATTCCTCGACATGAAAGGTATGGTATAAAAATCCTAATGGGTTGTTGAAAAAAGGGCGAAGGGAAATCTTATCAAGCCAAAATGGCCACAACAAAAAGGTTGAAGGGTAGGTTAGTCAGGTAAAAGGGCTAGGGACAAAAGTACCAAAGGGTAGTTTCATAAGATAAAGTGATGTAGGAGCATCCTCATGAGTATAAATATGGTTTCCATGTTCCTAGTTGAGTCCTAGGTGGTATAGGTATACTAAATAGTTTTTCCTCCAAAACTATGGTGTGCAAATTTTTAAATTTGCAAATATGTCTATTAAGCTTGTAATAAGGCCTTCACTTGTCTAAAGGCCAAAAAAGTGTATATAATTACAAATAAATAGTTTTTGAGATCATATTCTATATGACCTTAGGTGGTTTGGATGAGATTTGGAGTAGTTTTGATCTTAATTCATTGGGAACGTTGTTAACTCCATTTTTGGGAGTTTGCTACATGAGTCTATAATATAATTTTGATGTCCAAGTTAAGGTTTAAATTGTATGGAGTAATTAATTTGACTCATAGATTTGGATTATGATGTTTGGAATGTGAAATTAATAAATAAAATGTTGAAGGAGAAAAAAAAATTATGTTTTGTTAAGTGTTTTTTTAGGACTGTGTCATACACTCAGACATGGTAGCAAGAGTGAAGTTAATAGTTAGTGTTAGAGGATTGTTTTCCTCTATGTGATTCATCAAATATCTAAAGGAGGTGAAAACATTATCAAAAACATTTATTTAATCTCTTAACACATTTAGATGAGATTCGTAACTCTAATTTTAGTGTTGACTGGCCTTACCTAGGCTTTATTAATATGATGAACCATACGATGAAAAATCCTAAAAATTTGTAATCCATGTCCTCTTAGATCACCTCCAACTATTTGGAGTTTCAAGATCTAATTCAATTGGTAAGGGAACTTTTTAACAAAACCTTGTTTTCATAACCTATTAACATAGTTTGAATGAAACAGACAATTTTAGGAGTAATTAAAGAATGTAAATGAGAAGTTATTGATTGGAAAATCTCAATTATGTCATTGATATCCCCCATATGAAGTTCTAGGTTGAAACCCTTTCCAAATCCTTTGTATCTCTAAAATAGGGTGTCATAAAGACCTAATTAAGTCTTACACAGTCTACAGTAGAGCTAATTTGTACAAAGCAACCCTAGGTGAATCTTAGCTATGGTATATAATCCCTTAATGGGTATTCAAATCATGTTTTAGTTATGTGTTACCATGAATATAAGGGAAGTTATGCTCAAAAAATAGGGTCAATAGGGCTACAAGCACCCATGTACAAAGCAAAAAAGGCCTTATGGCATGAGGTGTGACTTTTAGTCATTTCAAAGTATCTATTTAGGTGTGAGTAGCTTAGTTACGATATGTTAGTGTGTCTAGAGTATTACTTAAGGTATATATATATATATATATATATATATATATATATATATATATATATATATATATATATATATATATATATATATATATATATATATATATATATATATATATATATAGCTTTAAGTTAAGATCCAAGCCTAATTGTCTATGTATTGCATATAGAATATCTTGTCATGAACCTTGTGTATGAACAAAGTTCCTAAACCACTCTTGGAGAAGTTGACACCATAAAGTGCTCATGATAGAAATGCTAAAGGGTAGGTGTAGAAAATTTTGAAGGATGACTCTATTTCATAGGGTATGCTTTGGAGGAAAAAATCGCTTGGGATAAAAGTCTTAAAGGATGAGTTAATAGGGCAAAGGGCCTAAGACAAAAGTCTTGAATGATAAGTCCGTAGGGTAAAGGGCCCAAGACAAAAGTCCCAAAGGGTAAGTGGATTAGGTCCGAAGGGTTTACTTTGTGGAAATAATTCTTTTGGTAATTATCCCAAAGTGTCTATTTCATAGGGAAAATGTTCATGAAAAAGTATCAAAATGGAAGTTACAAAAAGGATGAAGTGTAGGTTAAAAAGGGCCGAAGGGAAATTTTGTCAGTGAAACTGTATCTACAAGATTGTTATGGGGAAAATGTATTGGCTAAATTATCTGAGGACCAAATTTTGTTGGGGAAGTGGCCAAAATAAATATGCCAAAGACCCAATTCTTTTAGAGAAAGTGTCTAAAATAAATAAGTCCATGGTAAAAATCATTTAATAATAAGTATGATAAAGCTCAGTCCCAAACAATAAGTCTAAAATAACTTAGTAACTTCAAATAAGATAATGGCCAAAATAACTGACAAAGACAAATTGCATAAGTCTGATAAAGATAATCCCCATAACATAAGCCCAATAAAATAATCTCGATAGAAAGAGATAATCTATGAACACAATACCAATGCCATTTTACTAAATTATGAAAGGCCAAGAGTTAGTCTTTTCACAATATTTACACAAACATATGGAAGAGAGGCTCAAAGTCAAGACCATAATCTCAGAAAAGTGGGTTCCTATTTTCCTAAGGAAAATGGGGGGTGTTGGATACAACACATCCTAATTAACCATTTATGTTAAAATTATGATAACTATGTTTACGTCATTGACGTGTGAATAGACTTTAATGACAGTTGTGTATATGTTAAAATAAAGCTAGGTAATTAAACCAATGGGGTTTAAATTATGTCATTCTCATGGATGATAATGATGGTCATGTGGGCATCATTGACAGTCATACAAATGTCAAAATTAAGCTTGGAAATTAAGCCAATAGGGTTTAAATTTTGGCATTCATATAGAAATCAATGACAATTTTATGGACATCCTTGATGAGAAGCTAGATGTCAAAATAAATCTCAAATAATTAACCATTAGATTCCAAATTTGATGGTCTTACAGACATCAATGACAGTCATGCGGGCATCAAAAGGTGGTTACATAGATTTTAAATTTGAGCCTTGTAAAATAGATTTTAGCATTGAAATGGAAGAAAAATCAATGGCCAACATGCAATCATGCATCAAGATCAACAGAGCGACAACATAAAAATTCATTGTCTTTTGGTAGAATAACATTGTGGAAAGTTAAAGATTATAAATTCATACTTGTATCTCACTCTAAACACATGATTGTTGTGACCATCTCATTTTTTCATAGACAAAATATTGTAAAATAATAATGTAATATTTATTTTAAATATATAAATTCTAATAAGATTTGGTATACTTATATTATTTTAGTATTGTAACAGGTTTTATATATTGTTATATGATATTGATTTTTTATTAATATCTTATTACATTATTAATGTATTGTATTATTGTCATAATATTATGTTATATGTTATTATTTTAATATTATATTAATAATTTTAAGGATTTAATTATTTTCAAGTTGAAAATTAAATAATTATTAGTTCCTTTTAAAATGGTTATTCATAGGTGCCCTTTTTGCATAGAGCACATGTAAATCCTATTGGATGGACAACATATTTTTTTAAATATTATTGCTAGTAATATTATTCCAAAATAGAAAAAATTTGATAATATTATTATAAGATGTTATATTATATGTTGTTATATTATATTATATATTGTTATACAATACTAATATGTATTATTATTGTAATATTATATTATATTTTTATTGTAATATATATTAATGTACATATAATATCTTTAAAATTAAATATTTAATAGTATTATTATACTATAATGACATGATATAGTTTATTTTAATATATAATATACTAAATTGTAATATGCAAATGTAAATTACATTATCAAGTTAAATTATAATAATTTTTAATATACTATTAATATTAATAATACTTCAAGATATAATTGTTTGTTATTATTATATAAATAAAAATGGGAAGTATAATAATAAGATAGATAGTCTAACATTGTAATTAATAATACATTACATAATATTATTAGATAATTCATCAAATGACAAAAGACTTAAACTACAAAATAGTATTTATAAAAAATTAGAAGTAAACTATAAATTTAAAGAAAAATGCCTTTGACTCAAAAAATAATTTTATTGAGCAATTATTAAAATATCAAAAATATATATCAAAAAATACTTTAAAAGTGATTAATGCCTATTTCAAATGGTGAAAGATTTATGGCTCATGATCATTTGTACCAAAGTAGATGAATGGTGAGACAAAGGTCAATGGAGCTCAAAATAAACATGAGGCTAACAAGTGTCCTAACTTGATAGGTCCAAAGACAAATTCTCTTGGAGAAAGTGTTTTGGACGAAGTGTTCAAGACAAATATTTTTGAGATAGTGTATCAAAGAAAATGTCTGTGACGAAGGAATTTGCAAAAAGGCCGAAGAAATTCTCTTTGCCAAAAATACCAAATCAAAAATCCCAAAGGATGTTCACGAGAAAAAGTCTAAAGACTTGAAAGTTTTTGAAAAAATATCTGCAACAAAAGTTTTGTTAAAGATAAAATTTTTAGGGGAATTCTTTCAGGGAAATTATTCTGACATAAAATGTCTGATAGAACTATTTTGTGGAAAATTCCTAATTCAAAATGTCTAAATAATAGTTGGTTGTGGGTAAATTATTTGGACAATTTTCAAGGTTGATCCAATAGATGGAGATGTCCACATGAATTTCAACATTGAGTCTCAGTATGTAACCATTTGGATTTTAAAATCCTTAGACGTATGTGTGGATGTCAATGACATTAGTATAGATGTCAAAGCTAGTGATCATGAGTTACATGTCTGCATTCAAAAATAATTAAAGGGTCACTAACTGAACATCGAGCTGATAAGTGTCCAAATCTCACATGCTCAGATGAAATCTAATGACAAGCGAGTAAAGATAGGTAAGTGGGTCTAGGCAAATATAATGGATCATATTTAATCATGGATTTAATATCAATGGTGATCTCAAAGTCAAAAGATCATAGGATCTTCATGATGAATGTGTGCATGCAGAGCATTAAGACTTTAGGTGCCCATAAAGATATCTAATAGTATGCAGTGACAAATAATGATAGTGGGCTCAAGTTGATCAATGATACCTATTTAATTACATAGCAAAGATGTAATAGTGTTGATCAAAGGTATATTATTCAAAGGAATGATATTGAATTTGAGGCCACCACATGTAACAAGCACATAAACAGATGTACTGATTGTAAGATCCTGAGGAACAACATGCAATTAACAAGTGTCATTGTCTAGGAACCTAAATCATGATCAAATGACCTTAATTAGGGTTAAATAAAAGAGGCCACTAGGGATATCAAAAAGGGAATATTTTATTAAGTCCCAAGTAGGAAAATATACATATAGCTAAGATGTAGAGATGATTCAGGTTGATCTAAGAGTAGATATTTTGGCATCAACATCGCTAGACTTGATTTTCTAGGGTTTTAATATTTTTTGGTGACTATGATCAGCATTCTTTGAAGGAGAGCCACATATACAATGACTTCTTGATTTCCATGATGTATATAGATAGAATAGGTATTTGGAACCTAATATAGATCAAGGTGGGATACTAGCCATTTAAAATTTATAGATATATCGAAGTTGATACATTGATTATGTGAAAACCAATAAATTAATAGGTTTTTAATATATAATAGATCCATGTTCAAGATTTCAAATGAAAAATAGACTAAGGCATAAATATGATAGTCAAATCAATTGCTTAGAGAAGACATGATCATGGCTATGTTATTTGAACAAGTATGATAGTTCTATCATTACAAAGTCCCAGTGGCATAGAGGAGGTCGAGGAGGTTCATGCAATCATTCATGATTGTATGTAGTGATAATTTTAGCTAGCATGATCTTTATCAAACATTCCATGCTAGACAAAGTCCTAGTGGAATTAATATTTAGGTCTTAGGTGAGCACTATAATGAATAATTAGGGTAGCTAACTGAGATAAAAAAATATTAAAGGCCTACCCCAAGATTACGTGACTGACAACCTAGGGTCATTCCCATGTTGCACTAGGTTTTTGAGTAAAAGGATTGCATGACTCTCCTTTTAAGCTAGGGTACAAGTTAATTCTCTACCTTAAAATTTTTTTTCAAACTAAAGCATAAAGCTTTTACTATTTATTGGTTTCATTGAAAGGATAACAGTTGAGAAGTTAAATTTTCTGAACAAGCACAACCAAAATTTATATTTGAAGAGAAAATCAAAAGTGAAGAAAGAAAGCATATTACATTCTGATATTTTTATATAGCAGGATCCTTAATTCAACTCACATCATATTCAGGAGTCATATTGAACACATTTTGAACATAGTCAATTTATTTTATCTATGATAACGTATGCACTTTTTGGTTTTCTTTGTTATATTATCAACAAAGTAAAAAATACATTTTTTTATTGTTTTAGTAATAAAAATTTGGATAACTTAACTAAAATAGCTAATTTTTCTAATTTTTATGCATGTATCGACATACTTTAGTGAAGGAGATCTAATTTCTCAATTTTAGCATAAAAATAAATAATTCCATAATTTCAGAGATTGTTCGTTGTGTTTTTTAATATAGGCAATGCACATTTTGTTCATTTTCAATTATGTAAAACAAGATAACCTTAACACTCACCTTCTAAGCATGTCCATAGTAGGACGGTTGATTCAACTCACATAGTATTCAAGAGTCATATTGAATGCATTTTTGACATAGTCTATTTATTTTATCTATGAGAAATTATGTTTTTTTTTGTTTTCTTTGTTATACACTTATTAAATAAAAATTTGCATTTTTTTATTGTCATAACAACAAAAATTTACATAAGTTAATTAGAATAGCCAATTTTTCTAATTTTTATACATGTATTGACATACTTTAATGAAAAAGATCTAATTTTTAGATTTTGGCATAAAAATAAATAATTCTACACTTGAGGAGATTGTTCTTTGTGATTTATAATATAGAAAATGTAATTTTTTTTATTTTAAATTCTGTAAAACAAGAGAATCTGAACACTCACCTTGTAAGACAAGGTCCAAGTTAAGTCTCCAACTTAAGTATTTGTGGAAACTAAATCATAAATAATTTACTATTTATTGGTTTCATTGAAAGGATAAGAGTTGGGAAATCAAATTTTTTGAACAAGTATAGCCAAAATTTATATTTGAAGATCAAATTGAAACTAAAGAAATAATGTATATTTCATTTTACTATTTATATATAGTAGGATGGTTGATTCAATTCACATAGTTATTAGGAGTCATATTGAACAGATTTTTCACATAGCCTATTTATTTTATCTATGACAAAGTATGCACTTTTTCATTTTCTTTGTTATATACTCAACAAAGAAAAAAATACATTTATTATTATTATTATTATTATTATTATTATTATTATTATTATTATTATTATTATTATTATTATTATTATTATTATTATTATTATTATAGCAACGAACATTCACATAATTTAAATGAAGTAGCTAGTTTTTCTAATTTCTATACATGTATTGACATATGTTAGTGAAAGAGAGATAATTTATAGATTTCATCATAGAAATAAATAATTGTGCAATTTAGGAGATTATTCTTTGTGCATTCTAATATAAGTAATGTACATTTTGTTCATTTTCAATTGTGTAAAACAAGATGACCTTAAAACTCATCTTCTAAGCCAAGGTGAAAGTTATGTCTACAACTTAAGAGTTTATTGAAACTAAATCATAAAGCATTTACTATTTATTGGTTTCATTGAAAGGATAAGAGTTGGGAAATTAAATTTTTTGAACAAGCATAATTAAAATTTATATTTGAAAATCAAATTGAAAACAAAGAAAGGAAGTATATTACATTCTTCTATTTGTCAATAATAATATGGTTGATTTAAGTCACATAGTATTTAGGAGTCATATCGAACACATTTTTTAGATACTCTTTTAATTTACCTATGAAAAAGTATGCACTTTTTCATTTTCTTTGTTATATAGTCAACAATGTAAAAATTGCATATTTTTATTGTTATATCTACATACATTTGCATAAGTTAACTGGAATAGATATTTTTTCTAATTTCTATACATGCATTGACATACTTTAGTTAAATAGATCTAATTTCTAGATTTTAGCATAGAAATAAATCATTTCATAATTCATGATATTATTCTTTTTACTTTCTAATATAGACAATGTACATTTTGTTCATTTTCAATTGTGCAAATATTTACGAAAATGTTAGAAAATAGTTGAAATCAAGTTATAAGTTACAAGTAAGCTAATTTTATTTAAATACAATTTCTTATGTAGAATTTTGTATTGGTTTTTCCAATATACTAATTTCATTATCTTTATTTACATTTTGGTATTATTGCATTGTTGCCTTCAAAATTTCTATGGTGGACCCTAAAAGACATGGTGATAGTTAATAGTGACTAAAAACTATGCAATAATTTTCCATTATACCATGTCATAGTCAAAGTAGTAAATCATGATAATATGTTTTTTAAACACTATTTCTTTTATCAATATATAAAACTACTAGGCTTTTTCTAATGATAGAATCATTTGGTTTTTTATTGGATTAGTATATAAATTTATACATACATGATGCATGACTACTAGCCTATGAAATTAAGTAGCCTATTGTAGTTTGATTTTTGTAGTATCACTATTTGGAGAGGTTCAAATCTAAATTTATTCTAATGTGTAGTTTTTTTTAATTAATTATTTCTATTTAGAAAATGTTGTGTTCTAAATAATTTGCATACCTTTTACTTCAATTGATATAGTGATATGATTCATGACATTATTTTTGTCCACTATGAAATCACCTTGCATTATCAATCTTGATAAAATCTCAACTATGCTTTCTTTGTCAGCCGTGTATTGAACATGTGTCATTTGTCTAATTGAAGGGAGAAATTGGTCAATGAAATCATCTCTAGGAATGCATTGGATGTTGGTAGTCTTTATATTGCAAAAAATCTATTCGGAATAGAAATATTCACATTCACTTGTGAAGATTTTGCAATATGCTATTGTTGCACGAGTAGGTCTAAAGTGTTACATTAAAAGATTACAACTTTTACATATAGGCTCAAAGGGGATAAAATATGTCTAGGTAATTGTCAAAGTACCATGTACCTTTTTTTGTAATGAAAAATGACAAAACATTATGTCAATTTTATTTTGAATTGGAATAAGAAAGTAGACAAATTCACATTTGGCAATTACCTCAATATTTATATGTACTAACATTTTCAAGCATTGTAGAGCTCTTTTAGAATGTTAATGGGTGATGAATGTTGATTGGGTGCTATGTAATTGTATATCTTTTGCATCAGCTCATTTTGTAACGTTCTTGAAAAGATTAGTTACATGTTCCTTTCTTCATATCTCATTTTCAATTTCATTATATTCAAATTCTAGTGTATGGAAGAGGTAGACCTAAAAATTATCAATGGAAATAGAGAATTAATGATTTCATACTATCATATAATAAATTTTATTCGAATAACATGATTGTAATAGATTTTAATTGAATTTAAATTGGACTTGTCACTTTGAAAGTTTTCATCTATTTTCTCCACAATGAATGGATTGAAATTTTTTTTTACAGATGCACAAAGAGCCACTACAATGTCAATTTCATAGTAGCCCACAGTGTCCACAAGTTGTTGAATTATTGAATTAGGGATGAACATATGCTTTGGATAAACTGGGTCTATGAGTTTTATTGCATCGGTCTTATTTTCTATTAAAAAAGATCATAGTCACCATGATCGTAAGTACTTTTTCAAATTATATAATTTTTTTTAATACATATGCTTTTATGTGGTTAGATTTTTTCTTCATGGATTCAGATTAGCTAATTTACTATATTCAATGTTATTATCATCTCTCCTTTATTGTCTATTAAATCAAGTCACATAAGTTATCTTGTTTTCTATTTATCAAGTATTGTTCTATATGTCAAAAGGACATCACTTTCAAATATTTATCTGCATTTATGGTTATTGATATCATCGATTTTGACTTGCATATGGATTGGGTCTCTCAGTTTACATTTTTTAATAGTTACTATCATTTTTTAAATAATAGAATTTAAGAAATAGAAAATTTGTAATTGCATACCTTTTGGCTTGTCCTTATGATTCCATTTCTATATGTTCCATTTCCATCTTTTTATCTATTTATGATGACCTGAATGATGAATAAAAAATAATTAGAAATAAACTTAATTTTATTATGGTAATGCAATTGTATATTTTGATTTACAAAATGTATATAATAAAAATAAAAATAGCAATTTATTTTGGAAAAAAATATATTGCATACCTTTTATTTTGATATCTGCTCTCCAATTTAGTTGTATTCATTTTGTATTTGACATATTGAAAAGTTGATTTATGAAATAGAATCATATAATTCTTTGCTTATTTTGCAATATGAAAGGCAAGTAAAATTGCATTGTGGTCAATCCAATATGCATGGAAGAGATTAAAATCTATTTTTATTTGATCAATATTTGTCTAGTAATGATCTATGACTATTATTGCATTTGTAGTTGGCATATTTACTATAAAAAATAAATTGTGGTTTTCCATACATTGCCATTGTTGGTGTTGGGAACTTTTGTTTTGCATCATGTCAATATTTAAGTCTCCAATAAAAAAAAAAATCATATTGTCATTTACAATTGAATTAACATTTTATATGAATGTTAATAGATTTGTAAGGGAAGTTTTTGGTGTTAAGTACATATTTGATATGCGGGTGTATATGTTTGAATAGTTGATGTCAATTGTAATTATTTCTAGATTTGGCATATTAAATTATTCAATGGTTTGCTTTGAAATTATTTTTTTATAGCATGTCATGATACCGTGAATATTCATTGTAGCAAAGAAATTAAATTTGTCTGTTAGAATTGTTTTGTTTTGCACTATATTTATTTGAGTTTTTTGTAAGCATATTACATGCACAATCATGAGTTGATTATCATGTGTTATGTTTTCTAAGCACAATTACAAGCTACTTATGTTCAAATAACATATAGTAAAATATTCTGAGAGTTCTATCTAAAGTCACATAAGAATTTCCATTGTGAAAATTGCTGAAGTCTTAAGGCAATGGTAGTTCACTTGATCAGGGTCAAAATCTAAATCATTTATGTTAACCCTTGTGATTTATGGATTATTATTGCACATACTATTTGAATAGGAAATTATTCTCGCATAACTATATATATTTTGTTTTAAAATTCTTGCTATAGATGTCCATTGTTTGGGAATGTGTTTAGTGTACAAGTGTTTCATTTTTTGTATTTGAGATTTTCCAACATTTAAATCATAACATTATACCCATATAATATTACTGATATCATTTGTGTAATATTTGAAAATACCATCTACACCATTGACTAAGCCATCAACTATATTGTAATTTCTCCCAATTAGTTATACTAGAATTTTTTTAGGATTATTTTATTTGGAAATATGGGTTTTTTACTATCTACAAATTCATTGTAAATTTCATTAGGTTGGATATGGTCAATTTTATTTAGCACATACGTTTCTCCTTATAAAATAGTAAGCATTTTCTCATTGTGAAGTTGAACATCTTTGTTTCTTTGAAACAAATATGGAAATGTTGGATGAAGTGGAAAAGGTCTATAGAAAGGGTCATTTAAGTATTCAATATCATTTTATGTTTGCTTGTATGTTATTATATGATTTAAGATTAAAACAAATTTTCCATCTCATTGTTTCATAAAATTTTCTAATTCAAAGTATTTGACATTGTTGGTCCAAAATGCATATGTTATTATTTCACCATGCAATTTTGTATTTTTAAATATCAAATCATCTTGGATGGGTTTAATTTTGTAGAATTAACCACAACAAATTATGTTTATATTTACAAAAGGAATTATAGGAGTATGAATAATTTAATAAAGCCTCTTGTCTATGTTATAAAGCATATGGGTTCTTATTACATATATCTCATAAGTAAGTATCATGCACAATTGTTCATTTATTTTAGTCATTATATCTAAAGTATTTGAATCTAATGGGATAATTTTAGACATTCTATGGGGTAATTGGAAAACATAGTAGTCAAAATGAACCATTTTCATTATATGCAGCTTTACTAGTAAATGCAACAATAATACCTTTTGGTTTAATAGGATCACTATCAGGTTGTTTATTGTAAAGTGACATATTACTTGGTATATCACTTTTGTTGTATATAATTTTCCTATTGTTGTTCCCCTTTTTAATAAAAATTACAGTTTCTCATTTGGAGATAATATTTTCTTCATTATGATATTTTTTACAATATGTTTTTCCTGACGATTGAACTATTTTTGTAAGTTGAAATAGTCTTCTTTGCTTATGAGGAATGGTTGTTTGCTTATTTAAATTATGTTTCTTCTTTCATTGTTTGTAATTGTTTTGTTTTTGATATGCTTTATGTCAGGATTGATATCATATTTTTCAATTGTTACAAAACATTTTTCGTGCTCATTTTCATTGTTGATGTCAAATATTGTATTCTATTTTCCTTGGACATCTGCAATGGCAATATCAATGTTCCTCCATTTTAATTGTAATTATATATTGAAATTGTGCTCCATATTTTTTATGTTTTTTTAATGCATAACATAAGTAAATAACCACGTCTAAAAATTTTCTTTCAATGACTCTTCAAGTTCTCGTTATGGTATAAATAACATCATTTTTTCTTTATAATAGTTTTTAGGGTCGATATGTTCATTTTATTTGACATAGCATATTATTTGTGCTTTTTCCCTTCTTTTATATTTTTAGATGTTCCCATATAGTATGCTACATGTTTTGTTAGGCATATATGCTCTAAAGATTCAAATCTTCCATTGTATTTGTCAGTGATAGAAGCACACATTGCATTTTTAGAGTCATCAAGTTCTTCTATTAATATTTTTGGGCTTTTTAAAATACATGTTTTATTTGAGAATGGTGTTATGTTTGTAAAATTTATTTTTCTTGAAGTATAACGCAGTGGTAAAGATAGGACAATGTATATAGCTTTATGAATAGACATTTTTTGATATATAAGGAGAGTGTTACCAATATTATGTATGAATTTGACTTTGTTTTCAATAGTTCATCATGTACTTTCCAAAAATTACCTCTCAGTGTGTGATCTAGTTTATTCATGTCTGATGTGTAATATGTTGTTGCAGAATATGCATCAAGAATAAATTTTGTATCTATGTTTACATACCAAAGGTTGTGAATATGAATTTTTAAAGCATTTGTCCATAAATCCATTGGTTCTCTTTTTAACATTATAACAGGACGGGCAATTAGCAATTTCAATAATGTCAAATATATCTCCTTAGTCAAATTCTCATTTGTTAAAAACATTTCAAATGTTAAACTTCTATAATATTTTCTATTTTCAATTTCTTTTAAAATATCTCAGGTACAAATTTTAGTTTCATCATCATTATTTTGCAAAGGTTGTGGTGTAATCATCTTATCCATTGGGGACAATGGAGAATTAAATCTACAATATGATTTCTTATATTTTTTAACAGGTGTATGTATAACTATTTAATTGCATTTTTGTTAAATTATCCTCAAGTAGTAGCAAATTGCAAGACACATACTTGTCAATAATTTTCATAATATTCACTTTTACACATTGGCCATATATAGGGGCATCATGTATCCAAAGCATAAAATGAACATGTTTGTTTCCTTTATTTTAGAATTCTGTGACAAAGAAGAAGTCTACAATTTGGCTAAATAATTGCTTATTTTGCATCTTTATTATCTTTAATGAATTCACCCTATAACTAAAATAATGATTGAAATTTACTAGATTTCTTCTTATTATTGCATTAATATCATTTTAAAATATGTTTTCATTATCCTTTGGTGGCTTTTTTTGGGTTATATTTGCTAATGCCTTGCATAATGGCCTTCAAAATTATTCACCACTTATTAAAGTAATAAAAAAATAGGTGATCCTAATTGCCTTATCATTGAAAAAATATTTATATTATTATTTTCCAAATAGTCACATGATATTCAAATGTTTTTTAAAGATTCAAAAGGTATTAGATATTTTAACATTTTTTCTATGTTTGATTTGCTCTTAAAATCTTTTGCATATTTTTTTTTCCATTTCAATTCACCTTTTTATATGCATATCCATGCACACCTAAAAACTTGTTGGATGATAATTTTAATTGGTTTGAAAAAAAGGTTTGTAATATGAGTTATAATATCATTGTTTTCATGTAAAATTTGTATTTTACTATTTTTTTATATGATATTTTTTTTGTAATATCATCAAGTTAGTAGTAGTCATAGTACAAAGTTGGGAAGTTTATTTATTCTATAAACTTATCTTGGAAAATACCAAATAGTTTTAAGCATTCAGATGGTGAAATTTTGACAATTTTGGTTTCTAAATCTTTTATTGAATGTGCACTTTCAAATCAATGTATAACTGATTCTGTGACTAGCTCTTTGTCATTTTTAATTGCATTATTTTTAATGTCTTCTATGTTGTCAATGTCATTTTTTTTATTGCATAATTTATTTTTAAGTATGGCATACTAGTATTTTTCAATTATAACTCTTTCTTACATGTACAATGGCATTTTGCATAGTTCAGCCAATACATCTATGACACATGTTGGCTTGATGTTCACTCTTCTATATGAATTTTCATAATCTAATTTATGCTTTAATTTAAGTGCAATTGTTTTAACTTCATTTATTGGTTTTTGAGGCAATACATTTTGGATACGGTCAAAATCGATAGGAATATTTATAATTATTCAAAGGAATTTTATTTGTGCTCTTTTATATTTAAGTTGTCTTATTTGTGTAAAAGGGATGGACATAGAATGTAATATTTCTTTTAGCGAACTTAGTTTCTAAACTACCTCTATTATTTTATTTGTTCTTATTCAAAAAGGCCAATCAAACATAGGCATATTTTAATTTTTTTTTATTGAGTTTTCAAATTGTTTACATAGTTGTTGTCCTATCTTCTTTTGTTCAAATTCAAAATCACTACTAATTGAAGACTAAATGTTAGCGATATACTTTCTACTGTTAACTATTTGTTTTTTTTAAAGTGTAAACATTTATAAATTGACCATGTAATAGTAGGTGTATCTTTAATCTCTCATGAGTATATTTCAATTAATTTTTTCATTTTCTATTTGCATTGCATGTTCATTATTTATATTTTCACACATTGTTTTAAACAATACAATGATATATGTTTATTTTTATCGTATTCCAATGGCAGCTATTTTTCACTCACATTTTTTCATTTTCTTATTCCTATAACCACTGGAACTTTATCACTCTCCACTTTAGTAATTTTTTCATTATTTTTTTCTACAATATTTCCCATTGTTTTTTGTTCAATAATTTGTTTTTTAGCAAACACAATGTTTTTCCTCTTTTTTTTGGTATTTATTTGTCTTCTTTTTCAATCACTATTTATTTTGTACATGTTGATATGTTTAGGATACCAATCTCTTGTGCACTTATTTTAGGAGACATGTAATTGTATTTATCTATTGCATTTAAATTTTGTGAGCACTTTTTTTGTGTACTATATGCATAAGTGCATGAGGGGAATTTTTCAGAATCAATACCTAATGTCTTTTTTTTTAAATGTTCATAATTAATATGCATTATGTCTATTTCAAATGAAATTACTTGTATATTTCCTTTGGCTGTAAGAAATTTATATATATGTTAATGATTCTTTTTCTTCTTGCTAACAAGTTTTGAATTTCAATTTGCAAAATATTTGAAATCCATAACAAGCATAAATGGACACCCTCTATTCTTCATTTTCGATATGGAATTCTAATAATATTGATATATTCTTTACAATTTGAGATATTTCTATTTTTTTTTTTATAATTCTAGTTGCCATAACTGCAAGAAATGTATTGTATATTTATCCATTATGAAAACTACATTGCAAAATCTTTATTCCATATAGAGTCTAAGAGATTGGACATAAATTTCATTTTTTGTTAATAAGGTTATTGAATTGAATACACTTTCACCACAAATTTTATAAAATGTTAATGCTAGATAAAGGCCATAATTGTTCATGTCACATGAAATGGCATCCCATTCATGTTAAATATTTGCACATGTATTTTACAGTTTAAATTACTTAATTTTACTAGTTTCAGTAGTTTTGACATTTGTTGTTTTGTATAAGAAAAGATTATAATGGTCATAGGCAAGATTATTATCATGGAATAATATTGAATATTTTGGTATTGATAACTCTCTATTAAAGTGTAAATACTTTTTTTATCTATCAGTGACCATAATAAAATTGATATGTTTAACCATTTAGATATCCATTGGATACAAAATGTATCATCGCATAGGCTAATTTTGATTACATTTGTATAGTTCTTTGTAGAAAGCCTAATTTTATATAAATAGGTTTCTTTATCACATATTCTGTGCAAATTGTAAAGCACATCAAAATGCATTTCATGTTCATATGACTGTATTGCATTTATATTTATATTGTTTAAACATACTATAAAACAATCAATCATTCCATTTCATAATTCATTTGATGTGTAACGAAAAATTTAGTAAAACTTAAATTTCATCAAAAAGATAGTCATGTATATTGCATTTAAATGAGTTAATTCAGAAAAGGTGACTATCTTTTAGTACATCATCAATGTTCAAAAATAACATCTTTTGTTGTTGTTTATATGTTCCAACATCTCTTAAGATTTCATTTGATCTAGTTTCTAGTTTAGCTTTTTTGGTTTTCATGGTTTCCCTATTGCATAAAAGTGCAATTGCATTATCAAAGATGAAGATGACTTTTTCATTCGACAAATATCAATATTTTAATCTACTAATAGTTTAATCTAAATTTAATCTTCATCTACAATTAATTGTATTCTATATAAATATTTTTACATAGAAATAAATAATTCACTATAATTCAATGAATCCAGATAGCTAAAAAGAAATTAAAAAAATACAATACCTCCATAGATAGGTGAATTTAGTTATTCTAAATAATATCAAATCAAACCAATAATGCAAGTTCCTTTTCAAATAACTAAATAACAAAGGGAATCACAAAAAAGCTATATTGCATTTTTTTTATAAAATAACTAAATTTCCTACAAAACAGTCTATAGCATATGATTTTTTTTCAAATGTATTTATTCCCAATAATTTCAAAAATAAATGCATGTACCTTTTCAAATATGTCAATTGATAAAGTAAATATAGTATCTACAATATATAAGTCTCTTGGAATTCATCACTATTTTTTAAAAGATAACACATAATATGACATTCAATAAAGACTACACATGATCCAAATGTATTTTTCAATTGATATAATAACATGTAAAAATAGATAAGCAATAACAATAGTTAACAAGTACATGTTCATTATATATACAAATCTATGAAATATTTGGACTCGCCACAACATCAACATTTTCAATATGACAATTTATGTAACAGTAATTAATATTTGCAATAGGAAGAAACAAATAGAAAACAACAAAAAATAATTTCATAGATAAAGTAAACTTTAATATCAATAAATAATTTCTAATGCTATAAATGTTTATATATTACTCATTCTGACCAGACATGTAAATTTACATGATTTATTCAATGATAATGATTTAAATAAAAACCTTTTAATTCCTAAACTAATAATTATCAGAAGTAAACATTGATATGCTAAGATCCCTTAAGATAAATATTAGCACCCAACTTATTAAATACTTAGTTAATAACATAAGAGATCTTGAAAATAATGTAATGTAATATTATAGAGGTCAACCATTGAGCATGGAGTTGAGTAGAGTCTTGCATTAAATGAATCATCTGATGATAAGGAGAAGATAATTGTTATTACAAATATTTTGAAAGAATTTAACCTAGCTTAAAGAGCTCTTTGTTGATCTTTGATGAACAAGTTTAAGAGTAGGTTTAATGGTGTCTAACCAGTTCAAGGTCACACACAAGTTTTCACAAGCCTCATAGAAGTCATTGAAGCTTATAAGATCAAGAAAAATTTCCTATGAATAATGATAAAAAGAAGAGACCATCTTGTTCATCACACAAATGAATAAATTGGTCTACTTGTGCATTTCATAAGTATCATCAGGATATTGTATGGACCCAAAGATTCACACTGAATCAATGTCCTTAGTGCTGAGATCATCTAGTGAAAATTTGGTTCCCTCATGAGTTTCCCACTTCCATATATAAAATTTAAAAGTTTATCTAAGACAATAAGACATTCACATGGACATCAAATTTAGGCCATATAAAAAACCCATTAGAGTTCAAATTTTGAAAATGGTGTGGACATTAATGATGGTTGTGT
>JARHVA010002471.1:1905000-1910000 GCA_037957365.1 Torreya grandis | reverse complement strand
GTACAAAAATAACCCAATATACACTAGTGGATAAAGTCCATAAATGCATGATAAAATCATAATGAAAAAGTGTGTTGTGGAAAAATTAGGTATCTACAAAGTCATCTATTTTGATTTGTGATTGCACATGAATGTATGCATGTGTTAAATTGAAATAATAAATTGAAACATCTACCTATACATAGGGAAAGAAGGATGAAATTACTAAATTCTTGGGTTAAACCCTGCCCACATGTGTTTATATCTCATGGTAAATACATGTTTCTATTAAAAATAAATGCAAGTACTACATATATTAATAAATTATTGTGACTATAAAATAATTAATTATAGTTATGAAATACAATAATAGGATTGAATACACCTAATGGTATGCGAACTAATTTTAATATTCTATTGTGCCTAAACACACACACACATACCCCATTTTAAATATTTTATAATAGGAGACCAATATTGATTGAACATAATTTTAAGGACTTATAGAGTAGAAGTATATGATTTAGAATTGGGAAAAACATGAATTTAAGAAATTTATTTGATGGTTGATAAATTCATGTGATTATCTTAGTTCTTGGTTGTTAGATTACAAAAATTTGTAGGTTTCATCTCATTATTTTTTCGGTGTCTTTGAAGCTAAAAGGAATTAAATTTGTGGTTAAGCCATACTATACTTTATACTCTTTGCCTTTAATTTTAGTTAAAGTGATTATGTACATGGTTGGATCAATGAATTATATAGTTAAATCGGTTGATATGTTTTACTTACATTAGGTTTATTATATCTTATGATGTGCCTTAGATATAATATCAAACACTTCAATTTTTATTGGACCATCCTGGAGTTCATCTTGTATAAGTGTCACTAGTTTTCTCATCTAGAGCATCAAGCTAAAATGTACAAGTCATCCTGACACTCAGTGGTGACATCAATAAAAGGATTTTTACAGACAATCATAGGCAAATGGATCACCAAGAGCTATCCACATGTCATCATCTGCTAAATCCAATAGTGACATTAGCATGAACATTTATATTGATAATCTTAGGCAAGTGGAGGAGTGATAAGAATCCATGTGTCATCAAATTTATCACATGACTATGACATAATGGTACAGGTGTGTATATACAATATTAGGTAAGTATATGGTGGAGAGATATACACATTAAATGATCCCATTAAATTAGCTATAATATTAACATGAAACTTAATACAAATAATGTTGAGCAAGTAGATTGCTAAGAGGTGTCCACATGTCATCATCCTCCTAATCTACGGATTGAAGAGAAAATTACAATAGACCACACAACATTCAATAGTAGAATATTGACATGTAGACATGTTAACTCCAAGGACATGTAATCAAACAATAAAGACACTACTACTTTGACTAAGAGATCATAAAATAGACATTTGTCATATTAAGATGACTATGCATATGAGAAGAAGCAGAAGAGGCCACATGGCATTAAAAAGACATGAAAATAAGTTTTATAAAATTCAAAATGAAAATAGATATAGAAAAGAGAAAATCCTTTGAATTCATTAATTCACATGAATTAATTAATTCATACATTCAATTTTCTTAGATAGCATAACCAAAGGAATATATTTCAAATTGACAATCTAGTCATGTCATATTGCATTCAAGATATCAAATTATGAGCTACAAAATCAAAGCCCACTTTATGACTAAGAAAATACAGGATTTATCACAAAGTAAATTATTTTTGAACTATATTTGTAATGGTTTTATTTATGACATTTTAGTTTCTGATTCATCCTCTGTTTTAGGTTCTAATGAATACAAATAGAACATTTGATTCAACAGCTTTGAACTATGAATTCAACCATTATTGAGATATCTATGAGGAGGTCAATGCATTTCAACCTTATATAATAGAGTACCAATAGTCAATATTCACATAAATATATAAATATGACATCATCTAAATTAAAGCATTTGGCCTCCATAATGAAATGTCTAAACTAGAGGTGATGCCTTGCATTGACCTGGTCTATGATTTATTCATAAATGGAAAATTCACTGAGAAGATATTGCATATTCACATTAGAAAGATACCAGTTGTATATATTAGGGTAAATGACTTTGTTATGTATTATATGATCCTTGATATAAATTACATACATACATGTCATGGTTAACTCAGGTTCTTTACTAATAATATTGGTAGTAAGCTATAAGAATGGGTTGGGAACCTAGATAACTTAATAATCCAGGGTACTTCATCTATTATCCCCATTAGTACATTTATGTGAGGGGTAAAACATTTATGGCATTATTAAAGAGAATTTATGGTTTTTTTTAACTATTATATATGTCAATGAGACATCTCTACCTTTACTAGTCATGATTTTAACATTTAAAAAAGTTATAGCCTTAGGGGAAATTATCAACACCAATCTGATTATGGGGATCATGAATATAGGAAGTTTACTTTATGATAACTTCTATATGATTTCATATGTGGTGAATGTTGTGATAAAAACTATGTACTCACCCTATGAGTAACCTTGACAACCATCTGTTGAGTATCCCAAAAACAAAATATGAATTGAGTTCAACATTCTCCATGTACAAAGGTTCATGAATATCATGAAATTTTTTATTAATACATTATATACCATGGTTTATCAATCCATCTATGTGAATAATATGACCAACTTATCTATTCAAATAAATAAAACCATTAAAAAAATGGGAAACTAATTGTTATACACTTATTGCAATATAATCAAGACTGAGGGAATAAAGGAACATCCTCTATATATACCAAGGATTATACCTGAGAAGGTAGTTGAACAATAAATAGCTAACTAATTACAAAAATAATGGTTATATAGAATTATTAAAATTAAAAAGAAAAATTGTTCGTTCTACCCCTCTCCGCATTGGGAGGATGTAATATACAAGGTGGGAACACCTACAATCTATTGGGATAATTAGAAAACATTATGGGTTAAAATGAGAACCCTACAAACATTGGGATGCAAATAAATATGTCAGGGAACACATCAAAAGATATGAGAGGAAATTGAAATTCATCTATGGACATCAGGCCTATAGTCATGATAACATACTCATAGATGCAGAAGATGATACTCATGTATGAATAAGGATGATAAGGGTTGGAATGCCCATGATTATATATAA
The DNA here is from genome assembly GCA_037957365.1 of Torreya grandis. NCBI lineage: Eukaryota > Viridiplantae > Streptophyta > Pinopsida > Cupressales > Taxaceae > Torreya > Torreya grandis. The sequence continues at coordinate 1,906,824 of JARHVA010002471.1, read as the reverse complement.
AAAAGATAATACTATTATACTATTAATGGAGAATATGCCCAAAATATTGACAGTCAATAATGGTTTTTTACCCCTATTCATTGTCCTCCTCTTGAAACAAAGGTAGATACACAAGATCAAGATGGCCCATTAGAGAATTTCATACTCATTAAGGAACTAGGAATCCTCCAAGTTCCCCTACATACATAACTGATGATACATCCCCAAAATAAAAATCTTAAGAAGATAATCCTACAATCCTAAGTGGAGAGTCCAGCATATTTTTCATGTATCCTCTACTTAAACTAATCATTTAACAATAGGTAACTCTTATTGCAGTGTTGTCTCATGTACATGTTATTTATTCTTCCTTAGCACCACAACTAATAATGCCTTAGTCTACTAGTAAACCTTCTTCACCATTTTTCCTTCCTCTAGTGGTGACTGCCTTTATTACTCCACCACCATCTCTTATTATTATAGTCCCTTCACCTCCCATTCCACCTTTTACTAGGCCAGATTATAGTTTCTATATTTCGACTACCAAACACATAACCTAAAGTTTCTACTTAGGCTTCACCCAGATTATAGATAATTTAAATATAGATGCCCCCAAACCCCCTAGAGTCATGTCCTTATCCCATACACATCTATAAATATCATATTATACTTTGTCATCCCTATGTATATACTCCTTTCTTTTTGGCCTGTATGTACGGGCCCTTCTTTCTTAGATATATTTGTCTATATATCTATTTGGTTTTATCATCTGTCATATATATATATATATATATATATATATATATATATATATATATATATATATATATATATATATATATATAATGTATATATGTTTATATATATATATATAATGTATATATGTATATATGTATATATGTATATATGTATATATATATATATAAAATGTATATATGTATGTATATATATATATATATGTATATATGTATGTATATATATATATATGTATATATGTATGTATATATATATATATATATATATATATATATATATGTATATACGTATAAATATGTATATATGTATATATGTATGTATATATATGTGTGTATATATATGTGTGTGTATATATGTGTGTGTGTGTGTGTGTGTGTGTCTGTGTGTGTGTGTGTGTATATATATATATATGTATATATACATACATACATACATATATATATACATACATATATGTATGTGTGTGTGTGTGTGTGTGTGTGTGTGTGTGTGTGTGTGTGTGTGTGTGTGTGTGTGTGTGTGTGTGTGTGTGTGTGTGTGTGTGTGTGTGTGTATAACTCGATATTTTATTGGCTAAACCATAGATATGATAACCCATATCTATAATCTATATATAGGGTGAGTGATAGAGAACCATCATTGTTAGTGGCATTTGAATGATAGGGAGAAAAGATCAAGGTCATTTATGTATTCAACACTATCCTATATATATATAGTATCTTGCCTCCATATAAAAGATATCTAGAGAGGGTGGGTTACATATTATCTTGGTTCATTATCTAAAATATCCCCATTTTTGACTATATATAATTATTTAGATTTATATATTTATTTGTCAACCCTCTATCTATATAGTTTAGATAGATTTCTCATGTACTTAGATCTCTTTACCCATCTTTAGATATTATGGAGATAGATAGATCTAGGGATACTTGAGATAACCATGTTGAATAAAATTGACAAAATTACCTTATAACTTTAGTGAATGTGGTTTTTTATCATCCATGGAAAAGTGTCACATACTATGGAGTGGTGACTGTTTATTAAAAATATAAGACTTTGCCAAGTGGTAACACTTGAGTATGAAAC
>JARHVA010002471.1:1572500-1900000 GCA_037957365.1 Torreya grandis | reverse complement strand
TGGACATATGTTGTCATTTGCTTATATATCCCTATCTAAATCGAGGGTGGAAATGGGAAGGCCCATTATCTATATATGGAGGTGAGTTATAGGAAACCCATATATACATAGCTGATCAATAGAGGTCCACTATCTAAATCCCCACATAAAACCATATCTATATATGAGGGTGAACAATCAAGGATTTTCCTTGATCTAAATTTAGGCTAAGACTCTAAATTACCATCTACAAATGGAATCACCTTTAGGGAACCTATAGCTAGAGAGTGCCTTATGTTGCCCCTAACCCACCCTATAGATCTGATATGATCTATCGTGCCCATATAGTTATTCATAGAGGGGTGAGGGGGGAGAGGGAGGAATCCTATATAATTTAAATATATATATGGGGTTGGGGGTGCTAACGATAATGAATATTTATCTATATCTATATATTTTGCCCCATATCCATATAAAATCTACACTATTGGTTGAAATTAAAACTCTAAATTATTCCAATGAAGACTGTGTTAATGCTAATGAAACTTTATCTCTTGATAGTAACAATGAAATTATAGATTGTGATAATGCCATTTACAATGCAACTCTATATATATATATATATATATATATATATATATATATATATATATATATATATATATATATATATATATACATACTAATCTCACCCTATATATAAATATGGTGTAACCTCTCTCCCTCCCCCACTATTGGTATATGGGTATAGTGACAATGAGGGGGAGGGCCCCTATCTATAATATCACTCATATATAGAGAGTGGAAATAGTCAAGAGTTATTCCATTTGGATATGGGGCATTCTAGATACCCGTATAGAGTTCATGGGTGATTCATGAGGTCAAATTTAGATATAAGGGGAGATTAGAGTAAATGCAGGTTGTTAGGGCTTATCTAAATGCATACCCTCGACTATATCTAGTTTATTTAGGTCCCCTATCCCTATATAGATATGGTGCATTTGATATACATAGATATGGGGCATATTATGTATATAGTACATAGAAAGGACTATATAGAGGTTCCCACATATATAAATAGGGATCCCAGGCCCATTTTTATATAGTTATCTATACACAAATCAAAGCCAATTTGACTTATACAAATAATAACATCACTTTAGATGGACATAGGACTTATTTGGTATAATTATATACAGTATTATACATCGATATAAAGTACCATATTCATCCCAATTTTAAAATCAATTACTAGAATAAACTCATATCTAAGTGTGAACCATCTTAAATCAAATTTCAAATAATAATTATAAGGTATCAAATCCAAATCATTAGTTTGATTCTTATAGAGAAAGAGCACAAATTAAAAATCACACTATGTCAGAGAACTACAAGTGGCTTGATTCTTGTATTTGGATTACTAGATAAGTATGAAATGGTAAATCATTATTGTAAGTGATTAAGGTTATTTAATCTCTTTAGACTTTCCAAAAACATGTAGGTTTCTAGACTCAACAATCAAACCTAAGGTTTTAATGTGAAGGATGCTAATTTCTATAGTTGCACAAATATTAAGGATTTAAAATAACACGTATACATATTTTATAGATAGATGAAGATGATTGTATGGTCATAGACACTCTTTTTCACATAGGTTATTATCAACCAGTAAAATACAATATCTACTATTAATATTAATGCCAATCTAAATAAACTAATCCTACACAAACAAAAAAAGTATTTTGGATATGGATAAATCAAAGTGTCAGTTTTTTTTCAACTATAATAGAATAGATATGTTTATAACGTCAATCATTAAATCTAAGTAATTATTCTCTCTTTACCTAATATAGTTATCATAAGCCACATATCAAATAATTGCAATATGTTTTAGGATTTTATGTTGATATTAATGGTTAAATGTCATATTAAGTAATATAAATTCACTTACTAGTTTATATCCTATTAGGGTCTATAAAACTAAATTTAGTTAAAATATATTAGCAAACATAACGATAAGGAATCCATCAATATCCAAAATACTTTTGTATAATAGTCATATTTATCCTAAAATCTAATGTTTCAAACCAAGATAATATTACTACATATTAATGATAACAACAAGAACCATTCAATATTATCACCACATCCTTTCAATCTAGTAATTCCACTTCATGTCTTTATACATATATTATTTTTAATATTCCTACATCAACACCTCAAATGACATATGTAACATCAAAGCAAGGAGTGGGAAAACATAAGGTTTCATCTATATTTTTTTACCCATTCCTACACATGTAACCTTTACCCTTATTATTATTATTATTATTATTATTACACATGTTACATCATCAAACTTTCCTACTACACACTCACTTGAGTATAGGGTTATAGCTCTACATGTTACAATGTTGGATCTAGATCAAGGTTCATCTAGATATATTCCTTTGATGGATTCAAACATATTGATTCATAACCCATTATCCTCTAAGATAGAATATTATACTTTACCTATAGGGTTTGTAGCTCCTAATATTACAATATACAAAATTGAAAGTGATATAGGACAACACCTTAAATCATTCACCACATAATTCTTAGATTATGCATATGACAAAAATATATTAAACAACCTATTCTATAGAAATGTCAAGGAATATTATCTACAATGGTTATATGACCTTCCCCTCTAATTAATTAGATAATTCAACCCTTTGGCATATTAGTTTATAACACATTTGGTTATCAACATTTATTATAAAGTATCTTATGTATAAATTTATAAACTCAAATAGTGGTCCAATGAGCCAATCAAATATTTTACACTTAAGTACAAGTCTAAGATTGGTAAGATGATTAATGCTATGTCCAAGAATAGGTTATAAGATATTTTAATTAAAAGATTACTAGCACCACTAAATTATTTAACTATCCTAAGGTGATTAAATCCTTTAATGACCTATGCTACATAATAAGAGACAAAAAATTTAATTTAATATATTTCAGTAAGGTCAAGTATACATATAATCCTATGACTAGTGCAAAAATGAAGTTTCAAATAAAAATAATTTATAAGGTCAAAACAACAAATAATAATAAAGAGACAAATATGCCAATTAATGTATCATTATAACAAAAAAATTGAATCAAATTTTTAGTTCCACCATAGAGGCAATTTTACATGTTACCATCACCTCCTTATATAGTATTAGATAAGATACTTATTTTCAACCTTGTCACTCTTCCTCTTTCATAAAACTTTTATCCAAATGTGCAGTCATTAAAAAACTATGATATAAAATACATATTATGACTATCATCAAATGGTAGGATATTGTACGATTAAATGACTCAAATTAATACATAATATATATTATATTATTGATGAGACCATTATTAATTTTTGCACACTAGTAGAGGATTATAAATAAATAAAAATGGAAATCACAATATGAAAATATTTAATGACCTATTTCAAAATCATGAGACAAAAAAATGCTATATACCTAGGGGTAGTAATGTATATGGTTGATATATATGCCAATATTTGGAACACAACCCCTGAAGTTCGTTATATGGGTCTAATATACTAGGATAAATGAGTAACTTATGGAATTAGCCCTATTGGGGTTCTAGATTTGTAACCTAGCTAAGGAGGGGATTGTTTAGATCTTCCTACTCAAATTTAGTCCAACATGGGATTGATGCTAGGCTGTAGGTATCCTAGAAGGGGATCAGACCTTTGGAGAAGTATGAATTCATTAAGGATCTATCTCCTACACTAAATCAAAACTAGAACCTACTTAGAAAAGGGAGAGAGAATTGATAAAACTAATAAAATCATGTAAAAAGTGGTGATGCACCAATTATTTGATCACTCCAACTCACACAAAACACAGTATGAGACACTTTTTATACTAAAGAACATCAATCTCACATAAATATTTTAGAACAAGGCATTAATCAATTACAAAATTAGTAAGAGAGGGCAAATATCCACTTTCAAATGAGACAATAAACTATAGATTACACTTATAATGACCTGTGAGATTATTAAACCTTCCCTGAAGGTGAGGAAAACTTAGACATAAACAAGGAACATATATTCACCTAGCAATAGTGCATAAATTCATAGATCACACTTCAATCTGGCTTATAAAATTATGGAATTCAATCTTTGTTGCATCAATAGGTGTTATAGTAAATTTTTTGGTAGACTCTGGTCATACCATAAAGAGAGATAGATTATCCATTTTAAGTCTTACAAGCCTGCATTTATAGAAAAAGGACCAATCAACTGTGATGGATTAAAAACAAATAAAATGTCTGGTTGATTCAATATATTATCAATAAGGCACAATTTCAAAGGCCTTATAAGATAATTTAATGCTCTATTGATCCTTATCTGGCCACCAGGTCATCATCTCAGGATTCCATGCGACTTTTGCTTAATCTATTGACAAGGAACATGTCTTGGAACTAGTTTTAAAATGCCACATCTGCATTAGGTGGCCAACTATACTTTAATTATCGAAAATGATCAATGATGATAGGCAAGACACAAGTCCATGATAGGTGAAAACCAATTTTAGACCATTTGTTTTCACATAGTCAAAATATCTATGAAAGTTGACAAACTACCTCACTTTGCTTCATGGTCATAGATCTATATTTTCCTTTTGTATTAGAACCTATAGATCTATTATATGGATCATTAATGGCAATGTATGTTCTCTAAACTATGGCCTTGGTTCAACTCTTATTTATCTCTGAGCCTGGCTCTTTGACATTTGCTTTGCCTAAGTCCATTTAAACTTCTTCAACTTTCATCAAAAATGTCTTGTGATCTATCTTATTTATTTGCTATCCATTGAAAACATAGAATGTCTACATCATACTCAACTATCTTTATGTTCACTGGCTCCATAGATATGTTGACTTATTGACTCTACTTACACCATTAGATTTGGATGTATGAATACACATGAGTCATTGATCTTCTTACAGGACCCACTAACCTTGGACACTTATCCTCTTTTTATTCATTATAAAAATCATCTAACCCTTTTTGAATTATATCACTCGATCAATCTTGATGTACATAGATTCCTATGAGCATTAATTTTCTACCAGGATCCACGTGATTTTAACAATTGTCCTTAACTCATTAGCTCTTTGGATTCACTGATTAGGTTGACTAACACTCACATTTTGATCAAGATATATGATCTCACACATACCATATATCTCCCTAGTCTAATTTTCCTTTTAGTTCTTGTGCTCTATTAGATAATTGCTATAATTGAATATGAGTTGTTGATTTAGATTGGACCCTTGTTTTTATCACTTATTTTTCTGTATTAGATCTTGACTTGATTATCTCACATCTTTAGATTATGTCCAACTTATAGATCTTTAAAGGCTTTAACTTGGGGACCTTTTGACTTGGTTGATTCAAACATATATCATTAGATCTTATGTGTTAGTCTGAGGGCTCTTGTGTATTGTTAGATATCGACCAACTTCAAACCTTTTATGGACGTTTTGAACAAAAATGGTTACTTACCTTGATTAAAATTGACGTTCCCAAAAATGTCATTTGATGTCCATGCGTTTATATTTGATATTCCATAGATAATCAAATTTAAGCCCATATATAATTTTGTAGTGTCTTTATTTTGACACTCATGCAATTGTCATTCATTATTTGACCAACTTTGATAATTTATATCTTGAAAAAAATGAATCATGGAGGGGAAAAATTTGTTGGAGATGTTCTTGAGATCAAAATGAAAAAAACCTTTGGATCTATTGGTCTCAAAATCCTTATGAGTGAAGATATAAAATTTTCAAGCTGATTGGTCCATATCTAGTTCGCATGATGTCCTGACAATTTTCTAGATTATTTTTCTAAGTATGAAAAATGTATCAAAAATGACCGATGAGCCATCTTTGAACATTCCTAACTTATACCATGCTTTAGCAGATGATTTGGAACTTAGCACATAGAAACTAGAGACCAAAGTAAATAAACTTATGTTATCACTTTTTTTTGAGACTGTCAAATGTGTGAGATGTGACTTCTACAAATTTCCTATTTATACTTTCTACTACTTCCATTGAATTCTTGAACTAGGCAAAATTTAGTATGTAGACCTAAGTTGGTCAACATCTTTGGTAACGTGGATGGGTAGCATGCCTACTATGCTTGAGAACTTGGACTATATACATGATTCTTGGTTCATCATAGATAACACATGGACCATTACATGACTGTAAGATAACTTCTTGACTTGTAAAGATATAAAAATCCCAAAAATAGGGAATAAAAACAAACTAAAAGGGAAACTAACCTAAAAACAAAGGCAACTAAACTATTGAATGATTGTGCTATTATTTAGAATAAAATAGAAAGAAAAATAACTAATGTGTTAGAAAATACTTGAGAAAAATAAGAATAACTATGTACATGGGACTTAGCTTTCCTTAATAGTAGTGTTTTAAGATGTATCCCATTGACTGGGATAGGAAGTTCTTCACCATTCATCCTTGTGAGCTGGAAATATTTGTGGGATTTACAAATGGAAACTATATATGGTCCAGAGAGAATCAAATTTTTTGCGTTTTCTTGGCTTGGCTCTATCCTCATCCCACTTGAGGACTAAACCTCCTTCTTGAAAACTTCTTGAAGAAGTTCCTTTCTCAAAAGATCTCTTTATCATTTCTTGATGGGCCTCCATAGCCAACATGCCCTGATGCCTTGTCTCCTTTAGCCCCATGAGCTCATCATATCTTATTTCTATTGGCTCAATCTCCAAAATCTTAAGCTAATTCATTAATTCTAAAGCAAGTAATTCAAGATAAATAGGTATTCTTGTTTCCTTACCATATACTAGGTTGTAGATAGAATTGGTAATTGATATTTTGTAGGTGATCCTATTAGCACACAGAGCTGACATCAATTTGAGATTCCATAATCTCTAATTTTCTTCTATAGTCCTCTTGATGATCTTCAACAAATTATTATTGTTATAATTAACAAATGCCATTGCCTTGTGAATAATAGTTTGATGAGGTACTGATAAAAGTACTATGTTGAACTTCCCACTAGTTGATCTTAGATCCTACAAAATCCATAGAATTATAATAAATTATGGTTTAAGTGACCCCAAATCTAGTAAGTAAGCCTTCATATAAGTCTAAAACACTAGTTTTATTGGCTTCGTTTAATGATACTACCTTTATCCATCTGGTAAAATAATCTATGGTAGTTAGGATCCACTTGTGTCCAAAGTTTGATGGGGGGTTGAGAGAACCAATAAAGTCAAATCCACATTAGACAAAGGGTTGAATAACTAAAAATGGTTGGCGAGGTAAGGCTATAAGTCTCATTTTTCCAACAAACATGGCACACTGTCTATATTTCCTGATCCATGCATGGCAATCACCAAATAAAATGGCCATTAATACCCACCTCTCATGATTTTGTGAATTATAATCCTAGCTTAGTAATGTCCTCTACCATGTCCATTATGGAATTACAAATGTAATTTCTATTTTCCACCTGGTTCTATGTATCTTATTAGTATACTATTGATATCCTTTTTAAATAATACATTATCAATAAGGAGAAAATGAATTGACTGTAATCTGAAATATCTCCTCTTTAAAGGAGTGAGATGAGAAGGATAAATACAATCTTGTAGATATATTACCATATCTTATAACGAACTAGAATTTAAGGCCTAATTACTAGCAATCTCTTGATCACTTGACACCATAATCTATTCATTAGATTCTTGCTAGTCTTGGGCTAGATGTCCATAGAGTCCTTTGCCTCTAACCAGCTTTGTGACTTTGATCTCAATGTCATATTCTATGACCTTGGTTATCCAACCAGGTCTTTTGTCACTTATATCTTTATTTAGAAGAAAGTCTTTGACACTTGGATGTGCAACCATCAAATGTATCTTAATATTTGATTACAGGTACCTAAAATTTTTAAGAGACATTATAACTAAAAGAACATGTCTCTCAACAAAAGAATACCTTTTTTCATATTCTTCTAAGCCTTGACTGAAAAAGGCTATTGGCTTCTCTAAAGTATCTTCAATATACTAAATGAGAATACCTAATATTGTGTCAATGTTAGCATAGCTATATAAGAATATATATTCTATAATATCAGGGTTCATGAGTTTAGGAGAACTGGCTATAACATTTTTGATTCATTCAAAACTTTTCGCTACTTATTTAGATCAACTGAAACTCTGACCTTTGTTTAACATGTCTATAAGTGGCCTAGCTAAAGTAGAAAAATTTAAAATGTATCTCTTTATGAGTTTAATCTTTGCAAAAAATCTATTGAAGGATTTCTTATGTTGAGTCATTGATAGTACAAGAATTGATTATATCCTATCAAGGTCTACGTTTGTACCTTTCTTCGAAATGACATGTCCAACAAGCCTACATGAACACAAAAAACACACTTTTTTGGGTTCCAAGCCACTCCAAACTCTCTTCACCTTTAAAACACCTATTTGATATGAATCATATGCTCATTTGTGTTGTTAGAGAATACTATTATGTCATCTAGATAAACAAGAATAAACTTATTGAGGAGACCCTAAAATGCCATGTTCATAACCTTTTAAAAATTGACTCTAGCATTACATAAACCAAAAGGCATCTTTATTTATTTCTAATGTCCCCCACTTTGTGGCAAAGGTTGTTTCGTACCAGTCTTATTATTTGAACAAAATTTGGTTGTATCCATTACAACTATATAATACAGATAACCTTTTTGAACCTGTAACTAGCCATAAAATCTATTCCATTGATGGAAATAGATAGTGATCTTTTAGAGAGGCCTTGTTCAAGTCACAGAAGTCAACAAATAGCCTTATTTCACCATTATTTTTCCATACTATAATAAAGTTGTCTACCTAAGTTGAGTGCTTAACTGGAAATATTGTGGCTGACTCAATAAGTTTATGTAGTTCAACTCTCATTTGAGATTCAATCATTGGATTAATTAGCCTTTGCCTTTGTCTAATTGGACTAGTCTCATATTCTAACTCAATGGTATGTTGAGATAGACTTGGATCAAAACATCTAAGGTAATTGTACTTCCATGCTAATATATTTGTAAAATTTGAACATAATTTAATAAAAGCTTCCTTCTCTAAAGATTGCAAACTTTACCTAGCTTTAAAATTTTTCTAGTTTCAATCTCTACATTATGTAGTTTTTTTCCTTGGTTGATAAAGCAAATTTTTATTTTCTTAATTTATCTTCTTTACTAAATATATTTTCCAGAGTGACTAGTCCTTTAGGAAACTTGCTTGTCTTTAATTGCACAATCTGATCATCATACTAATATAAATACTTGTCTTTGTTCCTTGAGGGGAATTCAGCTTCCTCTTGTAATAATTTGACAATTTGGCTTTCATCTTCAAATAATTTCTAATGATCATGGTTGTCTATGATAGAAGGTCTCACAACTACTTTGATGTGTGATTGGACTTTATCCCTTTTTATATTGTTTGGGTTACTAAATTGTGATCTAATAGCAACCACCTTATGTACATGCTTGTTATAATTTTTTGATATGGCTTGAATATTGAAAGTCTTCAACTAGGTCCCATACTATATGCGTATAACACTTAGTAGTGCGTTATTTCATATATTATGTCCCCTTACTTGGTGAACTACTAGTTCACTATCTCTAAAGATTTGTAAGGAATTAACCTTTATCCTTTTTACCCTTTTCAAACCATGCACTAATGCTTCATATTCAGTGACATTATTAGAACAACCAAACTAAAATTTTAGAGAAGAGAAATACGTCTGATTATCTGGAGAAATTAACATCATTATAGTTCTAGTCCCATGTTTGTTCTTGGATCCATCAAAATATAGCTACCATATTCCATCACTAGGCTACTCATCTTTTATTAATGTTGGAATTAGTGCATCATTTTCATGAAGGTAATAGAAATGAAGCCTTTTTTTTATCAAATTAAATTTTAGGGATCATGATCATGGAAACTAGAGGCCCATTCATCAAGGAAAAAAAATGGGACTTCATATAAAGGTGATTTAGATTTAACCTCACTGTTTTCTAATACCTTGTCTAAGATAACACAATTAGTGTTCACCATGCTTGGCATATATGAATCCAAATTAAATATTAAAATAGGTTCAAAATGTATTGTCACCTTAGTGCCATACCTAGTTCTAAACATTATATAGTTCTAACTAGTCAACAAATATCATCCAATTTTTGAAGTAAAATCTCTTGACAGACACATGGTAAAATAGGGAGGCAGGTCCACTACAATTACATCTTGTTGAATAATAACTTTGGGATAAACATGTAATGTCATCTTTAGGTATTTTATCATTCATATTATTTTCATTGGTGATCCATCTAATTTCAATACTCATTTGGTAATTGGGTCATAAATAAGACCAAGCTTGTTTGTAATTTGTTTGGGCATGACAATGCAACTAGCTTCACTATCTACCATACAAGTATGGACTAAAAAGTCACTTACCATCAAAGAGAGATAAAATGGAGGTGTCTTTCTTGACTTCTAATTAACTTTATCTACCTCTATCATGTTATTTCTCTTCTAATTAGGTTTCTTGATTTTTTGGTTTGAATTGGCCAAGATAACTTCTTATTTCTCGATTGGTTCTTTATATACCTTGAGATCATAAAGTTCTTGAATTAGCATATCCTTTTTACCTAGGATGTAAAGGGAATCCCACATGATAATAAGAATATTTTATTTCTTCATTTGATCAATAATGCTAAAATATGATCCACTAACCTTTGGCTACAACTTTTGAGCCATTGGCTATTCTATAGTTAGAGGTATTTGGGGAAATTTCATTATCTCTATATTTTGAATCTTCTATGAAATGGAACAAAAACTTTATTTTTGAAATTTTTTGACATAAAATTATAAACAATAGAATTATTGGCCACATATTGAGATTTTTCAACTGCTCTTCTTTTAGTTCTAGTCATAATTGCAACTTGTCCATTTGTGTTGCTAATTTCACTAACTTAGTTGAACACAATGTGATCATCCAAATTCCAATTAACATTGATAACATCAATATACCATAGAAAATGTTGAGATTCTCCTTGGATTTCCATATTCATGTCTTGATATTGACCACCTTGAAGGGGGAACTCTTCTTATGTCATTTATAGCATGGTAATCTCTTGTGATACCAAAGCTTCATTTTGAATGTCATTTGGATTGAAAGCCTACCAACCTAGATCTTGTATTAAATTATTTTGGGGAATGATAACTCTTGATATGGAAGGCACATTGGGATCAAGGGTTTCATATGGTTTATTTTGGGTTATAGCTCCTTGATTTCGATAAGGTTGCCTATTATCTTTGAAAAATTGATAAGGTGGTATTTGGATATTAAAAGAATGATAAGTAATTTAGTTTCACTACTAATAAGGTCTACCTTGGAAATTTTGTCTCTTGAGTGAAATAATTTCATTTATAAAATCTTATAACATGCTTTTCAAAAGACCAATCTCACTAGATTTATTAGGAGGGGCTATAATTTGTACTTTTGGAGATAGAATATGAGATATAGATGGAATTTGGGGAACTTGAGGGGGGAAAAGGTTGTAATTATTAAAAAAGGGCATTAGAGGCTTTATATCAAGTTTACCATCTTGAATCAAGTCATTCTCTACTATGATAACAATCTTATAGGCATTTGGCAAGTTATTACCACACATGGATTGTATCATGACACTTATATTAAAATTAAGGGCCTTACAGAAGTATAAAACTGCATACTATAGGGATGGTCTAACCAATGCATGTATACTAAACCATGTCTTTTATAATTTGAGGTTAAATTTTGACATGAATTCATGGGGGTACCTTTTTATGGTAGTCAATTGTTCAACCAAAGATAGATGATTAGACTTTTCTTCAAATTGCTTAACTAAAGTTGCACCTAATTCATCCCAATTAGAAATGGAGGTCAAAGGAATATTATTATATCATTGAAATGGTTTTCCCTTTAAATAAGCAACAAGTAATTTGATAGCCACATTATCTTGAGTAACATTATTAATAAAACATATATTGGGAATATCTTGGATACACTCAATAGCAGTAGTTTTATCCCATTATCTAAAGAAGAAAGGGATACCTTTTAGAGTAGACACAAGAATACCATTATACTAGGCAAAATTTAGGGGAATACCCATATTAAAAGGGATAAACACTTGATTCTAGATAACCATTTGAGTGAAAAGGGATTTGGCTTACGGGGATAATATATTTGACTAAATAGTAGACTAAATAGAAGATAAATGTTGCTTTGAAGGATAAGGCCTTATTCTATTTAATATTGATATTTTATAATAATTAGGAGACAATTCAATATTTTCAAAATAAGTACTTTTACTTGATGCTCTTGTTGTAACCTTCGACATGAAAACATTATCTAAAAGATGTTATGAGCTCTTCAAACTGAAGGATCTTCAGATCTTAATGATGATAGATCTCTCCTAATACTACAAATACTTATTCTTAATCTTTAAACTTTAATTATACCAAAGAAACATGGGTTCCCACCAGGCATGCCAAAATTGGTTAGGTTTGAGATTTGCACCCTAGTTGGGTATGGGATTGTTTAGATCTTCCTATTCAAATCTAGTCCAACATGGAACTAATCCTAGGTTATGGGTATCTTAAATGTAGATTAGACCTATCGAGAAGGCCATATTCATTATGGATCTATCACCTATACTAAACCTAAAATAACACTTACTTGGAAAAAGGAGAGAGAATTGACAAAACTTATAAAAGCATGTAAAAATCAATGATGCACCAATGATTTGATCACTCCAACTCACATAAAACACATTATGGGACACTTTTCAGACCAAATAAAATCAATCTCACATAAATATTTCATAACAAAGTATTAATCAATTACCAAATTACTAAGAGAGGTCAAATATCCACTTTCAAAGTAGACAATAAACTATAGATTGCACTTATAATGACTTGTGAGATTGTTAAGCCTTTCTTGAAGGTGAAGAAAACTCATACATAAGCAAGTAACATATATTAACTTAATAATAGTTCATGAATTCATAGAAAACACTTCAATATGGCTTAGAAAATGATGGAATTCAATCTTTAGTGCATCAAAAGCTATTGCAATATAAATTTTGGCAGTGTTTAGTCATACCAAAAAGAGAGATAGAGTATCCATTTTAAGACATAGAACCCAATGGTGAAAGATTCAATCTTGTATGGGTTTTTTGTGGCCAAGGGTTGCATAAAGAGTCCAATAATTTCATAGATCAGCCATGGCATTGAAAAATTTTAGCATGGTGTTGGAACACTATGGAAAATAAAATATTTAATTTTTATAAATTTTTTTTCTATAGTTTGATCATATCTAGGGTTTGGTGGGTCTTACAAAAGCTTCAAAATATTTTTGGATTTATTTTCAAAATTAATTTCATAGGAAAAATATTTTCTTTCTCACCCATGTAATTTATTTATCATTGTACTAGAGCAAAAACCTCAAGTTTATATTGAAATTCTTATCTTTGTAAACTGGTAAATGCTCATGGAGCACTTGGATATCTTAATTTTGTGAATTAGTTTGAAAAGAGGAGGTCAAGGGTTCAAATATTTATTTTATAAAGAATATTATTTTTTGGAGAATATTTTGGAGGAATATTTTCTTTTGATAATATTTTTTGATTCGTATGAAGAGAGGAGGGTGTAAGTCATCATTCTCACAAATACTAGTTATACATCTTTTCAAATGTGAAGGTGGTCATGTGACTAGGAGATCTTCATGGTTTTTGACAATTAGGATACATTGAAATGATCAAATTTATGTGTTGATGCTTCTTTATAATATTTTTTCAAATAAATGTATTTTAAATGATGTATCAAGGTGCATTTTTGGTTGAAACTGACACCCTCAAAATGCATGTTTTTTCTTATTTCATTATGATTTTATTTTTAAAGAACATATATTATATCATGAGTCCTAAGATAATTTGTAAAATAGAAATTATTTTTAAGGTAAAGGCAAAACCTCCATAGCATTCCTTATTTTTCTACATTATGGCTAAAATTGTGAGCCTCATTTCTAACACTGGTTGCCTAACTCCTAATAATTATAACAAATGGTCAATGAACATGGAAAAAACATTAATCTTCAATGAATTATGAGATGTTGTTGAAAAAAAACTAATATTGCCCATTAAAGCCACAAAACATGCAGAATTTCAAAAATGTGATAGGTAATCTCTTTCATTGTTAAAATCCACTTACAGTGCATAAGTCATAATTCACAATGAATTTATCAAGTGTGAAGCATGGCCAGCATGGAAGGCTCTAAAATACATGTATGATAAATAACCTGCTTACAAAAAAATTGATCTCCTTATGTAGTTACTCAATATTAAACTCACTGATGATAAAGATGTTTCAGAGTATGTATCATGCATTAAGAACTTGAAACAAGATTATGGAACCACTAGTAGAAAAATTGATGATGAAATGCTCATTTCTATTATTTCAAATGGTCTTAGCCCTAGCTACAAGATTTTTTTACAAATGTTACAGCTTAGTGATAAGCTTAAAAAATATACTTTTGATTTTATTTTTGAGTTTCTCACTCAACATGATTGATAATTTGCAAAGAATAAGGAAAAACCTATTGGTGGTGCATATTATATCAAAATAGGGAATCCATTGTATGAGCCCAATAAAGAGAAATAGAGACACTCTCAAAGGCACACTTCTAGGCATAACTATCATTCTGGTTCTTCAAGACATAAGCATCATTATAGATAGAGACAATTTAGGATTTTTAAATAATATACATCATTCTGGTTCTCCAAAGCATGAGCATCACCAAAAACATTCACATGGACACAAGCACATGCATATACAATCTTCTTCATGTGGCTATTCTTCCTTGAGTTCAGGTGTACATGAGAAAATATGTTACAATTGTGGTGTCATATGATATCTGTCTACAAAGTTCCCCTCTAAAAGGAGGTCCTCTCAACATTGGTAGAAGGTAGAATAAAACATTCCTAATCACTCTAGTCACTCTAGTCATTCTTCTAGTTCCTTTTTTGGCTATTCTTATACATATTCTTCTGATGGATGGGATGATTGTGAAGTTTATTTATCCATATATAATGACTATATTTTCAGAGATAGTGACACACCCATCTTGTGTGAGCTGCTAGGCTCAAGATTAGGATTTGATGTAGTAGCATTTTTTGGCTTGTGTACTTTGCTTTCATAGATGTAGTGTTTCTATGATCTTTGATGCAGAGGATTTTAATGATTTGTACATGGTTAATTTTTTACATGGCTTCTCACCTCTTACCTAATAGAGGGAGAAGATATTGTATTTTAGTTTTTTGATTAGTTATCAGTGATGTGCGGTCCGAGTCAACATTATGTTGCTAGTATTGTTAGTGATGACTAAAGGCCAACAAAAAATGTTGGTGATTATTGGGCATTAATTTTATGTGTGTCATATATAGTATAAAGGGAAGTCACTTTTTAGATGGATTTTTTTTGAGGGTCAATGTAGTTAGATAGTACATGATCATGTTCTACGACATGTCAGGATGATTGAGGTGTGGATCAGTCTAGGATGTATAGTGTACTAGTTGCAGTTATGACATAGTCTACTTGGATGACTCATAGTTCTTTACTCTAGTGTTTCTATACCCCTTTGGATCAAGGGGGAATTTGTTTTCTCATTTAATGATCCAAAGTTAGTTAATTTTATATTGTTATATTAATATTTAGTTAGTATAGTTAGTATTTAATTTACTATTATGCTTTATTTTAAATAAACTTTTGGTTCATAGGAAAGCTGGTTTTAACCTATAACCATGAAAGAAAAGCCTATAAATATTTTCACATGATTTGTAAATATTTATTTGATAGATAATATTTTATATATTTTATGTGAAAATTAATATTTGCAATGTAGTTTTCTGGTATTTCCTCCATTGATAGTGGGACAAAAAATATATTGAGATCACTCTCACTTATTGGTTGTTGATTGCTAAATTAGACTATCTATATCATGAAAAAATATATGTATGTTGATTGGATCCATAGATATGCTAAATTATTGACTCTACTCACACCATTAGATCTAGATGTACAAATGCATGTAATTCTTTGATATTCTACTAGCACCCACTATCCTTGGACACTTATTCTCTTTATATTCATCATCAAGATCCTCTGACCCTTTTTGAATTGTCTTGCTCTGTCAATCTTGATGTGCATGGATGATTTTGAGCCATTAATTTTCATCTAAGACCCATGTACTTTTGACACTTGTCCTTGACTCATTAGATCTTTGGACTTACTGACTAGTTTAACTCATGTTTTCCATCTGATCAAGATTTAAGAGCTCATGCATACCATAGATTTTGCTAGTCCTAATTTATTTTTATTTTTTTCACTCTATCAAATCATTAGTACCATTGAATGTGAGCCCTTGATTATCGTGTACCCATCCTTTTTTTAGTTATTTAATTATATTAGATCTTGGTTTGATTATCTCACACTGTTAGATTATATCCAACTTGTAGATCTTTAAAAGTTTTAACTTGTGGAAATTTTGACTTGGTTAACTCCAACATAGATCGTTAGATCTTATGTGTCAATATGATGGCTCCCATGGACTATTAGATCTTAAACAAATTAAAACCTATTAAAATATATTTTGAACCTAAAAAATTACTTGATTTAATTAAAATTGATGTTCATGTGAAAGTCATTTGACACACACACAGACACACACACACACACACACACACACACACACACACACACACACACACACACACACACACACACACACACACACACACACACACACACACATAGACATATTTGATGTTCTATAGACTATCAAATATAAGCCCATATGGATTTCCATAGTGTCTTTATTTTGACTCTCATGTGACTGTTGCTCATTATTTGATCAAATTTTATAATTTATATCTTAAAACATAGGAATCATGAGGGGCCAAATTTATTGGAGATGTTCTTGAGGTCAAAAGTAACAAACCCTTTGTATCCAATGGTCTCAAAATCCTTTTGAATAAAGATAAAAAAATTTCAAATTGATAGGTCCATATCTAGTTGGCATGACATTCTGATGGCATTCTATCTTATTTGGCTAAGCATGAAAAACCTAGAAAAATGATTGAGGAGCCAACTATGAACATGCATAGCTTATACTATGCTTTAGCAAATGATCTGGACCCATGTAGACCCATGTGATCACTTTATCCTGAAACTACCACATGTGCAAGATATGGCCTCTGCAAATTGCCTATTTATATTTTATACTGATTCCATTGAATTCTTGGACTATGAAAAATTTGGTATGTAGACCTAAATTGGTCAACAAGCACATTAGTTAATTGCTGGCATACATTGGGATTAGGAGTTGGGTCTATATATATGAGATGAATATCATTGTAAAGAATATAAATCAAGTATGTTTTGAATCTTCTATTCAATTTTAGGATATTATTGGTTGTCTTATCAAAGTGAGATCATAGATTGATTCCTTCTTAAATGAGTATTTCATGGTGTTACCATATGTTAAAGATAATTATTATATTTAAATTAATTATTATTATGATCCACACTTATAATAATTTAAATATGAAAAAAATATAATATATATCAATGCAACACTATATATTAGTGGGCCAATATTCCAAAACATTCAATATATGTAGAAATAGAATAAATACCCTTAAGATAGGGAAATTCCATACAATACTCCTTTTGGAATTAATAACTTCATGATATCACTTTTAGGGGACAACCTCCAATATATTTATACTGAATATGACACTCAACACATAATTGATTTATATTCTTTAAAATGGTATGCATCTCATAAAATATAAACTTTTAATAACTAATAATGGATGGGTAACCTCCTAATCCAATTGTACATTGACCATTACCCAATGTGTTAATTCTACAAGACACTAATTTATCCTAATATATTGGACTTAGAAAGCTAATTGAGGGGGATGTGTGCTACATATCAACATCTCCATCAACCCATATACATTGATGTATCACATTACTAGGTATGTAGTATTCCTTCCCTCCTTGACATGTTTCATCCCCAAAACATAAGAACAATTCAAATAATGAGTGTAATCCAAATAATTACACACTTCTCTCCATGGTTGGTAATCAAAACAATACATATGTGATTTTTTAGGTGATAACCATTAAACCATGTTTCTAGATTCCATTTTAGTATTTTGATTCCATTTTTTTATTATAATTATACCTCCTTTGCATCTATGTATAATTATTCCTCCTCTAGTTCCATGTTCCATAATTCACTACACTACTTCGATTCCATATTCTATATTCTTATGCACTACTCTGATTCCATACATGACCATAGTATTTCTTATTTGAATTCCATTCATATCAAAAGTTATTGCTCCACTAATTCCTTGTGTAACCATATTTATTGGTTCTTTTATTTTTTGTTTATCCAAAGTGATTATTGCTATGAAAATCCTTGACATTGATCCCTGATTGTTTCTTCTAATGATTATGTGGGTGTGTATATGCCCCAACCTCTTTAGATACTTTAACCTTATCAACATTTTTGAATACTTCTTGTAAATTTTTCTTTGGTAGTTCTTTTGTCTCTTGATTATAAGAAGTGATCTTCTCTACTTGTACTTTTTCTTCATGTATTTATTGATATAAATCATAATTATGCTCTTATTCACCATATTCATATTCATCCTAATGTTCTAACATGAATTTTCTTTGTGCCTTTCTAACTATGATATCATTGAAAGTAACATTATTTTTATTATACCAAAATGTCATGAAATGATTATGCAAATTAATTTTTATTGTTCCCAAATAATCTAATAAAGGATATCCAATAATCATATTCTCATCATTCATATCCAACGTATATAAATCTTAATGTAGAACATATTTCTACATTGTAAGCTTATTTTTTTAATGTGTCATTTCCCATGACTCATCAAATCTAAGCTCTCATAGTGGTTACCCCATCCATTATCTCCTAAAATGAGGCCTACAAGGTGTCTCTACAAGGTCTATATCTACCAAGTCATGGTGTACTTTTTTTACATAGTTATTTGTTATGAATAGTTTGAATTCAAGCCTATTCATTCTAACAATTTTAACTTATTTACAGTCCTTTAACAATTTATAGGGCATGGATAGCACGTAACTATAATTATCAAAAATAATTAAATTTTATAATTTGTAGTGTAATCCCTCCCCTACTTTTGATTTGGCACTATTTTTATTTTTAATTTATAAGCATTTGGTGAATGGAAACCTAAATATTATGCTATTGTAACAATGATAATTATCAATGGAATATGTGGATGTGTGGTTTCATTTTATTGTGTCTGAAATGGTGAATGTGTTATCTTTATTATTGGCTTCTTATTCCCTAAACTCTTGCATAGTTGTCTTTGGTGGTTGGGTACACATTGACTACGTTGAATTTTGATTTTTTGGGCACATTCATTTAGGTGGAATGCATTTTGATCTATTTCAATAGGCATTTTACTTATTTCACATATTCATTTTGCTAAATTTTTATTTAAATTAGTTAATATAAGGTTATATTAGTTTCTCTTGAGATTTTATTTGAATGATAAATATTTATAATAATAATTTTTTATTATTGTTTCTACATTGTTGTATGTAAGCAATAAACATTTTAAAATCATCCATACTCCCATTACTAAAAACAACTCCAATTTCTAATTTATCTTATTTGGAAAATATGCAAACACAAGCTTTTAATTATTCATTAAATATGGATTAATACTCACATCACAAAATGAACCAACTAGCCATACAATCTAATTTTTAAAGGACCATAAATATGTTAATTTTTTAATAACTAGTAAGCCCCTTGAATTGGTACATGAATAACTAAGTAAAAACAATACTTTTTAACTTGATACATATAGACCTTAGGGATACCCCTCTTTAGACTCCTTTAAGGAGAGGATAGATGGGATAACCACCCTAATGGCTTGGATTTGGTGAGTTGTGCAAAATAAAATGTCAAAAAAATCTTCAAAAATAGTAACATTATTACCATTTACTTAAGCCTCTTTAATATTATTCACTTGAGCCTGTAGATGTTGGGGTACATTTGTGTTTATGAAGTTATACTTACTTATAGGTTATATGGACATAATGACCTTCTTCATTTGAATTTTTCATGGAAACTAAAATATACAAGCATCATTATGTAGAGATAAAATTTGTAAAACCCTCTCATCCTTTTCTACTTTAGCATCATTTGTAGCCTCTTCATCACTATGTTCCTTTTATAATTAATCTTCATAACCTAAATTCTTTTTGTCATTAACATCACCGACATTAATATTTCTTCCTCATTTGTATCTTCTTCATGCTTGTTTACTTTTTCCTCATCAATTAAATCTATGTCCATTTGATCTAGACAAACTTTTTTCATTTTTTCCCATGAAAAGTAATATTTTTCTTCACCCATTTTACCCCACCAATGCAAAACATAAACCACAAATGAACTTTCAAAGTTTAACTTCGACACACACACACACACACACACACACACACACACACACACACACACACACACACACACAAATTATTATCCATAATATAGATCCACTATTCTCTAGAATCAATATCATCCTTTCCTAAGAAATTATTTAACTCTATTATTCACACAAGCTATGGTTAATGAGATAATTATGAAATCAAAATAACTCCCACTATGTGAATAAAAAAATACAAAATTGATTATTTTGGCTTCTTTGTATGCTCGTAAAACATTTATACCTTTTTTGAAAAATTTACAAAATTCTTCGATACTAAATGTTTGAAAAATATTAAAATATCAATATCTCACACAAAACTTGTCAGAGAATTCAAAATTTTTAATTTTATATTTCCTGAATTATGATATTAATTTAGTAAAAAAAAGTAGGAGAAAAATTCTTGAATTTTTGAAAATATGAAAACATGATTAAAAACCCTAAAATAGTAATATCTCCATTAAAACTCATCATATAACCTGACTACATTTTTACTATAATATACGTGTAATATTATTCAACACCAAAAGCAATTTTTAGAAAATTTTATAATATGTTTCAATATATAAGTGACTCTCCTGAATTAGTGTTTGACCCATAATATTTTCCCAAATTGATGTTTTCATATCACTTGTTATGATCCACACTTATAATAATTCAAATATGTAAAATATAATGTAGATAAACACAAGACAATACATAATTGTGCATCAAGATTTTAAAATATTCAATATATGTAGAAATAGAAAAAAATAAACTTAAGGTAAGACAACACAATACAATAATCTTTTAGGAAGGAATAACTTCACAATGTGATTTTAAGGGGACAACCTCCAATATACTTATACTAAATAGAAGAATCAACACTTAATTTATTGATATCCCTTAAAACTATATTCATCTCCTATATATACATATAATAGTTGAAAATGAATTGGTAACCTTCTAATATTAATGTAGTTTGACCATTAATCAGTGTGCTAATTTCAAAAATTACTTTCTTATCCTATTGTATTAGACTAACATAACTAACTAAGGGTGATGTGTGACACATGTCCGCATCTCTGTCAACTCATATAAATTAATAAATAATATCCATAGGTATATAAAATAATATAAATGATATATTATAAGTACAATGTACATACAATATGCATCTTCTACATGTGACATATGATCACCCAATAGGTGTGATTATTGGTATATTTATGGAAAGCTCACTATATCGTCATATGATCACATTTTATTATGATTATATTATCAATGATGATTTCAAATTGTAATGAACTATTAATTAGAGCTTAGATTAATGATCAAGTCTTACATAGTGTCATGACCAAAAATTATTCAAGTGATAATATGTGTATAATTCCACATCTTTACTCCATTAGATACATATAACATGATATGCAATATACATCAAGAATAGATAAGAGATTATTTGGATATTAAAAAAAACCTTAGACACATACTAAAACCTATTAAAGTGAGATATGATATAATATCCTCTTCATTCATAGTTTTGTAGAGTAATGTGATTTCTCACATGTTACCAAGATTTTTTTTGATGTAAAAGCTTCATGTAGTACCATATAAAATGCATCAAAGTATCAAGTACATACACTAAAATGTAGTTTAAATTATAGATGTATGATATGAGTAACCTCCATATTAAGTGGAATTTCCTCCACCAACCCCACCACCATTGTATTTGGTTGATATACCCACACATGATCAATATATAGATCAAGTGGTTACACATGTAAAATATTTCTATACACCCAGTTCATAGGAGGATAGTGGTGTCTACTAGAAAAAATAACAATAAATTACAATCATATCAAAGGTTTTTTCTAGGTTCACATTGGATTAATTACGTTTAAACTAGTTATTAGTTATGGCTACTTATTAACTGGCTATGTTTGGAACCTATTCCCACTCACATGAGAGGCAATTATGATTTATGATTTCATGGATTTATTGTTGAGAGATAAACTAATTATACACATATAATTTGTGGAGTGCACAAATATAATGGATTCTCATATTTTTTAGGTGATTGAAATAACCAATTGGTTGTTGTGAAACAAACCCATAGAACTATTTAGTAGGCATTCCCTTTCTAATATCTTAGAGAGGACGAAGCATATTATATAAATTATTGAGGAAATAATGTGTTTATTTGTGTGATTGAAGTTATGGTAATGTATTTTTATAATTTATCCTATATATATGAGAATATTTATATTCTACAACATGGTATCATAGATTGCTTCATATAACCATTTCATAGATGATATATTTAGATTATTTTTAATTATACAACTAGGTTATACTGTTACATGTCTACTATGATTTTTTTTAATGTGCCCGAGAATTGTAATTTTATTTTTTCACAACCTCCCAATTATAGCTCAAAACCTCCTCTTTGATGGGTCATAAAATTATTTGATGATGGCACATGTAATAAAGAACATGAATTACATATTGAACAATAGATTTATATTCATAATCTACATGCTATTGGACTTGATTCATTGTGGTAGAACAATTAAGATGTAGTCTTAGACACAATAAGGCCTTAATAAAGTGTCCAACAATATTTATGCCACCTCCACACAATTTAACCAAAATATTATTATTTTTTTCCAAACCAATTGAAGCAAAAATAGAATCCATATAGTCATAAAACTAGAATAACAAGGCATTAAATAATAGATTATTTCTTGAATATCTAAAATAAAGGTGTTTTATTTAACTTTGGCACCACCCATACTGTAAACCCACCTTACATATAGGGAAAACATTATTTAGGACATGAAAAACTATTTCTAATTTTACCTTTACTACAATTTCATCACAAAACAACATTTTCAAAAAATTTGTGGTACTCAAAGTTAATATATGGTTTTGAATTTCAAAAATTTACTATTTTTAATGTTTGAAATGGTATTTGTGCAAGCAATAACTTGAAATGCTAGATAGAAAATTTTAGTGGGAATTCAGCCAAATGGGAGGTCTAGTGCTCAAATAAAAAAGAATTCTTTTTATTCAAATTTATATTTTTGTAAAAAAAAAAAGAAAAAAAAAAAAGACACAAGGAGGAGAGTGGGTTATATTTAAACATTTTTAAAAATTGAGCTATATTTTGTAAAACAATGTTTGAAAAAAAATCATTATTAAGTGATGAGTGAGAGGTCCAATCTGATAGGTAGTCATATCCCCTCATAAATAAACATTAATTATTTTTTTAACCAATTTATTCATATAAGCATTATCATTAGTACCTGACATCTACATGGGAAATCATTTTTTTTCAAGAGATACCTTTTGTTACATTTAGCACTCATTCAACTCATAATTTGACTATTTTTGTTTTTCCTATGTGAACCATGCTTCTTTTTGGGAGAATTTTATTATGCTTTGGAAAATCCTTTTATGAGCTCAAAGTCATTATAAGATCAATCCAATGCCTTCCACATGGGTGTTGATCCCTTTGTGTGTGCATATTTATTTCATTACAATTTTTAAGAAAAAATTATCACACTCTTAATATGAAAAATGACATGTTATTTTATGATATCTATACATATTAGGTTGATATGATAAAATTCATGGAAGAAATAGAAAATTAAGGAGGCAAAACTGTATGATACATTTCCCCATTTATGCCAAGGACAATCTCATTATTTCATTGAGAAAAAAACTTGGTATCCCTTACCATTAAAGTTAATATTGTCTACCTTTATACCCAAGTTCCTATCCCACATTAATTCACTACTCTTAGACATAGTGACCTTGATTGATTACTCTATGAGCCCGTTCTTGTTCATGATACTTCTATTGTGCCTAGTAATCTTGTTTCTTCACCTTCTAGAATTATGTATATTCCTCTTGTTATTGCACATTTTAGATATACCAATTAATATTCACCTAAGTATCTTATCACCTCTTTTGATAGGCATAAAACTACCTTTAGGTCTTTCATGATTCATTCCATAGTTCACACTACTAGACTTGTGGTTAATGAGAAACATCTATATTGCATTGTTACCCCTATCTATCAAATTAAGTGGATTGTTTGGCATGGCATTAGTTAATAAGATGGTGTTTCATCTTCAATGGCACCATTTAATTAAAAAAAATAGTTAGTGTTTAATCCACACTTTTTGAGGATGTTGATCTTCACATGAGTTTTTCCACTTCTTCATTCAAGAATGTGAGTCTTGAGAGTGATTTTTTCATGTGTGATTATCATGACACTTTTTAGATTTATCCTCACATTATTTAGTTGTGTATTTCATAACCAAATATATTCAAGCATCTTAGTCCACCATATTTACTCATGTGGGATGTTATTATGATTACTTATGGTGCAATAAAAAACATTCTTGGTGAAGGCACTATAGACATCACACCTTTAGTATTTAGATTCTTATTCCACATGTCGATCCTTATTATTTTCTTTTGATTATAGTCATTTGTAAATTATCTCTTGATGTAGAAAACATAGGCTAACCTTTCAGGGGCCATAACTTTTGACTCGTAACTACGTTTGATCTCTTCCACCTGCCAAAATGATTGTATCAAAAAGTTTGATTCTACCCTAAGATGATTTATCCTCTTAGATTTGATTTTGATATTTTTTGGATCCCAAACATGATCATCTGAGGGTCTAAAATTAATGTTTGGTGATTTTTTTAAGAATTTTCTATTTTTTAGAAATTATATATTTTTAGAACCAAAAGTCAATTTTAGTTGAATTTAGTTTCATAGGCTAATTTTAATATTTAGGTTATTTTGGGAAATTTTTAAATCCACACGTGCTTGCATACAAAACTCACTATAAATAGTTGTTGCTAAATAGACATTCTTTTTAGATTTTATATTTTTTGAATTTTCACATGTCAACTCTAAATTCTAAGTTGAGGATTATTTAAGCATGGTTTGGATTTTTAATTATTTCAAGAAATCAATAAGAATCCATTTTTTAGTATTGTTTCAAGATCTTTGCCTATTAGAATTTTTGGTCTTGTATTTTTTTGGATTCATTATCTTGTATCAGAATAGGAATCCATTTTTGAGTATTGATTCAAGAGCTTGGCCTATTGGAATTTTTGGTTTTGTATTTTTTTGGGTTCATTATTTTTTATCAGAGTCAATGTAAATCTTCGAGGAGTAATGAATGGTGAGAGGTCAAGGAGGTATTGCACAGATGAATCATACTATATAAGAGATATAGAGGAAAGTTAAATAATTGATAAAGGTTATCACCAATTAGCAAAGAAGACAAGGTGGTGATGAGGAAATTTAGAAAAAAAGAAGAAGAATAAGAGTAGACACCATCGATGGAAGAGAGGATGATTCAATCTTTAGAAGGAAGAAATGAAGGAATCAAGATTGATGTTCTAGATTATAGAGGCTATTTAAAACTAGAGGAGTTGATAGATTAGATGAATAACATGTAGAAGTTCTTAGAGTGTAAGACTATGGGAGAAGACAACAAGGTAAATTTTGTATGCATGAAATTGACAGGTCATTTAATGATTTTATGGGATCACCTGTAGAAAGAGAGATAAAGAAAAGGTAAAGAGAAGGTTAATTCATGGAAAAAGATGGAGAATAAGTGAAGGGAGAAATTTATTTTTATGGATTATTCATAAACCCTATACAGAAGATTCCAAAATTTAAGACAAAAAGATCATAGTATTCAAGAGTATATAGATGAATTTTACAAGCTTTCTATATGAGTGGAACATGATGAAATAGAAGACCAAAAGGCTACAAGGAATTTAAATGGTTTGAAATTTTCTATTCAAGATGAATTAAGTATACATAGATTACATAACATGGAGGAAGATTATTAATTAGCCTTGAAGGCAAAATAATAACAAAATAGACAAAACTTTAGGACATATACTAGTCCAAGAAGAGGTGGATCACCTCTAATATGGGGACAAGGTGGGTTTAATACCACTAGAGGTGGATTTAATTCCAATAAAGGTGAAATGTCATGTGGTGAAGAAAGGCAAGATGATAATAGGCAAGGTTTTCAATACAAATAAAGAGAAAGAAGAATTCAGAGAGGATGAGATTATGGAGGTGCTAGAGGATGGTTTTTGAATCAATGTGGATATTATGTCTATTATAGATGTGGAGAAGAAGGGCATAAAAAATTTGAGTGTCCACACTATCAAGATCAAGAAAGGAGGCAATAAGATTTCCCAAAAGTAAATCTAGTTGAGGTTGAAATAGAAGAGAAAAATACTAAAGTTGGACTAGCTGATGTATGAGAGAATCTTATGATGAGAAGAACCATGATCACTCCAAGGAAGGATCATGTATAGAATAAATAAGGTAGTGATGCATGGATGTGATCAAATATTTTTTGAACAAGATATATTTCAAGTGGAAAGGTATGCAGAGTAATTATAGATGGAGGTAGTTGTGAAAATATGGCTTCTAAAGAAATGATTGAGAAACTAAATTTGCAATGTGGAAAACATCCTAACCCTTATCAGATTTCATGGTTTAATAAAGGGAATGAGGTTACAGTAGACAAAAGGTGCTTAATCAAGTTTTTAATATGGAAAAACTGAAAATGATGAAATATGGTGTGATGTTATTAAGATGGATGCATGTAATGTGCTATTGGGGAGGCCATGATAATTTGATAGGAAAGTAGTTCATGATGGAGCAAAGAACACATATAATTTTTCGAAAAGTTGTACAAAGGCAATTTTTTTACCTCTTAGAGAGGAAGAGAAGACAAAAATCATGCTCTATACTAAAGAATTTATCCAGGATATGAAGGTACCAAGTTGTTGTTATGCACTAGTAGCAAGGAATGAAGAAAAAAATGGTGCCAATACTAACAAAAGTGACAAGATTTTTGAAAGAATATGCAGATGTTATGCCTGATGAGTTACCAAATAGTTTACCATTCAAGAGATATATTCAACATCACATTGATTTCATTCCAAGACTAGCTCTACCCAATCAAATAATTTATAAGATGAGTCGAACATAACATGCCAAATTAAATAAATAGGTTACTGAATTACTAAGGAAGAAAGTGATAAGGGAGAGTATGAGTCCATGTGCAACACCAAAGTTTCTAACTCCATTTAAAATGGAGGATGGATAATGTGTGTGGATATTACAAAAATTAATAAAAGTACATTAAAGCATAGGTTTCCTACAACTAATTTATATGATATAATGGATGTGCTTGTAGGAGAAAAATATTTTACCAATATTGATCTATGGAGTGGTTATTATCAGATTCAAATTAATGAAAGAGATAAGTGGAAAACTAAATTCAAGACTAGGGATGGATTATATGAGTTGATGGTGATGTCATTCAAATCATCTAATGCACCTAAAACATTTATGAGGGTAATGAATACAATGCTACGAGAACATAAGGGTTAGTTTATGGTTGTTTATTTTAATGATATTTTGATATTTAGTAAGACTAAATATGAATAGTTACAACATTTTAGAGTGGTAATGGATTCGTTAAGAAAGAAGAAGTTGTATGTAAATTTGAAGAAGTGCAGGTTTATGTAGAAGATTTTGGTATTTTTGGGATTTGTAGTTTCAACAAATGATGTGAAAATGGATGAAGAAAAAATAAAGGAAATTTTTGAGTGGCCTACTCCAAAAAGCATTAAAAAGGTAAGAAGTTCCCATGGTTTATCAACTTTTTACATAAAATTTATTAAAAACATTAGTAGTATTGTGGCACCAATAATAGATTGCATAAGAGGTAAATAATTTGCATGGAATAGATCAGCCGTAGAAAGTTTTAAAATTTTGAATAAGAACATTATAGAAAGACCAATTTTAGTATTACCAAATTTTAACAAAGTGTTTGATGTTGATTTTTATGCTTCGTTTGTAGGAATTAGTATTGTGTTGAGTCAATAAGGAAAGCCAATAGCATATTTTAGTGAGAAATTGAATAAGGTAAGAACAAAGTATTCTACTTATGATGTTAAGTTGTATGCAATTGTATAAGAATTAAGAGATTGGAGGCATTATATAGTGCCTAAGGAGTTTATAATGTTTACAGAACATGAAGCTTTAAAGTATGTGAATACAAAAATGAAGTTGAATAGTATAGTAGGCATGTCAAGTGGGTTTCTTTCTTGCAAGGATATACTTTTATGTTGAAACATAAATCAAGTAAACAAAATTAGGTAGTTAATGCATTGAGCAAAAGGGTAGCGTTATTAAATACTATGGTGAGTGAAGTAATTATATTTGAAGCTATCAAAGAATTATATGATACTGATCAATATTTTTGTAAGATAGTTGAGCAGTGCAAGAATCTATTAATAGATTGGATATATAAAATTCATGATGAGTATCTTATACAAGAAGGTTATCTCTTCAAAGGGAAACAAATATGCATCCTAGTTCGATCTCTACGAGATAATATAATAAGATAATTACATGGTGGTGGCTAAGCTGGACATTTTGGTAAAATGAAGACAATAGCTTTGGTGGAGGAAAAGTATTTTAGGAAAAAGATGAAGAGAGATGTGACAAGGTATGTTTCAAGCTACAGCGTATGTCAGGTACCTAAAAGATGTGCATAAAATACTAGACTTTACATGTCATTACCAATTCTAAGAGGTCCAACGATAGATTTGAGCATGGATTTTGTGTGGGGATTGTCAAACACACAAAGAGGTAATGATTCAATTTTTGTTATTATAGATATATTTTCTAAAATGGTTTATTTGATTGCATGTAAGAAAACCAATGATGCCACTAGAGTTACAAAATTATTTTTTATGGATATTATGAGATTGAATGGTGTTCCAAAAACTATTAATTTGGATAGGGACACAAAATTTGTAAGTCATTTTTGGAGGACTTTGTGGAAGAAGATGGGTACTAAGCTACAATTCAGTATTACATATCACCCAAAAATAGATGGATAGATAGAAGTTGTGAATAGGGGATTGGGAAATTTATTGAGATGCATAGTAGGAGAGAAACTAAAGCAATGGGCCTTGGCTGTACCACAAGTTGAGTTTGCATATAACAATTTAGTGAATAGATCAATAAGAAAGTCACCTTTTCAAATTGTTTATGGGAGAAAACCTATGGATATTTTAGATTTGGTATAATTACCAATTGCAGATTGAATTAGTGATGATGCAGAAGCATTTGCAGAGCATATGCAACAGTTACAAGGAGTAAGAAGAAAGTTGTAGGAAAGTAATGAGAAATATAAAGCAACATAAGATGTTAGAAGAAGATCCAAAGTATTTGAATAAGCAGAGTTGGTAATGGTTTTTTCAAGGAAAGACAGATTTCCAAAAGGTACATACAATATGTTGAAGTGCAAGAAAATTAGACTATGTAGAATTGTGAATAAAATTAATGACAATGTTTATGAGGTGAGTTTACCACAAGTTTTTTATATTTCTCTAGTATCTAATGTTTTATATTTATATGACTCAATGGAGAAGATGGTGAAGATGATGAATATGAATAAGTAAATTAGGATAAATAGGTTCCAAAGAAGAAAAAAGAAAAAATAGTGTAGGTTTTGGATATGAAGATAGTGAGTACAAAGCAAGGAAATTATAACAGGTATATGGTGCAGTGGGAAGGATTGTAGAAAGAAGATAACACTTAGATTACAGAATTGGAGATTAAAAATATTGACCAAAAAAATGGTAGAAGTAAATTAGGGCAATTCGTAGGAGCAGAGTTGTTTTCAACAAGAGGAGAATGATGTAGAAAAAATAGGCCAACCTTTCAGAGGCCATAACTTTTGACTCATAACTCTGTTTAAGCTCTTCCACACATCAAAACGACCATATCAAAAAGTTTGATTCTTCCCTAAGTTGATCTATCTTATTATATTTGGTTTTGATAATTTTTGAAGGCCAAACATGATCATTTAAGGGTTTGAAATTAAATTTTAATAATTTCTTGAGAATTTTCAATTTTTAGAAATTGTATATTTCTAGAAACAAAAGTCAAATTCAATTGAATTTCATTCCAGACACTAATTTTAGTATTTGGGTTATTTTGAGAAATTTTTATAGCTGAATGCACTTGCATGTGAAACTTATTATAAATAGCGGTTGCTAAAAATAGATATTTTTTTAGATTTTAGATTTTTTAAATTTTTGTATGTCAACTTTAAATTCTAATTTGAGGCTTATTTAAGCATGGCTTGGGTTTTTAATTATTTCAAGCAATCAATATGAATCAATTTTTTATTATTGTTTCAAGATCTTGGCCCATTGTAATTTTTGGTCTTGTATATTTTTGGGTTCATTATCTCTTTTTATAAAAAATATTTTTAGGAGCATTTCTCCTTTTGAAGATGGCATATTTTATAGATTAATAACAGTCGTAAGTTTTTTATGTCACTTGGTGATGTTGTTTTTTGTATGGGACCATTTTGTAGTGATGCTAAGAATAATGGAGTTTTTTCTCCATGATTATGTGCTTCAATCTGAGCACAGTATTCTCTTCTTTAGTTTTATTACCATCCCACCACTATGAGAAAATATTATTGAGAGATATTGTAGTTGTATTATCGACACATCTTGATAGACATGATTGATAGTCTGTTTGAACTTTTTAGTGACAGTTTTTCTTATTCTAAAAAGTAGCCAGTCTGATGAATTCTACTGTTATCTTTTCCATGTTAGAATAGTTAAATTCATACACTCATATAAATTTTTAGTGTCACTCCACCCATTCAAAAGTATGGAGGAGAGTGGTATTGATCTTTCTTCTTTGTGTATCACGTGCCTTTCTAACCTTTGACATACCACATGTTCTTTTATTAGATAAATTTGAGTTTTCTGAACTCTTTCACTATCAATACCACTGATATTCTCCTTGTAAATGAGCTATTTTGTGTCATTTTTTTTAATGATTAAGCAATGGATCTAGACAAATAGTGTAGAATGATTTCATTGACTTTCCATCTACCAAATATCTACTTCAGAATTGTCTTCAATCCTTGATACCATGATTCTTGGGACACCTTGTGGAATAAGTTATCTCTCCACTTTCATTGTCATTTTATTAGTTTTTGCATACCTTGATATGACACATTTCATCCTTAGAAACTCTTTTTACCACATTATTTCTACATGGGTGCCTTATCAAGCCTATTCTTTAAGACCCATATTTGAGGAACTCTCTCCTAGCCTTTATTATTTCCCAATCCCCGTCTTGTAGTTGAGGATGGTGTTAGATTTATTATGTGCACATTGTATAGTTGTTTTGAGTATTTGTTACCCAGTTGCATTTGGGACCTGTTTATACTCACATACATGATAAGATTGATTTGCATGTTTGTTGAATTTTGTTGAGAGATAAACTAATTGTGCACATACAAATTGTGAAGTTCAAAAATATGGTTGAGTATCATATATTTTAGGTGATCATAAAAATAAATAGTATTTCATGAAATAAGCTCATAGTGCTATTTAATACACACTCCCTTAGTAATATTATAGGAAGGATTAAGCATATTGAATGATTTTTTAGGTAGTAAGATGAGATAATTATGATAAATTATGTGACTTTTAAATTTCCTACATGGTAATGGATTGATATAATATATCTTGTATATATAAAAATATTCATCTTCTATAAACATTCATAGAGGCCATATTCTCATATAACACGTAATTACATAGTACCATAGATAGCTCATTGTATTCCATAAGAAACATACGTAATGAGACATTCTCCTAATATAAAACATAACCTATAGAGTTTTATACCTTTTATTTTTAACCATAATAAATGGTATTCTATAAGAAATGATTATGATAGATATTATATAACATGTCACATCTTGATTTTACCCTATAATTAATAACTTTTAAATTTGTGGATTAATACAGTTACTATCTAATTATTATTCCTTTGATTTGATCATTTTGACATCTACTAGTAAAGGAAAGTTATATTATTGTGATTATATTCGTATGTAGATTTAGTTTAATATTACATAAGATTCTATTATTTTATTTGCCTTGATTTTTGAGTATAAATCAGGAAAACAAACATTTATTTTCTGTTATATGCATAAATTAATAAAATGTGTTTATAAACATCTTTGAGCATTTAGATAATTAGTTGTTGATATCCAAGGTATCAAAATAGTAAGACATATGTAAATAGATAATATGTTTATATATACACTAGTTTTGAAAGATATAGTTATCTTTAATTACAAACAATTATAAGCATATATATCTAATAGGTAAATAAATAATTATCTAAGCTTGAACTATCTTAAGTACTACCTTTAAGATAAGACAATATAAACTTAGTCTTCATTTACCATGCATGAAATTATAATTAATTAGATTTAATTTTATTTTTCCACATGACCTTATATTACAATGGGATTGTGTCATGGAGATTTTTTGAAGGATAGTAAATGCTTTACTGTATTTTAAGGCAAGTTGACTATGGGTAAGTGAAGAGTTGGATGCCTCATGTATGAGTGGAGATAGTGGTATTAAATGGATGGTGGTAGTGGACCACTTTCAGTGGTGAAGACAAGTGAGTGGGAAAAATGCTATACATAAAGAGTAAGAAAAGATAATAATTATTATTAAATTTGAAATAAATCTAAATTTAATGCATGAAGAGAACTTAAAATGAATTACCATGTAAAGTGAGGGATGCAACAATGCAAGGGCATTTGAGTTTTATAAAGGAATCCTCCTAGAATTTAATAGGAGATACAGAGATAAATAGGAAGAGAAAAGAAGGAAGGAGGTGAAATAGAGTGGAGGACAAATCAAGTCAAGAAAATCTTCTATTCTAGATGTTTTTTTAATCTAGAAATAGTGAATGAGGTAAGTAACATAGCATATTATTATTTTATAAAGTCCTGAGTCCTTGTTTATAAAAAAGCCAAGTCAGTTATAGAAATCAATGAAATTCTATTGGAAAATTATTATCTTAAATAAATATATGAAGTTTATTAATGATAGATAGATATGTTTGGAAGTGAAAATGTTGAATTGGTTGAGTATTTTTTTAAAATTAACTCCCCTAGTATTTTGTGTTGGTAGGTCAGACTATTATATTAAAATTCCTTGTTCATATTTTAAAGTGTTGCATGTATTTTTCTATTAAAAGTATAGAACATTGTATTTTAAGATCACTGTATATAATTATTAAAGATCACTACATTGAATATGTAATTTTGAGTCATATTTTTGATAGCAATGTCATGAAATTGAATAGGCAAGTTACCTTCTAGAATCTCCCTATTATAAATAATATACAATGTGTAAAAAAAGAAAAACACCATGTATTTTGTTTTTTTAGAAATGATGAGTATTAAATAGAAACAATGGAAGCATTTTATAGAATGCCTAGCCAATTTCATGAATTGCCCAATCCATAAAAAAAAGTGTTGAGTTTATCAATTTTAAACAAATTCAATGTTGTGTATATAATATAAAAATGTTGTTATACAGAATGAAATGATGAGTCAAAAATATAGATCACTGCACTTAAATTTGAATATTAAATGTTGTAAATTAAATTATTGAAGTCATTATATAAATAGTTGAGTAATATATATAAAGCACCTAAATTTGAATAAATTATAAATTTAAACGTAGAACAAATAAATGATAAATTCATGTGGTTGTGTTTAGGTAATTGAATGCTCTATAAGTATGTTTTAAAGAGTATAAGTCTTAATCTGAAATTGTAGAGGTCAATTAAACTAATCATTAAACAATCTATTGAGATGCCATGTAATAAACTGAATGCTTGGTCTTAAGAATAAAATGTTGTGCATGTATTTTGAAGGATGAAGTCTTAAATTTCTGAGC
Organism: Torreya grandis; assembly: GCA_037957365.1. NCBI lineage: Eukaryota > Viridiplantae > Streptophyta > Pinopsida > Cupressales > Taxaceae > Torreya > Torreya grandis. The sequence goes on along the minus strand of JARHVA010002471.1, from coordinate 1,865,452 downwards.
TAAATTTATAATTCATTGTGCCTTTTAATTATTGTGCAAGCTTTTTAGATAGTTAAGTAAATATTTTTGAGGTCACTATAATATTTAGATAAACGCTGAGTTATAAATTAAAGGTTGATTTATAATATATATGGTGTTATAGATAGAATGACAAGTCATAATTTGAAAAGGGTCTGTCACCGTTTTAGAGCATCCAGTCACTTTACCTGAATGTTGGGCCTAAATTGAATGCTAGACTTTAATGAAATGTATAAGTTTATTTATATCACTGGGTATGAAATTAAATTACATGATAGTGAGCCTTAAAACAAGAATAACATTGAGTTTATCCAAAGTTGAGTTTACTTAATTATAATTTTATGTCATTCAAATAAATATATAGTTCTTTAGAAGACTCAATTCTTGATCGAACTATATCTTTGCCTCATATTCTATATCATGGTTTGAACAAAAATTAGAGTCCTACATAAATTATTATTATTTATTTAATGAGCTTCAATACCAAGGTATCCTTTAATTTTAAGCATTGATAATTTTTTTGAATTGTTGAGTCATTTAGTAGAATACATGTTTCACTTGAATGCAAGATTGAATGTATGATAGAACTTCAGTTTGCCTCAGAATTTTGTTTTGTAGTTAGTCTAAAATGTAGCTCAAATGAATGAGCATAATTACTATGAGAACCTATTTATAATTTTTCTATTCTCTTTGTAAGGCCCTTGAGCTGAAAACAATAATGGAATTCTCACTTTAATTGATTCAAAAAGAAATAGTAAATCTAGGAATTTTTTTGCCAACAATAGTAATTAAATAGTAGCGTGAATAGTTAAACATTCCTTATATGGATAAGTTATAGGAATGTTCATATTTTGTGAGTAAAGTTGGAAATGTGTGTGTGTGTGTGTGTGTGTGTGTGTGTGTGTGTGTGTGTGTGTGTGTGTGTGTGTGTGTGTGTGTGTGTGTGTGTGTGTGTCTGTGTGTGTCTGTGTGTGTCTATATATCTATATATATGCTTGTGATCTAGCGGTTCAATGAATTATTATGAAATCTTTTAAAAATATTGATTGGTATAATAAATGAATGTTAGTAAATTATTTTGGATAGTAACAAAAACTTGTGTGTGGTAGATATATAAAAGTATTAACATGTAAAAGTAATTAAATTATTATAGTATAAAATAGTGCATCATGATGTGTACCTCAAAATATGTGTTCATCTGATTTTTATTGTGCAGTGTAATCCTATACTTGATTTATTATTATAGTTGGGTGTAAGATTATTGTTAGTGTTTGAGATGGTTGCTCAAGCAAAAATACCTATGACTATATGGTATGTCATAGAGTTCCATAGTAAAAAAAGTACCCAATTCGTACATATTGTATTTGGCCCATAACTAAATAAACATATATGTATTGGTTTTTACTTGAATAATATGTGTTGTAACATTTGTTAGGATATCAATTATTTTTGAATACAATCTAAAAAGTGTAAATGAATGTTAGGATAGAAATTATATGAATGATCAATTATAGAAATGAATTAAATTCTATTGGAAAATTATTGTCTTATATAAATTGATGAAGTTTATTAATGATATATCGATGTGTTTGGAAGTGAAAATGTTGAATTGGTTAAGCATTTTTATAAAATTAACTCCCCCAGTATTTTGTATTGGTAGGTCAGACTATTATATTAAAATTCTTTGTTCGTATTTTAAAGTTTTTCATGTATTTTTATATTAAAAGCCTAAAACATTGTATTTTAAGACCAATGTATATAATTATTAAAGATTATTGAGTAGTATATATAATGTTGAGTCATATTTTTTATATCCAAGTCATGAAATTTAATAGGCAAGTTACTTTCTGGAATCGCCCTATTATAAATAATATACAAAGTGTATAAAAATCAAAACACCATGTACTTTTTTATAAATGATGAGTATTAAATAGAAAAATTGGAGGATTTTTATAAAATGCCCAACCAATTTCATGAATTTCCCAACTCATAGAATTAAGCATTGAGTTTATGAATTTTAAATAAATTCAATGTTGTGTATATAATATAAAAATGTTGTTATACGAAATGAAATGATGAGTCACAATTATAGATCATTGCACTTAAATTTGAATATTAATTATTGTAAATTCAATTATTGAAGTCACTATATAAATTGTTGAGTTACATATATAAAGCGCCCAACTTTCAATAAATTATAAATTTGAACGTAGAATAAATAAATGATAAATTCATGTAGTTGTATTTAGGTAATTAAATTCTTAATAAGTATGTATTAAAGTGTAAAACTCTTTATTTGAAATTGTAGAGGTCAATTAAACTAATCGTTGAACTCTTTATTGAGATGCCATGCTATCAAGTGAACTCTTGGTCTTAAGAATAGAATGTTGTGCATGTATCTTGGAGGATGAATTCTTAAATCGCTGAGCTAAATTTATAATTCATTGTGCCTTTTAATTGTTGTAGAAGCTTTTTAGATAGTTAAGTAAATATTTTTAAGGTCACTGTAATATTTAGATAAAGGCCAAGTTATAAAATAAGTGTTGAATTTATAAGCTATATGGCGTTATAGATGGAATGCCAAGTCACAATTTGAAAAGGGTGTGTCACTGTTTCGGAGCATCCAGTCACTTCACCCAAGCATTAGGCCTAAATTGAACACTAAACTTTAATGAAATGTATAAATCTATTTATAGCACTGGTCATGAAATCAAATTGCATTATAGTGAGCCTTAAAACAAGTATAAAATTGAGTTTATCTAATGTTGATTTTACTTATTATAATTCTGAGTCATTTAAATGAATATATATTTCTTTAGAACATTGAATTCTCAGTTGAACTATATCTTTGACTCAAATTTCCATATCATGGATTGAACAAAAATTAGATTACCAAATAAAATATTTACTTAATGATTCGAAATATCAAGGTATCATTTAATTATTAAATTGTTGAGTCATTTAATAGAAAACATGTTCCACTTGAATGCAAGATAAAATTTATGGTGGAACTTTAGTTTACCTCAAAATTTTATATTGCACTTAGTCTAAAATGTAGCTCAAATGAATGAGCATAATTAGTATGAGAACCTATCTAGAATTTAGATATTCTCTTGGTATGGCCCTTGCACCGAAAACATTGATGGAATGCTCACTTAACTCAGTTAAAATAGAAATAGTAGATCTAGGAATTTACATGCCAACAATAGTAATTAAATAGTAATGTGAATAGTTTGTAAGTAAAGTTAGCAATGTGTGTGTGTGTGTGTGTGTGTGTGTGTGTGTGTGTGTGTGTGTGTGTGTGTGTGTGTGTGTGTGTGTGTGTGTGTGTGTGTGTGTGTGTGTGTGTGTGTGTGTGTGTGTATGTATCTATATATATATATATATATATATATATATATGTATGTATGTATGTATGTATGTATGTATGTATGTATGTATGTATGTATGTATGTATATGTATGTATGTGTGTGTGTGTGTGAGTGTGCGCGCGCGCGCGCGCGCGTGCACTTCTAATCTAAGGGTTCAATGAATTATTATGAAATATTTTAAAATTTTTGATTGGTATAATAAATGAATGTTAGTAAAGTTTTTTGGATAGTAACAAAATCTTGTGTGTGGTATATATATATAAAAGTATTAACATGTAAAAGTAATTAAACTATTATAACATAAAATAGTGCATCATGATGTGTACCTCAAAATATGTGTTGATCTTATTTTTATTGTGCAGTGTAATCCTATACTTGATTTATTGTTATAGTTGGGTATAAGATTGTTGTTAGTGTTTGAAATGGGTGCACAAGCATAAATATCTTTGACAGTATGGGATGTCATAGAGTTTTATAGTATAAAAAGTACCTGATAGGTACATATTGTATTTGGCCCACAACTAAATAATCATATATTTATTGGTTGTTATTTGAATAATATGTGTTGTAACATTTGGTAGGATATCTATCATTCGTGCATACAATCTGAAAAGTGTAAATGAAGGTTAGGATAGAAATGATTTGTATTTGTATGACTTGCTTTGTAATACGTTATTTCTTGATTAAAAGCATATGTTTCTTTATATTTATGTCTAATTAATATGATAAATTGATGTAAATTAGTAGTTGTACCATAAAACACTAGTCTATGATACTATGGCGTATCATGAAGTATAGTTGATTGAATCTTATTGTTGTTGTTTAGAATCTAGGATTTAATGTAAACATGCCTAAATGGTATAAACTATAGGCATTAAATCATGTTTAAGCTAAATATTAATGTTTGATTCACTCATGTGTGGATGGAATAAAATTATACTTATCATACTCATGTGTCTAGCATGTGATGTGATATTATGGCTGGTAGGATGTAATTAGTACGAATCTTATGTTTAATGAGACATTGTTTATTGGTAGGTACGATTTACATGTTAGTATGATACATTACAATCTTATGCCTTGGGATTGATGACTTCAGTATGTCATATAGATATGGGTTATTGATCAGAGCTTTTGAATCTCATTTGTATCACAAATATATTATTCCCTATTTGGATTAGAGTGCCAACCTCTTTAGTGATGACATCTCATGGAGGAGACCATAACAAGTGAAAGGAGAACTACATATGACCCTAATTCTGAGGAATGGATATATAGGCTACCCATGTTATGGTGGGGGCATTGGGTCTAAATCCTTATAGTAGGTTAGGGTTGACTTTATTGCATAGCAATTCATGTGATCAGTTATTGTAGTATTAGTTATTAACATGTGTATTGTAGATTGTGCTGATGTCACTAGTAAGATAGTGAAATTTTAGCCACGTACCTTATTCTAAGGTTTGTTGTCATGTTCTATGTAAACATTGACTCGGTGGGATGTGATGATCCACACTTGTTGAATTGAGGAAAGAAAAGTAAGAATGCCTTGCCAAATCAATTATATATAATAAATTTGATACATTTTTATAATACTTAATCATAGGGGTTGTTATGAGTTGTATGAATGGACTAGCCATGGCTGAGTTCTAATGTGTTTACCTTCATTGAAATTAAAATATTTTAGATTGATTTTAGTATTGAAATTTTAGAATTTTTAACATGTGAAGTTGATGATTATATGATTGGCTAAAACTAAATTATATAATTGTGGTTGAATTAATAATTAATATTTTATATCTACAAAAAGTAGTTCTGCATTTTCATAGTATAAATTGAGGGGTTCTTACATATGAAGTCAAAGTTGTGGATCGAACCCTAGAACCTAATGAGTCCATTAGCATTTTCACACCTTATGTTTAATATAAAAGAGAAATGTGTAGGTATGTATTGTACATTGAGTGTGTAACATTAGAGCATTTGTACCCCCTTAGATATTTTAAAGGGTTGGTGTAATGAGTGTCTCGTTGGTGATGGTTGTGTATAGTGTTGTGTAGGAGAGTGTATAGATTAATTATTGAATTGTGAACAAGAGTTTCCTATCATATTATATTGAACACCTCAAGTGTAATTATGTCTTTCTTGAATCACCTTCACTAATTATGTTTGTGATTTGTGAGTGTTTTAAAAATCTTGGAGTGCTACCCACTTAGGTTTATATGCATTATTATTGTGTCTTATTTACATAGATCCTAGGAGTGGTAATCATATATGACCATTCTAGATTGGAACCACCAAGTGTGATGGAAAGTTTATTGTAGTTGATTGTAGATGTCTTGATTATGAATTCCTTTGTGTTAGGAGTTTGTTAGATAGACTAGCATCCTTATAGTTATATTAACTTGGGGGAAGTGTCATCTTTCTTGGTTAGCTTAGAGGTGAGTTTTTTATGTTTTCACTTTGCTCTTAAATCCTTTTTAGCTATCAAGAAGATTCATATTTTTAGGATGTTGATTTAAATATTTTTTAAGCAAAAACTTGTTTCTGAATTGTTTCTTGATCTTATTTCCTCAAGTTCATGGGATAGTGTTTTCTACTTCTCATTGAGAAAATTTGGAGGATTGAATGGATTGATGCATCCTTGGGGTTAATATTTATTTCCATTTTTGGAAGTAGGTGATGATACTACACTTAAAAGTTTAGGAAGTGAATAGTGATTACCAACATGGATTACAATGTTTCTATCTACGATGTGAGGGTATGTAGAAAGTTTTAGTTTATGAGATGTTAGTTCTCTACTTTCTATGTGTGACTTTTTGGAGTCACTATTTTATATAATCTTATTTACTTGAACATGAGGAGTGGATAACTTGGAATTTATATTAATTCTAATGATGATAATTATTAATTTATTATATATGTTTGTTTATATTGATATTATTCTCATTCAAAGCATGTTATTGTTTTGAAGAGTTATATATGTACCTTTCTTTAGGAGTAAGCAAGGTATAATATGTAAAAGACATCTTGGTATTCTAAAATGATTAAGATAAACTTTTTAACTGTTGTGTGTTAGTCATGCAAGCAAAAATACATCATCTCACTTATAAAGTTGTAGGGATGGTATGATCCTTAACCTTTGTATGTTATGGAATAATTTCCTTTTATTATGAATATAAAAATACAAGTTAAGTTTTAGGATATGATACTAGTTTTGATTTATTAATAACAACTTAATTCAATCTTTGGATGATTCTATGATTTTCCCTTGTTTGTATGTTACTACATATGGTTTTTTTTACATATAGTATTATTTTTTATGATTTGTTAGTATGGATGTGTATTTTCTAAAACCAAGAACACTTTATAAAAATTCTCAGGTCATGAAGACCTGAGGGAAGTGTGGTGAACTGGGAACATGATCTCTAAGAAATATGATGATAGCCTACTTAGCCTCACATTGACTCAGATTATTGGTACTAATTTGGATTAATAGGTAGGACTTGTCAAATCTAGGATTTAACATGCATGACTTATCAAATTTAGTCATATGGCCATACACATGTATACTATGGACATGTATTCCATGTGGATAAGTGTTCCATGATTTTGTATACATTATATTTATTGTTCCTATTCATCATCATACTTTTCTAGATCTCTGATTAAATAGATAATATTGATATGTTATACTTATCCAAAGCTACATAATGTAGTGATAGTATTAACATATACACATCATCCTTTCCAAGTTCCCTATATACTTTTCTCTCAAATGATAAATACATTCTCTAGGGTAGAGAGATGTGTAGAGAGGCTAGAGAGTTTTTTGGAACTATCTGTATTCATATATTTTGACTTTTGTGATGATCTTATGTGTTTTTGGAAAGATAGTAATACTTTTATCAAGTAGGGTCTTGTCACCAAGTAGGGTCTTATCGGACCAATATTGTAAAGATTGAGAGAATTGGTATGAGTTCTTCAGGTAAAATTTTTATTTGTTAGCATGACTGATTCAAGATATTATTATTTTTATGTTGTTAAACTCTATTAGTTAAGTAGAAATTTTATTTGAATAAGAGTCATCGAGGCAATGACTAGTTATAGGGGAGAGGATGTCACATCCTAATTTCACCCTATATTTAATAACTTTTAAATCCATGGATTAATATGGTTACTATCATATTAATATTTATTTAACTTGTGCATTTTGACATCTACTCATATGAGACAATGATATTGTTTTGATTATCTTAGTATGCATATTTAGTTCATGATTACATAATATTCCTTCATTTTATTTGCCTTGAGTTTTGAGTATAAATTAGAGAAATAAACATTTATTTTCTAATATATGCATAAACTAATAAAATGTCTTTATAAACATATTTGAGCATTTAGCTCATTAGTTATTGATACACAAGGTATCAAAATAGTAAGACATATGTAAATAGATAATCTATTTAGAGATACACTAATTTTTGAAGATATAGTTATCATTAATTAGAACTAATTATAAGCATATATATCTAATAGGTAAATAAAAAATTATCTAAGCTTGAAATATCTTATGTACTACATTTAAGCTAAGATGATATAAAATTAGTCTTCATTTACCATGCATGAAATTATAATTAACTATATTTAATTTTATTTGTCCACATGGCCTTATATTGAAATGGGAATGTGGTGTAGAGATTTTTGGAAAACAAGTAAATGATTTAATATATTTTAATTAAGGTTAATTGACTATGGGTAAGTGAAGAGTTGGATGCAACACATACGAGTGGAGAGAGTGGTAGTGGATGGACTATGGTAGTGGACCACTTTTGGCAGTGGAGACAAGTAACTAGGAAAAATGTTATGCATGAAGAGTAAGAAAAGATAATAATTATTATGAAATTAAAAAAAAATCTAAATTTAATATATGACCAGAATCTAAAAGGAATTACCATACAAGATGATGGACACAATAATTAGAGGGAGTTTGAGATCTATAAAGGAAGCCTCTTGAAATTAAATAGGAGATACAGAGATAGACAAGGAGAAAAGAGAAGGAAGGAGGTAAAATGGAGCAAATGAAAATTCAAGTAAAGAAAATATTCTATTCTAGATGGTGTTGTTCTATCTAGAAACAATGACTGAGGTAGGTACAATAGTTTAATAATATTTTTATAAATTGTTAAGTCCTTGTTTATATAAAATACAAGTTAGTTATATAAATCGCTGAAATTCTATTTGAAAATTATTGTCTTATATAATTTGATGAAGTTTATTATTGATAGATCTCCATGATTGGAAGTTAAAATGTTAAATTGGCTGAGTACTTTTTAAAATTAACTCCCCTAGTATTTTGTGTTGGTAGGCCAAACTATTATATTAAAACACCTTATTAAAATATTAAACTGTTACATGTATTTTCAATTTAAAACATAGAAAATTGTATTTTTAGAACATTACATATAATTATTAAAAACTGTTGAGTTGTATATATAATGATGATTCAGATTTTTGATATCCAAGTCATGAAATTGAATAGGCAATTCACTTTCTAGAATCACCCTTTTATAAATAATATCCAAAGTGTTAAAAAAAATCAAAATGCCATGTGTATTTTTTAGAAATGATGATTATTAAATAGAAACAATGTAGGCATTTTATAAAATGCCCAGCTAATTTTAGCCTAGAATGTAAGATAATCAGTTGCTATGAGATATAAAAAGAACCTATTCATCATCCAGCTAGAGTGACGGCGTAAACAAAATTAGTGGCCCACTTATAAAAGGGATCTGGAGATAGAATTGGACATAAAGTCATGGCATATTGTTTATTTGGTTTTCCTACATGCTGATAAATATTACACTTACTAACATCTTGAAAGAGAGTAGGCCACCATAATATTTCCAGCAAAAATTTTCATATGGTAGCCTCTCTAGCATAGTGTTCACCTATAGTGCCTTCATGAAATTATTTAAGTACCTTAGAATGCTCATGTTTCATGACACAGTGCTGTAGAATTTTTTTCGTGGCCAAGCTTGTAAAGGTACCCTCCTATGCATTAAGAGGGTGCAACTTAGACTATGATTTGTTTCTTGGCCTATGGAGTTAGATAGTCAGGAGCTTAGCCAATAGTTAGAAAGGCTTCAATATCTTCTAACTCGTTTGGTACATAGGTAACATAGAATATTTAAATATCAGTAAAGTTATCTTTAATAACATGAAATGATTTTTCAAAATTAATTTGAGAGAGGTGATTAGGGCCATAATTATATTTCCCTAATTTTACCATGACAAAAAAGTTAAATTATTAAAACAACACTATCGAGTGGCAAATTCATCTATACAACACAGGTTTATTTACTAGATACTTTAAATATTTGTGATCTATATAGAGTACAAAGGGAGTTTCCAATAAGCAGTTCTAAATTTTTTGTAGAGCATATACCATTATCATGGAGTCAACTCTGAGGTGGTGTAATTCCACTTAGCTGGAGTAAGTTTCCTACTAGCAAAGTAGATTGGGTGATAAGGGTTACCTTCACCTGGTAGTGCAAAGATTGCAACAACTGCCAGTCTTGAAGCATCAAAATCGACATGTAATGGGCTTGTCTAGTTAGGGAACTAGAGGATCAGAGTGGTAACCAATTTATTCTTTAATTTTTTTATTTGATTTTTATTTTATCGCATACAACATGTATCAATTTTTTTTCACTATAATTATTTATAACCTTTTGTACCATTACTAATATGTATTGATATTTTATTACTTATAATGTAATTTAATTTTGACATATGTATTATTTGAATTTTTAAGTCACATTAATAACTCATATTTTTTAGTTTCATATTTAATTATTACAGGCTCTTAGTTTATGGTGAATCTATTATTTTTATGGACATTTAATTTTATTATTGTCTCATGTTAAAAAAGTTTTCTTGATATACTCAATGATTATAACACATATATGTTAAGGAATTCTACCCTAGTATGCAAATAGACATGAGGTAATTACTAGTTTATTCAACATCTTATTATTTTTTAGTATTCAAGTATTCCTATCTTGAATTGTTTCCTTTTTTGTTGATCTTGGATTACTTAATTGTCAATTTTCCTCTTAGCATGTTAGATTTATTAGTTTATTTCATCTTAATTTTGATATATATATCAAAATTAAGAGGAAATAAACTAATAAATATAACATGCTAAGAGTAAAATTGATAATTAAATAATCCAAGATTAACAAAAAAGGAAACAATTAAAGATAGGAATACTTGAATAATAAAAAATAATAAGAGGCTGAATAAACTACTAATTACCTCATGTCTATTTGCATACTAGGGTAGAATTCCTCAACATATATGTGTTATCATCATTGAGTATATCAAGAATACTTTTCTATATATATATATATATATATATATATATATATCCTTTAAATTTTTATGTTAAAGTTTTACCCAAATTATCTTATAAAAAATATTTAATTATTGTTTTAAATTTGCATATATAATTTCTATGCATGTTTTGTTAATCATACGATTCTGTTATATGTAAGATATATAGGTTTACATATTATTATATTATTATAGTTTATTAGAGAAAGGTGCACTTTCATATATAAATAATAAGGGTAAATTATAAATTAAAACCATAATGTTTGGAAAACAACATTAGAGTATACTGATTAAAAGCTGAGGATACCATATGGGTGCACATAAACATCCAAATGTGAATATAAGCAATGTAAAATCTAGGTTGACATCCCTCCTGTCACCTACACTCTTTATATGTATTTAATATAATATGATAATGTTGAGTATATTATTCTCTTAATTAATTTTTATATTGAAAAAATGCAATTTGCATATCCTTTAAAACATATTACATTCAAATCTATTCTTAAATTTTATATATTATAATCTAAACTATAAATAATATTTATTTTGTTTAGGGTCAATATAAAATAGGGTAAAATAAATATTTATATTAATATTATATGTATTGATTATGAATATAATTTGGTAACATATTATGAAAAATATTTTTGTCTAAATGGAAATATTGGTTAACATTTATTTATAGTGTTGTGAAGTTCAATAGAAAAATGTATCGTATATACCTTCATTATTTATTATTTTTTCTATTTTTTGTAAATTATTTACAGAACAAGAGAAAAGGATTGTAAAGTTATTATCGATATTTTGAGTATAGATATTTTAATTTCAATTAAAGTAATACATAATCCATATTTTAAATTTACAACATACCTCAATCCATATCCAATGTATTTTTCATTGCAAGGGTAATAATTAAAATGTCAATATTGGATCAAGGTGAAGTGAAAATGAAAATAGTTTCATATCTTTATAGAGTTTTGTTCATTGTTTTATCTATTCATCCATGCCTAATTTTGGTGTAGATACCATGACAATTTTAAAATAAGGATATTTATGATGAAAGATGTAATTAATTTTAGTTTATAAGAAGATAAGTTGCCCTACTTCCATTGAGGGAAGATAATGTGTTTGAGAGGTACCACAATATTTTTTTCTTATTGAATATAATAAGATAATATCTAGAGTAGCTAATAGAATATACATTTTAGATCATGATGCATTTTAACTAGTGGATGAATAGGCAATGGAGATTGAATAGATGTTTATAAAATAATTAGATACATATGAAGGAAGAGATATGCTATAATAAAAGATAGAAAATTACTGATATAGGTTTATCTAGAGTGTATTTGGTCAAGGAAAGAGGAAGACCTTCATCCATCTGACATTGAGTAAAATAACACTATGGATCAAATAATGTTGTTATCAACACAATCATGTGTAGAAGATAATTAAAATACAACAAAAAATATGTCATTGAAGGAGGAACATCACAAAGTTACATTACTTGACTAATAAGGTAAATAACAGATGAAAGTAGAAAACTTAAAAATTATAGGGGTGAATGAATTATTTGAAGACATCATAAATGTAGAAAGAACTAAGTATTTTTTTGTTGTAGGAATGCTATTAGAGTTTTTTATATTTAAATGAGAGTAACATAATAAGATTACATTAATATAATCCTAGATATAAATGGCAGTTATCAGTAATAATGTCAACACCTAAGTATATGGTGAATCCTTCATTAATAAATCTATGTGGTAGGAAATATTATTTAAGGTATAATATTATAGTGAATAATTATATAGAACTATTAAATAGTTTTGGTGGAGGTTGAAAAATATAGGTGGGTTACATCCCACAAGAGGATGAAATTTGATAGAAAGTGATAATTAGAGGATGTGGATAGACTATGACTAGAACAGAGGGGAAAAGTGAATATAATGATAATTAGAGGATGCAAGAATACAATTGATGGTAAAATATTTTGATCAAAGAGAAGACAATGCATTATGATAAATTTCACATGTATATAATAAGGAGAAATGGTACGTCATGGACATTGACAAAATGCATGGTTCTATCAATCACTCGATTATTTTAACTTGGAACTCACAAAATTTAATATTATAAGTGTATCATGCTAGAGAATCTAGATTCACAAAAATAATTAAATCAAGCAAAATTAAGAGCAATGAAAATAAACTATAAAATGTGTTATTAAGCTTGTGATGTCTAAATATATTAAGATGCTTCATTATTAATTTAAGATGTATGTATTAATTCTCAGATCATTAGGTTGATATGACTTACCATTAACACTTTTTAAGTAATGTTATGCCTAAAACATGAATAAAATCTTAAATTCAAATTAAAACTATATAAATTACTATAGGGATTTGTCGCTCTTCTTAATTTGTAAGCTACATGGAAAAATAAGTATGAACTCATCTATCAACTCTGATCTTAACTGCATATAAAGTTATCATAGAAATAAAAAAATATGATACAAGGCATTGAAATATCTCATATTTTGCATGAAACATATAGACAACTCTAAAATTCCATGTGTCAAAAAAAAACATTGTACACTATTATGATTTCATGGAGATATACTTATCTCTTGAAAAAAGTATGTGCAAATTTCATAATAAAATGTATAACTTGTATAATTAGATTTAGGGATTTTTTATGATAATATTCTTATTAGGGACTAATGTACAGGTATAAGGTACCTCGTATCTTAAAGAAACTTAAAATTCACATTGTTAGTTTAAAAACACCTCATAAAATGAATTTGAAAGGTTGTAGGATCCATAATTTTTCTTTGGAAATACTATGATAAGAAGATGAGTTTCATTGGATAAGAGATTTTAATAATCTAGGGTGAGAACCAACATAGGTTATGGATCATCCAGCTAAAGGAATTCGCTCAATTTTTTTTTTGGTTAAATATAAATATTCTTTTAATGAAAAGTATTACTCTTAATGTATTCAAAAAAATTTAAGTAGAGACTAGTTTAAGTAAAGTATGTATTATAAATCTTACATTACAAGGATATTATCTTGTCTTTATGAATTCCCACACCATCACTATACATGCATCCATGAAGGGAGGTCATTCCATAATGGGGGATTGTGTGGGGGATTGATGGTCTGTGATTGGTGTGAAAAAGTGCTCGGATAATGCTCTCCCACCCCATAACAATACTTATTTGGAGACTACACTTGAATTTAACATAGATATTGGAGTTGGAGAAACTCATGCTCTGTGGAGATTTATATCTTATATTGTGTATTATATTTATTAAAGTATGAGAAATTCTTATAGTTTATATTAAACATTTATGTTATTTATCATGTGTTAGGTAGATTACATGTCATTTTTACATACACACAAATTTAATGATATATATGTGTGAATTGGAGGACATATATGTTACTCATTATATACAGATGCGTATATGAAAGACATTCCTACACCAATGGGTAATGGCTACGCCAAGTGTATATTATTCCATTTATTTACATTATTGTAGGCTAAATCTCTCTATGAATTTTTGAATTATGATATCTTACTATTTTGATTATTTACACATGTCTTTCAATTTATCATATTCTTATATTTTTACATACCATTGATATGCTACTTTACTAAGCTGGGACACTGACATAGATTGATAGTGTAGAATAATTTTCCTTTATATATGATTAATATTTGTATTGCATGGATCCCTTGACCTTGTGTGTGTAACATATTATTTACTAAAATTCTAACATTTACAAAATTTCAGACCTAGATAACATTGAGTCAAGTGTTGATCAATCATTACAAAACTAGAACAAATTTCATATTTTACTTGATGAATCAAGACACACTACTTCTGGTTATGTAAAGATCATCATCATAGACAACTAGAATTACTATGACATCACCAACCAATTTAACATATATTATATTATAAATCATGTTGTTTTTTAAAAACCAGATTGCCTTTGATATTTATCAATTGTTAAAGTTTAGGCTTAATGGGCCTACTTAAGTTCATATGAAGATTTCACTAACTTGAAACTAAGATGTTATTTTCTAGGAATCCAAAATATGTATGGATATATCATATATATTAATTCCTCTAAGCATCCATTTAGGAGATCACTCTTGGCATTGATATACATCCTAACCAAATTGAATAGTAATAACAATAACCATTCTCATTGTTACCATTTTTTATGTGGGAGAAAATCATTCTTCATAATTGAATCATTCTATCTATACATATCGATTAGTAAGAAGATGATATTTATACATATTTGAATAACCATCTGAATTACATTTATGGTTTATAAATACACTTACATCGAGTGGATTTTTTACTTGGCATAAATTATATAAAATGTAAGATCTATTTTTTTTATTAATTCATCATATTCCATCTTCATGACATATTCCCATTCTAACTTTTTGGTGTAATATTTGTAAAATTATTTAGTTCAAATATTTGTGAAATAGTAGAATTAAGATCAAAATTTACATATTCATGAACTTTCTTCTTGTTTAACAAATCTAGCAAAACTACATTCCATTTTTAGTGGATTTTCGTCCTCCTTTAATTTTTTTAATTTGTAATAAAACTATTTTAACCCTTCATATTGATTACTATGATCCTATTGAGAACCATTATTGGTTTGACTAGATTCTTCAATGGAGTTTGAATTTTCTACTACAATTCATGGCTTGATCTATATTTAGAATCATCAATAGATATAAATAGATTACTAATATTAGTGGTTTTAATGTTAGTTGAGAAATATGGTATTTTCTAAACTTTTGTGACATCTCTAGCTACAAAAAAAGATTAATGATATCTATTACTTATATGCTTTTGATTATTCATTATATCCAACATACATGTACCTTTTTTACTTTTCACATCTGAATCACTCATTTTTTGAGTAGGTATTAGTGTAAAACTAATATAAAAAAATGTGAATATCACTTGAATTAGGTTTTATACCTATCCATTCTTATTTAGGAGTGATGCTCTATACAAATTTGTATCTACTTATGTTTAGGATTTAGACTATAGTATTGAATATTTCTGCATAGTAATAGAAAGGTAAATTTTTGCTTTGCATCATAAAATGTTCCATCTCCATGATACCCTTATTTCTTATTTCCATTGCTCCATTTTACTATGGATTGTAGGAAGTTGTATATTATGTGTATACCTTTATGTGTGGAGTATTCTTTAAGTAATTTTGAGTTGAATTAACCTCCATTTTTGGATCAGAGTGTTTTGACATGTTTACGTCTTTATTTTAATGGAATGGTTTCAATGAAACAAAGTTAGCAAAGCATTATAATTTATTGTTTAGGAAATATACCCACATTTTCATAGATAAATCATCACTAATAAACAACAAATAAGGTGACCAATATTTTTTGTAAGTCTTCATTTGACCATGTAAATCTATATGAACCGACTCCAATATACTTTCTTCCCTCTCAGTTTTTATAGTAAAAAATGGATGTATATAGAATTATGACTTTATTAAATGGGTAGATGCTCATTCACAGTTTAGTTTTATGTTTAAAAAGTTCAAATACTAGTAACTAAGGTGACCATATATTTCATGCCAAAGAGTATGAGTAATCTCAACTGATGTTAATTCATATTATTTTCATGTCTTAGGATTTTTTTTTATAAACATTTTTCCATAATTCCCATAAAATTACCTTGAGATTTCGTATATCTATTGTATATGTGTTTCTTTCAAACCATAAAATACTACTTTTGTTTTTGTCTATCTAACATTATGATAGTATATTATTACTCATATTAGTTAGGTACATGTCTAACATCATAAAATGTATATTTAAAAATTGTGTTTAAATTGATATGAACATACCTACTACCTATAAAAGTTTAGTTCACCTATCAATCCAACTTTTATCTAATAAAACATATTTTGACTACTAATATCATCAATGAAATTCACATGTACCAATATTTGTGAGAAGTGTAGTGTCGAGATGCACCTATGTAAATTTACAAAATGTGTGAATTGATGGATTGAATGTGTGATACTAGAAAGGCAAATTCATTAGGTGCTTCCTCTTCGAGTTCTTCTACAACATGATTATGTTTAGGTTTCTTTTGTTTGAATTAGACATATATTATTGTCACTTCAATAATATTTCTTGAAAATATCGGTTCATTACATTACAAGAATTTTTTTTTAGATTTATTATAAATATTTACATTTATTTTGAGGGTATGTTTTGCAAAATTTATTCATCCAACTATAAGTCAAAATCAAGATACGTCAAAATACTAACCAAGTCAAAAAGCATTATCCCCTAGTGAAAACCTTCTTAAGGTGTTAAGGGATTGAAAATCCATATCAAAATAATCATCTTCAAAGTCAAAAGTAAAATTTCTCTTGCAAAACCTTATCTAAAGCAATAAGGGAAATCAAAGTTAAATTAAGACAACAAGTCGTAAATAATTCATGGAACCAATTATTAAAAAAAATTAGAATCACAAGCAAGATCATCAATATGATAATCTTCTAAACATTTGAACCTAAGAGAAAATAATTCAAAAAGTCTTGGATCCCTTAAAATTTCTAATCATATGGGATACAATAAAAATGACACCTCAAACATATTAAATAGTGTGTGAGACTTTCAATCCTAATTTTATGTATTCTAATAATTACAACTCTCATCATGATCATACCATCCATCCAAATCCCCTAAACCACCACCAAGACCCAATTTCATCCCTACCGCATATCACTCTCACGGCAACATTTTATCCTGTAAAGGCTACAAAGATACCTAATTGAGATTTGTGAAGGAAGTTGAATCAAGAGTCAACAAAGGTCACTATGACATAAATAAATCTATCATTAAAAAACATGCTCATAGCGACACATCTACCTATAACTAACATGACCATGTATAGATATTACATACCCAAACTTCATAGTCATTTATTAAAACTTCTTAGTCAGAATCTCTTATAAGTAAACCTTTACTATGATGATACAAATATTTTTTTGATGCTTTGACATTAATTATTGATGGAACTAACATGCCCAAAAAAAAACGCTAAAATACTAGCAATATCCAATTTCCCTTCCCTTCTCTTCAGATGAAAAAGGAGATATATGTGGCCAGCCTAAAATCTTGTTATATGCATGCCTTGATGTGTGTAGCTAGTCTCTTCGGATAAATAAGGAGTTGTATGTGTCTGTCAGTTTTTTTGGTAAACAGATTCAGTGTGATATGGATTTCTGCACTTTAGTAGTTGGAGAGTTTTATGATAATTATTACTTCACGTGCAATTGCATTTGATAGTATTATTTTAACTGAATTGAAGGGATTAGGAAACTAGATCCCTGGGTGTGATTATGGTTGGTGATTTTTCAGATTTTATTCAGGAGAGATTGTGTTAGCTCTACAACATCTTCACACCCACGACATTGTTTACATGGATCTCAAACGAAAGAACATGCTTGTGCAAAGCAGTGCACACATTATGCTCACTGATTTTGATCTCACAAGGAGGCTTTTACCACACCCAGATGAATCCCATCCTTTTCATTATCACGGTTACTTCATGTACTCACACGTCCTTGTCTTACACTTCATTACTTTGTAGATTTTGGAATAGGAAGCAATATAACAGAGATGACAGGCCCAAAGGGTTTTTGGTAATCAACCTGATTGTATGTATATTGTAGTTTTTACAAAAGGTTGGCAACCTATTGGCTGGGGTTCATTCACCCAAGGCGTGGCTCCACTTCCCAATGCAAGGAAAATCTTGAAACTATACATAACGGCATCTCCTGAAGTTAAATAGACCAAAACGCAATCTAGCCCCCTTTACACTTATGAAGTCATTCCTATCTACACGCATTTATATTTCAATCATACAATTCCGACATCCTTCATTATATTAAATAGGCGTCCTAAGATACTTTTATTAATTTCATAATGAACTCTTTGCACTCACACCTAATTAATAACTACTCCCACATTACTTGTCCTCATCGCTGGCCACTAGCATAGCTTGGCAGTTACTAACATTGATTATAATCCTTATTACTAAATATATAGTTTTTTATTTAAATTACTCACGCCATTAATACATTATTTATTTATTATTATTATTTTTTAAGTACTATGTTTTAGTATCTTTAGGAATATTAAAATTTTATATACAAAATTAATTTTAAACAACTTATAATATAAACTTAAGAACTAGTTATTATACGACTTTTGTTAATTACAATTTAATTAAGTTTCGTAAATCAATTATTGATTGTAATATATTTATCAATCTACTTGTTACTTTTTAAATTATCAATTCTCTTTGTAAATTTGTGCCATAAATATGAATAGTACATTATCACGGGCTCTATGATACTAGTGTTTTTTGTCTGAGAAGATTAATGGGCAATACATTATTGAAGGGATATCATTGGATATATGTTTTTCTTATGTGGCGTAGGGATTATTTTGATGGATTTAGTTCTCAATACACACAGGGTTAAAGAGCATTAAGGTTTTATTTCAAAGCAACCATGGTTTTTTCCATAATGATTGCATACATCATAAACATGATCTTCATTCACATCAACTTCTTGCCAAGTAGTGTTGGCGTCTAAAACTAATTGAGTGGCCTCACTTTTCTATTAGTACTTTCTCCATATACGTAAAATTTGACAAACTCCATTTTGGTCATTTTCTATGTCTTGAATATCATAATAACTGTTAATGCCACTTGACAAATATGACAAGATCCTAACCTATAGAGCTTGCATTGAATAATATTGTAGTTTCCTTAATAATTTTAGCAGCTGTACTATTTAATGAATATTAATTAGAAAAGATGCATATTTTTATAAAATATTTTATAATGTGAGAGTTATTTTAATGGGGTGTCAGTCTTAAAAATTCGTCTTACATAAAATAAAATTTTATCTTAATTAAACTTTAGAAAATTTATTGAATTCGATTTTATCATTTTACATATTAAACTTAATTAAACGAACATGAATAAATGTATTCCATTTTGATATAAAACACCTTTTACTTACTAAAAACATATAAATTAATAACAACCAAAGAAAATAACACATGGTACCAATAAACCAAAAAAATTGTACCATTGGTAACATTAGTAGTATAACAAATATATGGAAATCATTTAGAATTAAAGGATAATGAAACGGAAGTTTGCAATGAGTTCTATGATGATAGAAAAGATGTTTCATGTGGAGCAACCAATTCAGTTCATAGAATGCAGTTACTATGCTTCGTACGGTTTGTAGCAGTCGATATCTCATCTACACTAATATTTGTTTGTGAAGTCGGCATTGAATGTTAAGTAAATCCTTCCCATTTTTCACGCAGTAATGTTTCTGCAGGCTGCTCTTTTCTCTCTCTCTCTTTAACATTTCTTATGAGAGCCATTAGCTCTATGTATTAAAAAACAATTGAGAAACCCTTAAGTAGAATATTATCTCATACGTTTTTTGTGGAGAGTGGGGGTAAATATACTTATTTGTTTTGTGGTGGCGTACACTATCAGTGACACGCATTTTTACCATTTTTCCCTCTCCTGTTGCGACGTACATTACCACTCACATTTTTCTTGTGTGTCCTTTTTCCCTTTTAACTTCTTTCTCTTCTCTGCCAACGTCCATTACCATTGACAGGCATTTTTCTTGTGTGTTTAGCAGACATTTACGCTGTCATGCATCCAGTGCATCATTACTAATTTGGAAGGGTGTTGTTGAATAACGGTTTCCTTAATTATATGCTCCCAGGCAAGCTTGGATTTCAAATCCGCCAAGATTTTAAAGTAAAAGTTTGCCTAATGTTTGATAATTTTATTCTCTATGATGTTAAGCTTTATCTAAATTTTAAAAATGTCAATTGTTTAAATATTATTGAATTTAAAAAATATTTTGTTACTAAAATTATTAAATCTTAACATTACATAAAAGAAAATTAACTTGTATTATTGTTTTATATATATATATATATATATAAAATTTGTGAAATCTTCAAAACAATTTGTCATTTACAATAATAAATGGTCTTCAACATGAATCTTTGCCATTTATTTTTTCAATTAATAATTTTTCATATTTTTTAATTTAAAAAATATTACTTGATTGAATATTTTCCAACTTTTATCTTACACTACTACAAATTAAATCTTTATATTTTATAGATAAAAAATTAAACTACAGATTATCTAATA
Source organism: Torreya grandis (assembly GCA_037957365.1). NCBI lineage: Eukaryota > Viridiplantae > Streptophyta > Pinopsida > Cupressales > Taxaceae > Torreya > Torreya grandis. Next base: position 1,844,381 of record JARHVA010002471.1, on the reverse strand, counting down.
TCTAAGGGCTAACTAAAATTGTATCTATAAAATTTATAATTTTTATATTTTATTACCAGTATATATGTAAGGTCTATTTTTTCATTACACGGCCAAAAAAAAGAAAAGGCCACAGACCATCAATTTTTATGTCAACGACCCTTGAGAATTCAATTGACACGCTTTATACATTTTGTATTTTAAAAACAATGATTAGTTAACGGTGAATATTTAATGTATGTAATTTTATTCAAATTTCTCATGAATCTTTTGGGTCTATACTTATTCAATACATCTATTAACTTATTTCTCATTTACAATTAATTATGTTAAATATGTACAAAAATAATTATATATAAAAATAATGATGAAATTATATTATAACACTCTTTATATCATAACACTTTTTAATAATTTATATTTTAATTTCATAAAATATTTAATTATCAATAATAAATTTAATTTAATAAAAAATTATATTATAAACAAAACTCTAATGGTCCCATAATAATAAACCATGTCAAACATCATAAATCTAATCTACAATATACCAAACATCTAGAAAAGTATAATATAACTACAAAAAGTTACCTGGTGTAATATGGATAATTCAAATTAAAAATAATAATAACACAAACACCAAGTAACAATTAATTAAGTTAAATAATATACATAAAATAAAAATAATAATAATTAATTTTAATTATTTAATTTTAAACTTTAAATAGGAAAACGTATGATGTGGGAAATAAGAGACATAGGAAATGCTCAAGGGTGAGGAATGGTAGGGGCATCATTAACAGTTTTTGCAATCTCGGGCCAAAACTTATTGATCTACATGCTTTCGATTTATGAATTGTGGTAGTGTTTGATGCAAGTTAGGCTGCAAATACATCCTAATGAAATAATATTTTTTTATGGTTTTTAATAATATCGAAGATAAAGTTGTAATCCAAAATAGGATGTAGAGTTTTGATCATCATTATTTTTTGATGAAGATATAGTTCCCAAACTTCAGCCCAATCATCAAACTGTTCAATATTAGATCCATTTGGGTTTGTCTCCATCATCTCTTGTTATAGTATTGGCCGAATCTTTTCTTTAAGGCTGTAGGCAACGTCATTGCCTAGTTTCAGTAGGTTGACTATGGCACAACTTTGTTTTCACCTACAATATATTCTAAAATAGTATTTAATTTATACACTTATAAATAATTTTTTTAAAATATTATATTAATTTTTTTTTTTTTTTTTGATGATTATAAAAATTTCAATCCAGTATATTGTTATGTGTGTCTATACATAATCATATGTCCTTCAATAAATACTCTAATAATTATTTTATTCCTTATATAATGCTTACAAATAATTAATAGATACATGTGAACTATAAATAAATAATATATGTTTAAGTATATACAATACTTATATTTTTTCTAATTAATAAAAAAATGAGAACATATAATCACAAAACCTAATATCAACTAGTCACAAGAATAAAACTAAAAACCACATAAAATGAGTGATATATAAATGAAAGGGACCCCATAAATTGACCTCTAGCATGCATTGATGTTATATAATATGTATAGCACTAAGGCACATTTCAAACAAGATGATGAGAATATTAGGTATTTATAGACATACTATGAAAGATGGAGGAGGCTAGGAGAAGTGTCAAATACCAGTAGAAATTAAAACAAATGCCAATAATTCTTTATTTGAACCAATTATATTTTTATTAAGTAAAAGGGGGCAAACGAGGGGGGAGGTGTTCGAAACTAGTGACCCCATACCATAGAAGATGTTAGCGTATCTAGTTAGTTATCATGGTAAGCATGTATTACATTGTTTAGTTTGTAATTATGTAGCATCGCTTACATGTTTAGTTAGGTGCTTAGATGGCATAGTAGTTAGGGGACTAGGTGGCAGTCATAACATATAACTAGTACATAGCGGTTACAGGATTATGGTTCTACTAACTGAATTTTGCAATGTATATAAACCTATTGTTGTTCAATAAAATCTATTGAATTATCCTGCTCATTATCCTTCATTGGTATCAGAGCCTGCTTGAGATCATGGTGGGAGTGACGTGAGAGAGGGTTTGCTTACTCGATGCTAAATATTCGTGATTTGTCTCTGTGGATCGCATTTCTGTGTTAAAGGTTTTTTTGAGTCTCAACACATATATCATTGCATTGGACTGAGGAAAATCTATAACCATATGCATCAAACCTAAAAAAATTAAAATCTGCAAAACATTTCAATTTTAGGCATACGTGCATATGCTATCATTGTCGGCACTGTCTAACATTATGTGCAAAGATCTTTGAATTAGTGCATCAGAAGTGTGGTAATGTGAAATCATCAAAGTGCAAATTTATTATTCTTAACTCACTCTATCACCAGTTCTGCATTGCTGCTTGGCAACCATGTTTAGATTGGTTTCTATTCACCACATCATCTTCTTTAGCCATTTAAAAATTTGAGATCCTTCATCGGCATTCAAATCTGTCATGCTCAGGTAGGGTGTAGGCGTCTACTATTCTGGATGGCTTCTACAGGCTTGTTCAACTTGCCCTCAAGCTGTGACTCTTTCAAGCATGCTTTGCAACACCTCAACGACCTTTCTTCTTCGGAACCTCAATGAGATCAAATTTTTTTTATTAGAGTTTTATATTGAGTCACCAATCACGCTCCATAACTCCTACTTCATTTTGTTCTACTGGTTCATCAATATATTTGTTATACCATTGAACCATTTCGCTCCTTCCACCTCATTGGCTTGACTGGGTATATGCTGAATATCCATTCTCCTTTGGTCGTTTGTATGTAGAACATGGGTCAACTAATAGTGATTTTGAGTTGATAAAGTTTGTCAGTTTTTATAAAGTTAAAGTGTCAATTGTAAATATCATCAAAAGAGTTTAAGTTATAAAAAGTATGAATATTTTGTTTTGGGTCTATTTTTGATATTGTCAAAAATTAAAAATCTGTCTTGTATGGATGTATTATCGGATGAACCTGACATCTTAAGTCATATGTGTTAGTGGGAGAGTTTTTCCATCATAAATGACATGCATAGGATCTTCATCAAGACATCGACTGAGTGAAGCAACTTCATTTACTGGAGGCTAAAGGATATAGGGAGGTTGAAGAACATTTGGCATCCTCTTGTGAGTCACCTACGATTGGGTTGCACCATTGCTATGGTAACAAATTTTGGTGTGTTTATTTTATGTTTTGCAGTGTGTTTTGGAATAAAGTAATAAGCATTATTTTCTAGATTGGTACCTCCTAAAAAATAACACTGTAGGGAGTGAAAGAACTAAAATAGTGCTTGATTCTTAGAAAAGGGTTTGTGGTAATCCGAGAAACCACCGAAGTGTAGTAGAAACCCCCTGCAACCCTCCACGTTCATGGTTAGGAGAGAGAAGTGTTCCTATCAGTTCCAAGTTTTTTTTAATCTTGTAAGGAAAAATTGAGGTGTCACCAAGACCTTGAAGCCACAAGGATGGCATGCCACCTCAAAAAGTGAGTAGGCTACGTGGAGAGTGTAAATCTTTTTACAGTGTTTGTAATAAAGGGGGGGGCGGGGGGGGGGGGGACCACTATCAAAAAGTATGATGTTTGCAAATACAATGTAATAAAGGGGGGAATGTTAGCGTATCTAGTTAGTTATCATGATAATCATGTATTACATTATTTAGTTTGTAATTATGTAGCATCAGCTAAATGTTTAGTTAGGTGCTTAGATGGCGTAGCAAGTAGGGGATTAGGTGGCGGTCACAACATACAATCGGTACATAGTGATTATAGGATCATGATTCTATTAACCAAATTCTGTAATGTATATAAACCTATTCTTTTTATATACAAGTTATTCTTTTTATATACAATTCGTGAAGAAGGTTATGGAGTTGTATTGAAGTATTCTTCTCATTATCCTTTATAAGACAAATAAACAAACAGGGCCTAATACACCTAGATACAACTTTAAGTAATAAAATACAATAAAGTGAGCCAAATTACTACAACAAGCCCAAAAGCAGCTAGAAAAAACCCAATTGAGTGATTTTAATGAAAATACCCTCAAACCTGTAAATGAAAAAAGCACCAAAAATAGATATAAATGAATAGTAGAGGCCAACAAACTAGATTGGACAATAAAAAGCTACTAGAACAAAGTATTTTGATGAGAGTCTCTATTTTTAAGTTTTTTATTTGAGATCTAAGAGACATAAGTAGTGGATCCATTTCCTTTTTACCTCTTCTTTTTTTCCCCTTCACTAGCTTCTACCCATCCCCCTCCTCTAGGTTTGGTAATATGGGGATGGATAATTCTAGAACAACATCTGGAATATGAGTAATTTGAGGATTTATTAATCCTTCCCCTACCAATGGGTAAGGAATTATCAAGGAATTGACCTTTATATCAATAATTGGAAGTTTGGACTAATTATTGATAAGTAATACAAACATCATAAAATCATGTAATTTAACAACTAATAAATTGCTAAGGGACATAGGCATTTTCATTTCCCTCCATGTTGATGTTTGTACATATATACATATCACAATCAATGAAGATATTTTTATACAAATTTTTATGTGTTTTGAGCTCCATAACCAAAAGTACATGTACTCAAGATTTTTAAAAAATACTATTTCTTTTTCAAAAATAATATGGGTGTTTCAGAATAACAATGAATTTTTGAAATCTGAAATACCACTTTTAGATTTTGACCTCCATATTGTTTTAAATTCTTAGATATAACTATGAGTACAATTATTAGTGCTAAAATCAATATTAAGATTTTAATAGTCATAAGTACATAACCTTACATGGTAGTATCCAAATTAATATAGGAACATCATCCAAAAGAAAATTTAATGAAATATGACTTATTTAAATCTTTATGTAGTGATGCACATGTTCCAAAATCACGTAACTAAATATAACAAGTGGAACATATGCCCTACTTTTGAGGATTTTAATGACCTTAAGAAGCATATATCTCCAAAGAAACAAGCTTAAAGATAACATGTGTAAGATAAAATAGTAATTCATTCTTGTATAATATATAAAGTTACAACTTTTATAACATGTATTTTATGAATAACTTTCCATTTATGGTCATCTAATATAATATCTATAACAATATGCCCCATATGGGAACAAGATATAATCTCAATGTAAGATATAAAATAATATGCCCCATGTGAAGTAATATGTAAGTAATATAGCATCAACATTGTAAAATATATAAATTATTTTACTTCTTTGATTATTATTATTTATATAAGATACAACTATGTAAATCTAGATTATATACAATTGAGCATTAATCATACAAATATGAATGTTAAAGGGCATATTAATATTGCATTTAATATTGTTTATAATTGACAAAGATATAAAGGAGAGATGCACTTCATTGATTTATAAATTTAATTACTTATTAAATCATAGTCCATGAAACATCTAAATGTTTATTGTGTAATTCCTCGTGTCAATAAGAAATCAGTGCCAGCAAAAATGTTGTTGTAAAAACTTAGACACTTATTTTAGTTGGTATTATCTGGGCTCTCTCAATACTATTTTAATTGACTATGTAATTTTGGCATGCCTTATATCCATACATATGCACATGTATACGACTTATTTATATTTACTTGGATTGATTCCTATTTGTTGATATTAATTTTATTTCTCTTTCATTGGAATCCCTAATATCCATGTTTGAAATAATATGACTCTAAAGAAAGGTTAGACAACCCCAATGACTCATTTATAAATGAATTTATGTTTAATATGATCTAATACTCGAAATAGGGCTTGAAATACAAAAATTTATCCCTCCTATATTTTTGTTTGAACCATCACAATCTTTCTACAATGTAATGCAATGATTATATTTTGACATTTGATAACATGCAAATTTCACCTACATTTTGTGCTCATATTTGGCTCTAGGGTTATATATTTGAGGCTTTACTATATGTGTATGATTTTTTGATAATGTCACAAGGGAGTGATAATGGATTTATAAATATGTATAGGACTTTCCAATATGAATTCTAGAATATTATGTCCTTAATAATGATTCATATTTATAGATTATTGTTTGATATATCCAACTATATAATAACCTATGAAATGTCTATGACATGCCATTATTAAGACGACATAATTTTAAAAAAAATCACGGGGAGATGGACACTACTAACAAAGAAAAACAACCACGGAAAATCATAATTGTTTGAAAACTTTCATTACTACCCTGAGAGTGAACATTATATGAGATGTGATCATAATATTTTTATGATTTGTGAAGGTTTATGAATGGAATAAGGTTATCATAAATATGGATATCCAAAATATTTTTTTATACTAAGTAGATGAATAATGGAATCTTTCAAAAGAGTCAAATGTGTACACAAATTATAAGCATGTTAATGTTTACCAGCATTTAAAAAGTATAATAGAAAATTGAGGTTTATATAAATGACTAATTTTAATCTATTATTGAAAATGTTAGATTCAAATGACTAAAATATAAATTTTTTGCCTATGATTAATCATGTTTGATGTTAAAAAGTATGACATAAATTTTAAAATTTATCCACGCAAAACATATACGAGAACATGCATAGATCAGTGTGAACATTTGATATAAAAATTAAAATAATCTATATCATTAAATTATATGAAATTAAAAAGTCAAAGAGTGAATAAAACCAAGGGTTTGGGAATAAACATTTCACTTTTTTAAGTCATTTGTAAAAGGCCATGGGGTGATTAAATGCCCCAAGGATGTGCAATGGAATAAACCATGTGTTTATATATTTCAATGCTTTAATCACATTTGGAAATGAGGAAGTGATATATGTTGATAGTTTAATTTAATTACATCACTCCAAATATCATCAAAAATCTATTTGGGAAATGCAAAACAAGTTCATATACAAAGGTAGAAAACCCAAAAAGGGATTTATGTCAAAACTGGGACCTTAATTTTTTTTTATGCAAACTTAAACTATGAATCTCCTAATATAGATGGAATTTATACCCAAAAAAACCTACATGTTACCATCATTCCCTATCAATCCTCAGTTATTAAAAATAAATGTTCACATGGAAAAAAATCATGTTCCAAATCAAACATTTTTGTACCATAGAGATATCAAATGTCACAATATATTTATCAATCTAATAAATATGCTAGGTGTATCCCATATAATCTCTCCCAAAATGTCATATAATCTATCAAGCATTCATTAAAATCATGTATAATGCCTCACATATGCCTCAATCCACTCAATCTAATGCATGTGAATTACATAATCTTATCTAAAGTAATAACCATATAGATCTCATCACTTGAATATATAAGGAAAACATAATAGATTACATGTTTTTATGTGAGGTGTGAATCCTATGAATCACTCATATAAATTAAATATATATATGCAACATGTTTAATATATAAAATAATAACATAACGTATATATAAAAACATGATAATATATGTTATGATATAAATATTTTACTTAAATGTTACATGGTTCAATATGAAAGAGCCTTTGAAACTAAAACATCTCCATTATTTCAAATTTTATTCTTGCTTTCATGAGGATCAAAATAAAATTCATGGATACATGATGGAGACATTGCCATCATGTTTTAGGATCCATTTAACTTAATTTATAATTTTTTCTCATCAACTTTGAATGGAATTTGAACATAACTTCCTATAGGGTGACCCTATATTCCAATAATGTTTTCTTGAACCTTAAAGTGAAGATGATATTGCATTAAAGTACCATATCTACTTTGAGATTTGTGCAAGGTAGTATTGTCTTTTTAGATATTCCCATTGATTCTTGAGGAAATTCACTTAGTATGAGGAGTGGAAATGTTTACCCTTGTTTATTTATGAAACATTTCAACTTTGATAAAGGATATTTAAATTGATGTTTTTACATAAAAATAATAGTAGAATCATTAGTTATTACTTCCAAGTGATGAACTTAAGGAATCTAAAGAGAAAACATGCACAAACAACTTGGTATAAATCTATAGGATAACACACATATTACTAGTTTAAAGATATATGGCCCTCAAATGGTAGAATCGTTGTTTCTCATTAATTTGGTTTATATTTTATATCTTTTGGAGATTATTTTTTAACTCCCTTATTGTAATAGTTTTATCTAAGGTTTTCTTCAATGCATACTCTAAATTAACCTCTTACATACTTTAATATCCAAATTAAATGAAATTAACATTAGTTCTATTTATTAATTACTTCAAAAAAAAAATTCATTTATTATTTCATCCATTTAAGAAATTATATGACAAAACATGAGTTAAAGAGGGTCAGGTTCGATTTACTCTAATGAGAGAAGCCAAACTAATTATATTCATATCGATCGATGGATATATTAGTATCCACTTTTGATATGAGAAGGCCTATAATTTGATTTCCACCATGTGTGTCTTATAGAAATTTCATGGTCTTGAATGTATTACACACCTTTATTTTTAGGCTTGGGAAAAATTTCTATAGTGTGAAATTAATCTAATGTTCCTGAAATTTACTTTGTAACAACATATTAAATCTTAAATGTTCAAGAATATATGAAATAATAATAAATCGGTGGACAATTATAGTTTAAAACTATTAAAACCAACATGTCTCCTATTTTAACCATGCTAGTCCAGTAGGTGGATAATAATCCCTTATGTATTAACAAAGTTCTTTTGCATTTCTTGTTAGTTAATCATAGATACTACACTACTATGTTGTTATTGTTATACTAGTAGTGGCAATTCTGGTACAATTTTATAGCTTATTGTTATCATGTGTTTTATTTTTAAAAAAATCATTGTAAGGAAACAAATAGGTTTTCATAAAAAATCAATACATTTATGTATATACATTTAAATTAAATAAAAATCATAAATTGTAATTTATTAATATTTTAAATCAAAGTAATAAATGATTATGAAAGGGTCCAGGAAAGTATCTTGATTTGTGTACAATCTAATTTTTTTGTCACAAACTAATAGTATAATTAGGATAAGATTGTAAGAACCCTAAAAACATCTCATACTAAAATACCTATAAAAACACACATTCAATAATTTTATTAACCATAACCATTGATTCCATGTTTTTTAAAATAATAAGAAAGGAAAAACCAATATTATGATGTTCTCCTCAAGTTTAGCGCTCCTAAAATCTTTATCAATATTTTAAAAACTTGCCATCGATCATTAAGATTTATCCTCTTATTCAACCCCCAATAGGGTAGATAAAACTATAATGGATTAATTTTGCAGCATGTGTTTAAGGTTCACAATGTTTTTAACACCAATGACTTATTAGGACCCTCAATAATACACAATATCAAAGGCAACATAATAAGAAAACTTTAAATCACATAGTTAGTCTACTATGATGTAATATATATCTAATATAATTTTCAGAGTTATAAAGAATACTCTTTACATGGTTAATACCTTTAAAATTTTTCAATAATAAATTTAAGAAAACATTCACAACAAATATTAGATCCTATTTCAAATTTATTTTAGAATTTTTGATAATTTCTCTATATTTTTTGATGTCTTAAATACACCAATGTGCCTCTATATTTATAGATCTCTTTAACAAAATCAATACCATTTTGATATGCAATCCAACACCAAATAGGAACAAAATAAAACAAGATAGGAGCAAAAACCCACATGGATTCTAATAAATGAAAAGGGTACACAATCATAAAAATATATATTGTATTAAAGTAGCATAATTTTAAAGGGAAAATAATAAGAATAGGGAGTGAGGGATGACATAATATAAAGGAAGGGGACACGATAGAAAATGACCAAAAGTGAAGAAAATATAGTAATAAAGTTTAATCCATACCAATAATCAATATAAATGTAAGTACCTTAAACAAATACAATTTTATGACTAATAAATGTCTAAGCACCATTTTAAGATATACAAATAATTACCCACTTTGATGTGTGTGTGAATACATATCAAATTAAAATAGGCAACGGGTGGATAAAATAATTTTCAACTCCTCAAACTCCTAGAACAAACTCTAATGCACCTATAAAATGTATAAGTATAACTATATTTGGATAAGTTCCCATGTTGACCCTTAATTTTAGATTAGGATAAGTAGAGTGATAATCACTAGGAAAGAAAGTGTCAATAAAGTACCCCACATTTTAGTAAGTGTGGTTGCACACTAATGTAAAGGGCAAATGAAGTTGCACATGAAGGTATATTTCTTGTGGAGTTTCATGAAAGTACATTTATTTACATGAGAAGGAATATGAAGGAGTTTCTTTACTAAGTATGGATGCATGTCATATCAAATAATTTCACACAAGGAGAACAAGACAAGGTAATCTATATATACTAGGCACAAGAAAAGAATCTTTTAGTCAAATTCTTACAACTCACTAGAATCCAGAGAGTTAGATTACAAAAAAATGGAAGCACAAAATATAGAAGGGTAATGATCATATAAGACATAGATGAATAAGATGGAAAGGTAGTTGACACAACACACACAGGTGCATAAGTATGAAATACTATTAGCACATAGAAAGGTATTTTTTATACTAAAGGAAGGATTATGAAGGTACCCTTTGTGCCTTTTTAGGTTATTAGTTGTGAATGAGATCAAGGTGATAATTTTATATAAAATATTTCCTTCCTATTTTCGAAAGGGTTCCAAACTTTGGTTATTATAGGACAATTTTAGTAATTTTACTTTGAGATTATAATATAACATACCATTGTTGGAGCTCACATGAGAAAAAATATATGGTATGTTGATTTATTATGAACAATGATTATGAAAGAGAATGAATACATTGTTGATAATATTGTTTATTACATAATTATAACATCTGTTTATATTTATTATTATTATTTCGCATAGTTACATGTTACATGTTAGATCATAACTATTTGTATATCTATTATTATCCATAATGTATGTAATTATTTCCTCACACAAAAAAATAAGACTTAGTAGTCTCTTTTTGCACATCAATTGAGAATTCATGTGAATATTTAGGGATATGTCAATTTTAAATATTTGTATTATTTGTTGGGTTTGCACAAGTCATGCAATTGTGTTATGTAAGCACAGTAAAACCACCAATTTTTTTGTTCCAATGCCAAGACCTTCATTCAAGCTATTTATGGATATGGAAATAGTTAATAGTGGAAAGGATATCCTTAGAATATGTATAATGTTGACTAAGACCCTCATTAACATTTTTAGAGGATTTCATACACTTATTTGAATAATTTAATTTTAATTTATGAGTTAATGTTAATAATATATATTTTCCTTGAGAGAAAGGAAACAAATGTGTATTGATACTTTTTAAAGTATAACAATTATGTTGATCACATCAAGGATTATGATTTTATATGGGAAGGGGGATGTCATGCTATATCATGTGATCTAAGGCTTTTTTGGGATAGTTTCCTTATCCTTGACTTTTTTGCCTTCATGAGTTTGCAAGTGTTGAATAATATTCCCTATAGACTTAACTATGGTATATCAAAAGGGTATTTAACACCAATGACTTATCAGGGCCCTCAACAATAAAAAATATCAAGGGAATATTAATAAGCAAAATGTAAATCATAGAGGTAGTCTACTATGATGTAATATATATCTAATATAATTTTGAGTGTTACAATGAATACTCATTACATGTTTAATTCCTTCTACATTTTGCAATAATAAATGTATGAACAACATGCATAATAAATATGATATCCTCTTTCAAATTTATATTATATTATTTGATACTTTTTCTATATGTTTCAATGTATTAAATACACTAGTGTGCCTCTATATTTATAGACCTCTTTAATTCAAATCATTACCATATTGATATGCAATCCAACACCAAAAAAGAACAAAATAAAACAAGATAGGAGGTCTATCCCCCCATGGATTCTAATAAATGCAAAGGGTCCACAATCATAAAAAAGTATATTGTATGAAAGTAACATAATTTTAAGGGGAAAAGAGGAAGAATAGGGAGTGAGGGATGAGATAAAATAAGGGAAAGGGACATGATAGAACATGACCAAAAGTGAAGAAAACATGGTAATAAAGCTTAATCCATACCAATAATCAGTATAAACATAAGTAAACTAAAGTAATACAATTTTATGAATAAGAAATATCTAAGGGGCATTTTAAGATATAAAAATAATGTCCCTCTTTGATGCGTGTGTGAATACATATCAAATTAAAATAGGTAATGGGTGGATAAAATATTTTTTAAATCCTAAAAGTCCTACAACAAACTCCAATGCACCTAGAAAACATACAAGGATATTTATATGTGGACAAGTGCCCATGTTGACCCATAATTTTAGATTAATACACATAAGAGTGATATTCACTGGGAAAGAAAGTGTCATTAAAGGACCCCACATTTTATTAATTATGATTGCACACCAATATAAAGTGTAAACGAAGTTACACGTGAAGGTATATTTTTTGTGGAGTTACATGAAAGTACATATATTTACATGAGAAGGAATATGAAGGAGATTATTTAATAATTATAGGTGCATGCCATATCAAATAATTGCACACAAGGAAAACAAGACAAGGTATTATGCATATACTGGGCACAAAAAATGCATCTTTTAGTCAAATGATTACAATTCACGATATCCCAGAGAGTTAGATTAAAAGAAACATGGAAGCCCAAAATATATAAGGGTAATGATCATAAAACACATGGATTCATAAAATGAAAAGGTAGTTAACACAACACACAGAGGTACATAAATATGAAATAATATTAGCACAAAGAAAGGTCTTTGTTATCATAAGCTAAGGATTATGGGGGTTATCCTTTCTGCATTTTTAGGTTATGAGTTTTGAATGAGATCAAGGTGAGAATTTTATATAAAATATTTCCTTCATATTTGAGAAAGAGTTCTAAACTTTGGTTATTTTAGGACCATTTTATTAATTTTACTTTGAGATTATTGTATGACCTACCATTGTTGGAGCTCACTTGAAAAGTAATATATGGCATCTTGATCTATTATGAAGAGTGATTATGAAATAATATGATTACATTGTTGATAATATTATTTATTACATAATGATAACATGTGTGTATAATGATTATTATTATTTTTCATAGTTACGTGTTGCATGTTAGATCATAACTAATTGCATATCTATTATTTTCCATAATCTATGTAATGATCTCCTCACACAATCTAATGACACTTAGTAGTCTCTCTTTGCACATCGAGTGAGCATTCTTGTAAAGATTTAGTGATAGGTCAATGTGGAAGGATTGTATTATTTTTTAGGATTGCACAAGATGATGCAAGTATGTTATGTAAGCATAGTAAAACCACTAATTTTTTTTCTCCATTGCCAATACCCTCATTCAAATTTTTTATGGAGATGGAAATAGGTAATTGTGGAAAGTATCTCTTTAGAATAATTAAAATGTTGGCCAACACCCTCATTGACATTTTTAGAGGACTTATTAGACCTATTTGAACAATTTGATTTTAATTTATGAATTAATGATAGAAATTTTTATTTTCCTTGAGAGAAAGGAAACACATGTGTACTACTACCTTATTAAGTGCAATAATTGTGTTGATCACATCAATGATGATGATTTTATAATGTAAGGTGGATGACATGTCCTGTCATGTGATCCAAGTCATTTTTGGGATAATGTGCTTATATTTGTCTTCTTTGCCTTCATGCATTTATGAGTGTTGAATAATCTACCCTATAGACCTGGTCATGGTATAGAATAAGGGCTAGTACTATTGGTATTTCGATCATGACAACATGTTTAGTCTTTTTTAATTTGCATAATATTTTAGTAGGACTTGGAGTCGACTGTGATTGGAATGTTTCCACTAATAGTTATTAACATGGTTAGATAAATAATATTGGTTATATTTTTTTGTTTGATTTGGTAAATGTGTCAGTGTTTGATTAGAGCCATCAAAACCAACCTAGGACACAAATGAGGTGCTCATGTCCCCCTAATATCAAAGACAAGCATTATGTAAATAACCACCAACCTACCATGAGTCAACCCAAGTCACCTATGGTCATCATATCCTAATCTCATTTGTTTATTCTAATTAAATTTAAAATACATCTATAAACTTTACATGTCATCTCATTTAAAAGATTTCAATAGTAATTTTATATATATATATATATATATATATATATATATATATATTGGTGTATAAATTTAATTAGAATCAATTTATCTATATTTAATCAACATTCATATAGGAATGGCCACTTAATACTCATAACAATCATATAAATTGGTCATGATAGAAAATTATGCGAAAATAAAAAAACCTAATAAAAATATCACAAGCTCTAATTACTCTACCAAATAGAAAAGTTTAAATACTGAGAAAGGATGATACTTATAATTTTAAAAAATTTAGAATGTAAAAATTTTCATTCCATTCAGAGTGATAGATTATTCCCACCATCCATAAATAATAATACAATTTACTCAAGTAATTAATCTATCTGAACACACAACCCTCGAGTATGGCCTATATTCTAGCACCAAAATGATGTGGGGGTGCAAATGACAAGTCAAAATTTACCATGGATATTTGTTATAGAATTTAGGTGAATTTTTGTAGCATCTATGTTTATTGTTATTGGAGGGATGCATTCACCATTTCCTTGAAAACATTGGATGTCTCAGTGTTGTATGCCAGTTGAGATTATTTGGAGCGAATAGGTGGATAGTCTATTGGTTTTATTTTCAACCCAAGATTGTTGAAATCTGACCTCATCCTCAGGATCATAAACTCTAAATATAAACCACTCTGATACCACTAATCCAAAACTCATAATATATATTTAAAATATAATTCAATAAATAAGAACAACACAATAAAAATAATGCTATCTCTGAGAAGAGATGTTTTATTCATCAAAATTTGTAGATACAAACATATACTTATCTCTAAGAAGAGATGTTTGATTTACCTTTTAGTTTCCATCTTCATTTATAGACATTTTGGAGGTAGGAGTAAGATGTGGAAGGTCACCAATCTTGAGGGAAATCAAGTGGTTCAACTTCCACGATTTATAACAATATAAAATTTGAAGAATTACTATTTTTAGACTACACTACTAAAGTTGAAATTTGGGAAAATTACATTGGGTTTTTGGGGTTTAAAATTCATTTAGAAAATTTTAATTCCATCTCACCACATTCTTCTCATTCTTAGCTTTCTAATGGTTCAAACGATGAGCTAATTGGAGCTACGGTGTAAAAGTTATAGCTCCTAGGAGTTTCATCATCAGTTGGGGTAGAACCATCACCTGAATTACCATCCTAAATGTTGTTCAGATCATTCCTCCCTTCTTGAGAAGAAATTGTCCCCATTACATCAATATTTGTTTTCAAGTGTGGCAATTGTGTTTTGATATTATTTCTAATGCATACTTGGAATAGACTTTGCTTTGTGGAGCTGTGTAGCACCTGATTGTTCACCATTTTTGTCTGAACATTAGTCTATGGATGGAAGACTATGAACTTCTTCAGATTGTTATCTATTTAATTCTATTGTTATTTTGATTGTGGAGTCACAGATGCAACACAGGACCTTTTGGATTCATGTGGCTTGACCACCATGAGAACAAATTTCTTGGCACTAATTAGGGAGATAGATTTTGAAGGTCGTACCTTAGGTACCCTATAGTGCCTTGTTCCAAGAGTGAGGGTGATCCTTCAAGTTTTTGATTCATAGATTCCATGTCAATCATATTGTATGGCTTTGGGTGAGGTTTATTAGATAAATTTAGCCTTTTCATAACATTAGCAGAGATTAAATTCTTTTGACTCCTACTATCAAGAATTAAATGTAAAGGCTTACATTTCATTGATAAATTATAGTGAAACAACCTTTCCTTGTCATATGGCCTCTCCTCATGGGTCTATGATGAAGGAATGATGTCATTAGGATCAAGATCTGCAATATATTCTTCATCCTCATCGACTATAGGTTATATATCAGGTAGAGTAGTAGATGCTGATGATTGTGACTCAGAATGTAGGGACTTGATGGCTTGATATTCTTCTTTGTAGTGCATTTTAGATTTGCGGTAATCACAACATTTATTAGTCTTCCCTTCCTTTTGCTTCCAATTTTTGACCCATGTTTGACCTCCTTTGTCACTTTTCAATTTTGAAGGCTGACTCTTTGTATTCATTCTTCCATGCTTCTGCTAAATCTTCACCATGAACTTGTATGCCTCACCAAGGGTTTTCAAATTGAAGAGTTTCATCTATCCCCATATATACCATTTTAGTCCACCATGATATTTGAGAACCTTGTCTTTCTCACTTTCTTAGATGCCCAATCTTGCAGATAGAGAACAAAAAATGTCTGTATAATCTTGAACAGACTATTCCTTACCTTGGTAAAGTTGTTGCCACTCTATATACAGATCATCATATGCTCCAATGGGGTAGTATTATTCCTTTACAACATCTATGTAATCATTCCAGGTAGGTTCCACCTCAAGGCCAATATGATCCATACTGAATCTCTTCTTTTACACTTCCCACTAATTTTTGACAGGCAATGATGATTTCAAAAGATCAAAAGTGATCTTCTCTTTATCAGTGAATTTATTTTCTAAAAAATATGAATATAATTGATCCAACCAATTTTATACTGGATCAACATTGATTTTGTGTGTAAATGTAGGGATATAAAAATTCACCTAAACCTTGAAGGGTGTTAGGGCACTAAAATGATGTGGGGGTGCATATGAGGACCTAGAATTTTCCATGGAGATTTTTTTGAGAGTGTGGGTGAATTTTTGTAGAATCCATGCTTTATAATGTTGGAGGGCTTCATTCACCATTTCCTTGAAAGGATCAGATGTCTCAGTTTTTTACACCATTTGAGGTTTTTTAGAATGAATAGGTGGATAGTCTATTGGCTTTATTTTCCACCCAAGCTTCTTTTAATATGACCTCATCCTCATGATCATACACTCTAAAGACAAACCACTCTGATACCAATAATCCAAAACTCATGAACTTTGGTTGAAAGATAGTTCAAGAAACAAGAATAAAATAATAACAATAATGCTATCTCTGAGAAGAGATATTTAATTCATCAAAATTTGCTGATCTAAAATATACTTATCTTTAAGAAGAGATGTCTAATTTCTATTTTGGGTTACATCTTCATTTATACACATTTTAAAGGTGGAAGGAGGATGTGTAAGGTCACCAACATTGAGGGAGATCAAGTGGTTTGACTTCCATAATTTATAATAATACAAAATTTGAGGAATTAGTATTTTTAAAAACTTATTATTTTTATACTGCACTATTAAAATTTAAATCTAGGGTACTTAAATTAGAATTTATGAGACAAAAATCCATCAAAAAAATTTCCATGATAGATAACCACATTCTCCTCATTCTTATCTTTGCAATGGTTCAAACAGTGAGTCGATTGGAGCTACGGTGGAAAAATTATGTCTCCTAGAAGTTCTGTCATCAATTGATGTAGAACTATCACCTGAATTATCACCTAAAATCCTACTCACATCATTCCTCCCTCCTTAAAAGGAAACGGCCCCCATTGCATCAAGATTTGTCATCAAGTGTGGCAGTTGTGTTTTAATTTTATTTATAAAGTATACATGGAATGGACTTTACTTTATGGAGGTATATAGGGCTTGATTGGTAACCATTTCTACTTGACCATTAGTCTATGGATGGAAGTCTATGCAACTTTTTAGATTGTTATCTATTTGCTTCTATTGTTGTGTTATTTGTGTAGTTAGGGTTACAACATCGAACCTTTTAGATTCCTGTGTCTTGACCACTATGAGAATAAATTTCATGTCACTAATCAAGGAGAAAGATGTAGAAGGTGGTACCTATGGTACCATGTAGCAATGTGTTTCAAGAGTGAGGGTGATCCTTCAATTTTTTGATTCATATATGCCATGTTGATCATATATGAATAGCTGACCAAAGAGTACATCACAAACATCTAGATTGACCACATCACCTAAGACCTCATCTTGGAAAGGTTTTATTCCATATGAGAGAAGACATTGGTGACGGACATATAGGTTTCTCCCTAGACTCAACCTTCTAATACTATATGGATTTGGAAGAGGATTCATAGACAAATTTAGGCTTTTCATAACATTAGTAGACACTAAATTCTTTTGACTCCCACTATCAAGAATGAAGTGCAAAGGCTTACCTTTCACCCATAACTTAGAGTGAAACAAACTTTCTTTGTCATCTGACCTCTCCTCATGGTTCTATGATGAAGCAATGATGGCATCAAGCTCGACATCTACAATCTCTTCTTCATCTTCTTTGACTGTAGGTTGTGTATAAGGCATAGTAGTAGATGTTGATGATTGTGACTCAAAAAGTAGGGACTTGATAACTTGACATTCTTCTTTGGAGTGCATTCTAGATTTGTGGTAATCACACCATTTCTCAATCTTCCCTTTTGATTCCAATTTTGGCCCCATGTTTTACCTCCTTTGTCACTTTTCTACTTTGAAGGCTGATTCTTCATATTCGTTCTTCCATGTTTCTGCTCAATCTTCACTATGAACTTGTATACCTCATTGAGGGTTTCCAAATTGAAGAGTTCCATCTCCCCACATATATACCATTGTAGTCCACCATGATATTTGATAATCTTGTGTTTCTCACTTTCTTGGATGCCAAATCTTACAAATAGAAAATGAAAAATGTTGGTGTAATCTTCAATAGATTATTCTTTACATTGGTGAAGTTGTTGCCACTCTATATACAGATCATCATATGCTTCAATGCGGTAGTATTATTCATTTACATCTTTTATGAAATCATCCTAAGTAGGTTCCACCTCAAGGCCAATGTGATCCATACTAAATTTTTTCTTGTACACTTCTCAAGAATTTTTGACAAGCAATGATGCTTTCAAAAGAGAAAAAGTGACCTTCTCTTTATCGATAAATTTATTTACCAAAAAATATGAAGACAAGCTGCTCAAGATGCAAATCCTCAATAGTAACTAAAGACAATACAGTCTGTATAGAAGTCATTTTAACAATACGAAAAAAAATCTCACCAAAATCAATACCTAGTTTTTGTGCAAATCCTTCCACTACTAACCTAGTCTTATATCTCACCTGTCCATTCTCACCTTCCTTCAATCTATAGATCCATTTGTTTTTCAGTGTCTTCTTTTTGGCTGGTAACTCAACCAAATCCCACATTTGGTTCTCTTTCAAGGAATCAATTTCCTCACTCATGCCTAGCTCCCACTGATTCTTGGATTCCGCCTGTATTAATTCATCAAAACTCTCTGGTTCTCCACCATCAGTGAGCAATAAATAGAATAATGAAGGGGAATATTGAATTGGAGGTTTACTTACCCTTTTTGACCTCCTTGTGGGCATCTGAGACTCGTTCACAACACGCTTTCTACCCAAATTCTCTGACAATGACCGACTTCGGTCACTTCCAGGCCTATAACTGGCCAACATCGGTTCCTCCTGACCAACGTCAGTTCTTGTATTGCCGATGTTGGTTAATGCCTGACCAACGTTGGTCTCTATGTTTTCCTGTATGTGATTATTTTTTTCTGCGAGCTCATTTTGGACCTTCACCTCGTCTAATTCTCCATTGCTCTACTCAGATTGATTCAGCTTCTTGAGTTGATCACTATACATCACTTTTTCATTAAAAACAACATCATGGCTCCTAATTATTTTGTTAGTTCCTAGATTCCAAAATCTGAATCCAAAATCTCCAGAGCCATAACCAATAAATGTGCACCTCATAGACTTAGCATCCAACTTTTTTCTATTTTTCTTATCAACATGCACAAAGGCTTCACAACTAAAAACTTTGAGAAATGAGAGATCTACCTTTTTACCTGTCCATATCTCTTCTCAAATTCCACCATCTAGCGTTGTAGAGGGTCCTTTATTAATCAGGTAAATTGCAGTATCCACAGCTTCTGCGCAAAATTCTAAGGGCAAACTAGCATGCAATCTCATACACCTTACACACTCCATTATTTTTCTGTTCATCCTTTCAGCAACTCCATTTTTTTGAGTTGTCCTTGGAACCATCTTTTGCCTGCGTATTCCATGCATATAACAACACTAGTTGAACTTATAGCTACAGAACTCACCACCATTGTCAGATCTCAGGCACTTCAATCTCTTGCCTATTTCATTCTCAACCATAGCTTTCCAAATCTTAAACATGTCAAAAACATTATATTTCTTCTTTATACAATAGACCCATACCTTTCTTGTAGCATCATCTATGAAAGAAACATAGTACTGTGAGCCTCTAACAGAAGCAACCTAAGTCGATCCCCACACGTCTGTGTGAACAAGCTCCAACTTGTGCTTCTTCTTTGTTGTCCTAGTGTTGAGAAAACTCACTCTCTTCTGTTTCCCAAAAATACAATGCTCACAAAAATCCAGATCTATGCTTTTCAAATCTGAAAGCTTACCTTTTGACTTAAGAATAGTCATTCCCTTCTCACTCATGTGGCCAAGCCTCTGATGCCACAACTTTGCATCTACATCTGAAGTAGATAATACAAAAAGAGAATTATCAGTAATACAATTACATAAATAGAGAGTACCTACTCTCTTATCTCTAGCCACTACAAGTGCACCCTTGAAAACTTTCCAAGATTCAGCTGTGAGAGTTACTGTACAACCCTCATCCCCTAACTTTCTTGCAAAAATTAGATTCCTCTTCAGGCTGGGAACATGCATGACATCTCTCAACACCCATGTGTTGCCATTCTGCATTTTCAACTGCACTTTTCCTTTACCAACAATTTTACAAGGCTCATCATCCCCTAAATAAACCATTCCAAAATCTCCATGGACATAGTCACTAAAATATTCTCTATTAAGGATTGCATGGAAAGAGGCACCAACATCTAAAACCCAAGATTCTATATTATTATGCAAAGAGAATATAAGAGCATCTTGTGCAACAATACCTGCAACTTTTGCTTCTTCTTTACCTTCATGCTGATTGTCCTCTTTAAGTTTTGACTAGCAATCTTTGCTTATATGCCCTAACTTTTCACAATTCTAATAGGCTATTCACCTGTCATTTTTGGATTTAGATCTACCTCTCATCTTTGACTTAGACCTTGATCTCCCTTTCTTGCTCCTCTTATTTCCTTCCCATACTCTCAAAACTTAAAGTGTTCCCTGATGTTTCCTCTGTGCTTTTCTTGCAAATTTCTTCATTCAAGATTACATTAACAACATCATCTACGTTTAAAATATTTGAAGCAGATGCAGTATTACTAACTACCATTACCAAGCTATGCCAGCTTTCAAGTAAAGAGCATAAGATTAATAGAGCTTTTATTTCATCATCAAAAACTATTTTGACTGAATTTAATTGATTTAAAATTCCATGGAAATTATTTAGATGATTAGATACAGATCCACCTTCCTGCATTTGCAAATTAAATAACTGCTTCATAAGATATACCTTATTTGAAGCTGAGGGTTTTTCATATAAATTTACTAAAGTAGTAATTAACTCTACCATTGACCTTGCCTGTGATAAATTAGATATCACAGTAGATGCCAGACTCAATCTTATAGATCCAAGAGCCTTTCTATCAAGAACTTCCCATCCTTCATCTTCCATGTCTATGGGCTTCTTTGAAACTCCACCTAACGGTAAGTATAGATCTTTCTGATACTAATAATCTTCTATCTACATTCTCTATAATTGGTAATTCTTGCCATTAAACTTCTCCATTCTCAGTTTACTTTCTTTTGCCATTGCTTCTCCCACTCAAACAAAAATCTCTATGAGTGACCTGTAATCAATACACACTAACCATATCTGAAACACTTGTTAGTCAACCTAAGCTCGGATACCACTTGTTGTGGATCAACCAACAAAGTTGATTACTATATGAAAGCAATTAAACATGAAATTAAATCAAATAGATAAGTAACTAGAATCGGAAATAACAAAGAACAAGACATATAAGAAACCACCCTGAAAACTTGTATTAAACTCTTTACAGAATAAATTATAATTGAAGAAACTTATTTTCTTCCACATCTCTCTCAGAAGTATAGATCTCTTACCAGATCTCTTTCCCTGAAGAGTTCTCTCTCTCAATTACAATTAATTCCAACAACCTGGATTGACACACATATATTTTACAATACTATTCTACAATAACAGTTGTGTCTCTTAATCCATAAGCTATGAAGATCTATCCCTATTATATAACATTAGGGCTTCATGAGCATGCAATATCAACCATTATATTACACCTCCTAATTAAGGACTCAAAATAGTCCTGCTTAAAATAGAAATGCAGACTCAATACCAACAGTTCAATTTTCCATGCAAACAATCTGTTCTGCCACAGAAATAGCATTCTGGATGCACAGGTGACCGATGTCGGTCTCTGCTTGTCTACCTGTGATCGACGTCGGCCGCCTCTGGTCCATTCCTAACCATCATCGACGACTGTGTGATTCCTGCAACTTCTGCATTCGCTCATAGGTGAAGCTTTTAGCTCCACAACTTAACATATTATGTTTACTTAAAAAAAAAATTGTTGACATTTCATGATAAAAGGTCCAAGGTGTCTACTTACACTTATAATTATTTAAGAAACTTAAGTACACCTAAATATTACTAACTTATTTAATTTATATTTTAATTACCATAATTTAAAACATTTCATAATTTTAATTTTTAATATACAAAACTAGAATTTTTTAAAAAATTTAAAATATATGTGCTTCAAAAAAAAAAAAATCTTTCCCTTGTAAAATAGACAACTTTCCCACAATTGATTGGGCAAGGAGAAAAACACCGAAACCAATAGACCACAGGAAATTTATTGAGTCCATTAAAAGTTCTAGAAAGAAATTTGAATCCATGTTGTTTGCGGTAAAAATTATATAAGCCCTTAAAAATGGAGCCTCGAAGTTCCTTTTTGTTTGCTGCAATATGTGGGTTAGTTGCCTTCAAAGTGCCAATGGTCTTATCTTACTTATCTGTCACTTCTCAGCAAGAAGGTTTAATGATGGGCAATGTTTTAGCGGTTAGTGGGGGTGTGGTTTGAATTTAAATTATCCGCAGGTTTGTTTCAAAACTCGACGATTACCTTACGCCAATGGTCTATATATATTTGTCCACTGGTTGTTTACGCCCATGGTCAAATTTTAACACACGGTCTAATTTTTATACACTTTTTAAGGCCGAAGAACGAACTTAGGGCGACAATGCTAGGTTTATACGTGGCAATTATGGGTTTAGAACCATGGGTCACATTTTTTATTTGGCTGAAATTTACTAGGTAAAGCGATGCTTTGTTGATTCGGTGGTATTTAATCAAATGCTAGGACTTGGGGAGACCTTAAGTCCTAGGCCCTTATCAAGGATTATTAAGTGATATCAAGGAGTATTAAGTTTTAGAATATCTAAACGACTTAACAATTTGACAATTATCATATATAAGGGGTTAAAATGGGCATATGATAATTGTGAAATCAAACAAAGATCCTTTATTTGTAGTCAAAACTTCATACTTTCATTATGGAGTTTGATAAAATAGTTGAGGAATTCTTACATCGAGAAGCTAAGTTACAAATAGAGTTGTTAGCTCATAGATAAATAGTAGACAACCAAACATTGGTCCCCATCTCCTTATGAGCACTCCCATCTCAAATCTGAGTGCTCATCATGACACTGAATGTCACTAAACAAAAAGTGTCATTTGAAGAGCTTCTGAATCTGTTACAACAGGAAGAAACAATCAATCCGGCTCAAGATCAATTTGAAGATAAAGCTCTTAAAATAAAGCAGCAACGAGGTCAAACATCGTGCAAGGGACCTATAGAAAAGCCACCGTAGAAACAATCACAAGAACAACAACGATTGACTCGTCATCAGTCACAGAAGTCAAAGAAGTGGTGTCACATATGTCATACCAACACTCACAACATAGATAAATGTTGGTACAATAGCCAAAACAAAGGTTCTTCTAGCAAGCCAAGCACATCAGGGTGCAACAATAATTAGAAGGCAAAAATATGTCCTAATCAATAGAAGTAAAAGGGACGTCTCATTGCCCAAAAAGATGATGAATCTGACGAAGAAACAATTGATGAAGACAAGAATATAATACTAGTCTCCCAGACTTCACAACTGATGAAGAACATCTAGTTGATTGATTTAGGTGCCACTAAGCACATGACAGGTGACAAGAAGTTGTTTGATTAACTGATAGACCAACCAACTAGAGATCAAGATAGAGATCACTGATGATAAAGAGTATGTCATAGTAGGAATAGGTCAAGTTACCATTCCCTTTGAAACATAAAAGTGTACACTTACGAAGGTACTATATGTTCCTAGTTTGACATCCAATCTCTTATCAATTTTCAGCTATTAAATCATCAAGTTAAGGTGGAGTTACATATCCAAAATGGTATCAAAACCTACCTAATTTTACGAAAAGGTAAAGTTCTTGCAAAAGCTTTTCTAATGGATAAGTTGTTTACTATAGATGTAGTTTCATCTTCGACAATAGTTTTGTCTACCTCAACAATAGAATCCACTACCCTCTGCCACTACTGAGATGGAAATGGCTCATTATATGTTTTCTATAACGAAGATGGAAACTGCACCTAAAGCAAACAACTTAGCATAGTAAATTATATACCAAAGATGGAAATGGCTCATTGTATGTTGTCTATAGCAAAGATGGAGAAATGCTATTGGGCATAAGTAGTCCATACAGTGATATATCTTCTTAATAGGGCACCAAGAAAATTTTTTAAGGACAAAACACTTGAAGAGGTATGGAGTTTTAAAAAGCCATCAACTTCTCATTTATGAGTATTTAGTTACACAACATATATACATGTACCACCTAAAAAGAGGAAGAAACTTGAGTCCAAAACACTTTCGTGTATTCTTTTGGGCTATAGCCCAACCTCGAAGGCATATCGTCTCAAGGATCATGAGTCATAGAAAATCTATGAAAGTAGAGATGTGGTTTTTGATTAGTCATCCTATGAGATGCAAAATGATGAATCAATATTGACCACCTGTCATCGATTATTTCCTGAGATAGATGATGAAGAAACACCTCACTATGAAGAAGAGATATAAGGAGAACTATATGTTGATCTTGGAGATTTAGAACATCCACTAGGTAGTTTTTCACATCCACCAAGTAGTTATTCACAACATCAATAAATTTCTCATCCAAAGTGGGTACTAGTCACCATCAGAGACTCCCATACTTCATCTAGAGTCAAAACAAGAAGTCAGATAAGACACGAGGTAAAATTCTCACTCATCAGTACAATTGTTGATAGTTATAAACCTAATAATTTTCACAAAGCTTTAAATCAACCAGAATGAAAGAAAGTAATGGATGTTGAGTATGAATCACTCATAAAGAATCAGACCTGGGAACTAGTTGATCTGCCTATAGGAAAGAAACTTATAGTCTGTAAATGGTTTTTTAAAACAAAATACAAGGTAGATGGATCCACCGATAAACACAAAGCATGACTTGCAGGAAAGGGATATGCTCAAAAATAAGGCATTCACTATGAAGATACCTTTCCATCCACTACAAAAATTAAGACCATCAAAGTTGTTTACGTATTGGCACCACAGAATGGATGGCAACTTCAACAGATGGATGTCAAGAGTGTTTTTCTTAATGGTGATCTAAAGGAAGAAGTATACTTGACCCAACCAGAAGGATTTATTGATGGAAAACATCTTGAAAAGGTATGTCATCTTATCAAATCACTTTATAGACTGAAACAAGCACCTAGGGCATGGTACACCAAAATATATGATCACCTTTTGTAGTATGATATTTCTCGTATCCCCTCAAATTCTAATTTACACATAAAGAAGGTAGGAACAAATATCATCATTCTTGTTCTATATGTAGATGATAATTTGATCATTGAAATTTTAGAAGATCAAGTTGATATTGTGAAGAATGACCTTAAAATATCTTTTGACATCACTGATTTGGGACTACTGCATTATTGTTTTCATTTGGAGATATGGCAAAAATATAACCACAATTTTTATCTCCCAATTAAAAGATGCCATGAAACTCATATAAAACGATAGAATGTTAAATTTTAATCTACTTTCAACACTTATGGAGAAAATGTCACAACTCTCTCGATTCCAGGACTCATTACAAGTGGATGAAACTCTCTACAGACAACTTGTTGGGAGTCTCATCTACTTGACCTACACTAGACCAGATATATGTTTTGTTGTGAGTTATCTATCCAAATATATGCAAAAATAAAAGAAATGTCACTGGATTGTAGTGAAGCACGTTTTTAGATATGTCCAAGGTACACTTGAGTATGGTATAGAATATAAGAAGAATAGTTAGTTCTTATTATAGGGCTACACCGACTCAGACTACACCAGATCTGTTGATGACTAAAATTCAACCTCAAGATACATATTCCATCTTAGATCGGGACTAATATTGTGGATTAGTAAGAAGCAAAATGTTTTTTCTCTCCCATCTACTGAGGTAGAATATCATGCCACATGTGGAGCTGTGTACGAAGCAATATGGTTATGTCACATACTAGCAAATATGGGATATATAGAAAAGGAGCCACCTATAATTCATTGCGATAACCAAGCTATGTTAAAACATGTGAAGAATCTTGTTTAAAATGAAATAATGAATCATATAGCGGTTAAGTTTCACTACATTTGAGATCAAGTTTTAAACCACCACATCCAGCTCCATTACTATCCAACAAGTGCACAGATAGTAGATATACTCACCAAATCCCTTGGAAAGGTGAAATTTGAAATGTTTAGGAAGTACATTTATTAAAATAATGTAATAAGGGGAAGGGGAATTACAACATAACACATATATTTAGTAGTTTATTTTATTACATTATTTTATAGTTTTTATGGATACTTCCAGATAATGATGTGTCCATTTATGGATGTTGGTTGTCATATGGATTCATTGAGTCATTCACTAAATTCTCCAGAATGACAGTGTAAAAATGTTTTGAAAACATTAGATAGGCAATATAAATATAATTTAAAGGTGACTATTTTATTCAATAAAAATTTAGAATTATTTTATTCCAACAGAGTGAATGTACACACTGGAGTTTTATCCAAGTAGGAAGCATCCTTTTCTTATAGTTAAATATATAGAGAGAAGAATTATGTTTAAATATTAATTTCTAGTAGAACAAAATAACACATTCATATGAAACTTTAATAAATTAATATGATATAACAACTTTAAATCAACCCTATTTTAATTCTTTCTTTCACTAAAACCACATGTGAGTTATGTCAACATTTTGTTGTCAGTGTTTTCTTCTCCAAAAATACTCCATTTTAATATTATTATTCAAAAAATCGTGTTAAGTCACAAAATTATAGAATGACATAAAAAAATGATACAATTTACTTCCATAATTATTTAAACTATTTCCATTCACGTGATTTGGCTTATCAAGCATATGTAATCCATGTAAGGACTTATAGATATTGTCTTCCTAAACATGGCTTAACAAAAAGGTTTCATTTTGATAAAACCATTACCTAACATCTCATTATTAATTTAATGAAAAATCATCAAGAAGGTTAAAAAGGTTGTTCATTTTGTCCTTTACTTCAATTTAATATTTAACAAATTATCCATGCCATCTACCCCTTTTGTCGTATCTTGAATTAATACACAAAGGAGAAAATCAACTATATAACAGGCCAAGAGATGCTTTTCTCTTTAATTGTAGTGGATTTGTTATTGATCAATCATGATTTAGATCTCACAAACCTTTTCTTGGGCAAGTAAAAAAAATTAGAGGAGGGGTTGGGATCACTTTAGAGCATTTGGAAAATATTGTCCAAAATCAAAATATAAGGATGCATTAATATTCATCAAGGAATGGTTGTGGGTATATATATGTAATCTAGTTTATATATATATATATATATATATATATATATATATATATATATATATATATATATATCAAAACATATATATTATTTTAACCATTCAATGTTGAAGTAATGAAATAGAACGTAAATAAAATTTGAGGAGTGGAAACAAGATAATAATCATTAAAGTGGATAATATATGAATAAATACTCTCAGGGTTTATGGTTGAATTTATCAATGGAAAGTGTGGGTCTTTCATAAGAGCAACATGAAACCATCCAAATAGGATGATCTAATTTTTTGATAAGTTGTAATTTTTTAAATAATTTAGAGCGGAAATTCCTCACATAGCCTATAGAGGACATCACTCAAATTGCATCCCTCAAGAGGGCACCAAATTAACACATAGTCCTCAAAATATATCACTCCAACAATTTAATACCAAACATGTTAGAGGATCTAAAGGATCCATGTCTTACGTACAAATAGATAAATCCTATCTCAAATACCACTTGTTAGGATGTAAAAATATCCATAGTACACCAACCTTAATAAATTATTTGAACAATGTTTTAGATGAAGTGACAGGGAGTTCAAATGATCACTTCCCACCTATCTTTGAGTGGATATCAGATTGTCTTAATTATCTTCTCCTGTGCTTTGTTCACTTGGCATGACCTTCACCTTCCTTATGGTAACTTGGGTGCAATTCCTCACATACACATGATTTAACCTCTATGGTTAGATCTTCTCTTCCTATGATGCTTAAATTTTAAGCATGATTTCCTATCTTGATAGATTTATCTATGCTTTCATCTCTTTCCTTGGCCTATCCTACCCCATACAAATCCATTTCACTATTCCTCTAATACTTTACGCTTCAATTGTATTACACACTTATCATCTAGTGTGACTCTCTTTCATCTTATGCACTTCTCTTCATCACTTGGTACTCATATTTCCAAAGTCTAATGAGTTCCATGTACCCTAAAACTTAGGTTTTTTGCCTTAGAAACTTAGAAACCATCTATTCTTGACTCACCAGACTGGAGTTATGCATGAAAGTTCTAGAATATTTCCCTTGCATGCCTGAAAGTGCCTTGCTTATTCACTCATCACCAACACAACACAAAACAACATAAGATAACATAGAACATAAGGAAATGTTTGGTGTGTTCCAAAATTTTATTTTCATAAGCATATCATGATCGACATGTGACTAAGAAGTTAGTGTTTAGATGGTTTAAGTGACATACTATTGCTTATAACACTTCAGTCGATTCACTTGACAACATGTGTAGCTTGTATGTGTTAATTTATAGTATGTTACATATGAAATATGGACCCATTCTCCTAATATACAGCTTTCTCAGGGGCTTCAATTGCTTGGATTCATATATGAAGACCAATTTTCCTTCAGTTAGTACCTTTTGCTTAATACATTTTCCATGCCACAACTTCTAGGGAGCCTTCTCTATTTACTAGCTCTAACTTGATTGGACACGCACCTCATCCAATTGTTCCAAATCCTCTAGCCTTTTGCCAAGTGATTCTTTGTCATCCAAGTGACCAATATGCATAATTCACTATGATGGCACCATGAACTCCATCAGTATAATTGCCTCTTTCCAAACACTAGTTGAAATGGTATAGCCATGTTCAGGCACTTGTAGGTTGTGTGATATGCCTATAGTACTGATGACACTCAATCATCCCAATATTTATGACTAGCATATCATATATTCATGAGGGACACTCCCAAGATCTTTTTGAACACATCAATTCTACCATTCACATTTAGATTATAAGGCATTTTCTTATAGTACACTACCATGTATTCAGTCAATAAGATCTGCATTGTGTCATTAATCAAATTTTTGAATATGTCATTAGTCAAATTGAGTGGGCACCCATAAGGACTTGCGATATTCTCCCATATGAAGCTTGTAGCTAGGGAATCTATGAAGTATTTTTTTAGTTTTACCTCGACACACTTAGTGAAATAATTAGTGGCCACTTGAATGTATCTTGTGTCTATACGCCTTACTTTAGGAGTGATCATCGCAATAAAATAAATGGCCCATTTTTTTAATGGTGCCTAGGAAAGAATAGGGAAGAGATGCATCTCATCCTAGTGGTTAGGTTTCCCTATGTTCTATAATATGTCACATGCCTTGAAATAATCCTTTACATCTTGGAATATACTTGGCCACCATAAACTTGATTGCAATACCTTTCATGCCATTGCATCTTCAATGTAATAGTTTCCTACTATCCTTTTGTGCACCTCACATAAAATATACTCCCTTTTGTGTTCTAAGATAAATCACCATAGGAGTTCATCTCATCTTAGTTTTTAAAGTTTCAAATTGATGAGTTGAAAAGGAACAACATGAATTGCAAGATAGTTTTTCTCTTTGGTTATCATAGTTAAGGGCACATATCTTGATGTTGGAAAAATGACTATCTATACCAAGTCTTTAGGGACATGTTGGAATATATAGCTTTGTATATTTGGCATGTCATCCTCAATCATTTCTTATGTATTACTAGAGTTGATACAGGATAAATGGTCCTGGCCTAATTTTTATTTTCTAGTCTTAACAACAACAACTGAGAACTTGAACTTTTAAAACAAATCTATCCATCTACAAAAGTGTTTGTCGAGAACAAGATTGTTTACAAGGTATTTAATTTCCTCATATTCCATAAAAAATATTAATGGGGTTATCAAAAAGTATTTCCTAAACTTTTATAGGGTGTAAACCATAGTTAATGCCTCACACTCAATTATTGTATAGTTCTATTTTGATTGGGTTAACTATCTTCTTGTGAAGGAGATAGGATGATCCATTTTACCTTCAGTGGGTTGTGTAAAAATAGTGCCAATTATAGAGCTATATTTTTCAACATGTATGTGGAATGGGGTTGTCCAATCATGAAATTATAAAATAAGTATGCTAACCAATTTAAGCTTCAAAATTTTAAAGCCATCTTCTTACACTGTGCTCCAATAGAATGGGCCATCCTTGCATAGGATTTCCTCTAACAGTATTGTAATCTTTGCATAACTCCTTATGAATTTCCTATAGTAAACATAATGGGCTATAAAGGTGTGAACATATTTCTATATTGAAGGATTTTAGATCTTAATGATTATTATAATCTTTACGAAATTGATGAGTAGAACATATTTATAGCTGATGTGCATGAGTAAGGTTCCAAATGATGTTACAAAGATGAAATTATTGATGTTAAAGAATATCTTTAGTTTTTTTCACCTTTCAAAAATTAGGTGTAGGTTATCATAATTTTCATTTACAAGCTCATACACACTCCAATCATCTAGGTATACTTGGAGGAACTTGTGGTTGAATTCCTTAAATAAAGTGGTCACCACTCTGAAGAACATGGTTGGTGCATTATTGAGTCCAAAAGGAATCACATTGTAAGTTAAGTAACCCCATTCAATCATAAAGTTTATTTTTGACTTGTCCACCTCTTCAATCTAGACTTGATGGTATCTAGAGAACCCATCAGTGAATGTGTAGATCTCCTAGCCTATGACACTATCCAAGACTTCATCAATGAATGGATTTAGGAAGGTTTCCATGATGAATGCATTATTCAACATTATTTATTCAATACATATGTAAATTCACCTATCCTTATTGATGCTAATCACCATAGGTCTCACCCATGTAGATTCCTACACTAGGTGGATAACACCTACATATAGCATACAATCAATCTCTATCTAGAGCTTGGTGTAGAGATTGGGTTTCATTTTATAGGGGTAATTCTTGATAGGTCTTGTGTTGCTTACCAAATTTATACTAATTTTCCCAAGGGATGGGTGGGTTCCCTTCATGTCCTAATAATTTTGAGGGAATAAGTATTGAAACTCTGTCAGGAGATCCACAATTCACACCAACTCCACATCAAACCAGTATGCACCAAAAGTAGCCATATTTGGTTCCACTTCTACAGTTATGTACACCTTATTAGTATTGAGTGGTGCATGATAGGGATAATTTCTATCCTCATGGGAATCCTCAAATTTCCTACTTGCCATAGTTGTCTCTATGTGAAGATGAGTCTAGTATTGTTTATCAGGGTTGTTGTCCTCTATTTTGTGCACTAGTTTCTTCTTGTTTTTGAAGGTCATCTTGTTGTACTCCTTTTAGGTTTCATCATCTTCTTCACTTGAGTCATTTTTGAGCATCTACTCCTCAAATAATGTTAGGATTTCCAATATTTTCTCCTTAAATGTGTCCTTTAGGTGATCTTCTAGTATTGCAGTGTCCTTGATCACTACCCTTTAAATTAATTGCAGTGGCTTAATTAATTCTAGGTTATGTCAAGAAAAGGAGAAGGTGTGCATGAACATCTCGTTGATTTTATCCCAATTTTATATCTCCCTATGCATCTCATTGATAATATATCATGCTCTTGCCAATGTATTTAAGGTTTTATAGAAAGCATGCACCCATAAGTTCCTTGGGGTGCTTGTGCTCAGTTAGTCCACATTTTTTCACATAATAAGATGTGCACTATTGGGTCTGAATCTCCAAAATATGCAAAAATTTCCATATCCTCATTGGTTTCCCTAAATATGGTGCATATTGTTGCTTTTACATCTTTCCAAGTTGGTAAACCAGGGCTTTGCATTGCCCACCAATGAGCAGTAGTGCTCCATAAAGTATACACGAGTGTGCCCATGATGTTTATCTCCTTTGGCATACATGAATCAAGGTCATGAACATATTCTTCCATAGTTTTTCTCTCATTGTACCTTGGGAGTGCGATATGTTTACCTTTCCTTGGGTGAAATTCTCTCTTTCCCTTCTTTTTATCGCAAGGTACCCATATCCTCAAAGTGTGATCAATATGGACCTAGCCAGTTCTCAAAGGTTTTACTACCTTCATGCTCATTAAGTGTCACCTCTAACTAGTCATCTCATAAGCTTATTTGGCCAATCAGTCAAAGTCAACATCGGTGGTATCTAAGGTTGACTATTCATCTTATTAAGAATGTGCTTCTTGGTCATTATGTTTTAGAGTCTCAACTCCTTGTGCCATGATATTGTAGATATGGTTGATCTCATCCTCCAAATCAGCACTTTTTACATAGGGTTCCTTTGTCACTTAAGAGAGGGATCACTACCCTCTCCTTGCCATTTTCAAAGGTCATATAATGCTTCTTGATATACCTACACAAAATAAGTGGGTTACTCAACCATCAAAAAATGTATTATATAATCTATCTAAAAATAAGTATTTAATCTTAGAGATTGTTTTCACAGAGTGAGAGTAAGATAAAACTTGAATAACTATAAAGATATTCAATACCTGTTATGTTTCTTCTCTTTTGTTGTGACTTTTATTTGCTTATAAATTTATCTCTTAGAGATAGGTAAAAAATAATTTATTAACACACCTTTTAAAGTTAATCAGTTAATTAAACTTAAACTTTTAAATTTGGAGTTAATAAATTTGAAAGATCAAATAATTTTAATGATAGATAGAAAACAACTATAATGGCTTGGGACCCATGACTCATAAGAATACAATCAAAATAGACATTTAATAAACATGACATTCATTATAATTATTGACATGTAAATAAAGATAAATACTTAAAATGTTAAATATAGTGAGCATTTCCATAAAATTTCAATAAAATTAAACATTTCATTCTATTAAAAAGTAATGTCATGTCTATCAAAACTACCAAAATCATATATATATATATATATATATATATATATATATATATATATATATATATATATATATATATATATATGTCAACATACCATATTATTAAAGTACCGCCAATAGTTAATCAAAATAGCAAGTATCAATTGAAACATAAATTAAACAATAATTTACTCATCATTATAATTTGAAAATAGTTCTATCAAAAGGGATCCCTTATTAGTCAAATACTCAATGTACTCTATTAAAGTGGTAAGAAAATTTATCAACTTAGTGCCTTTAGCATCATCCACTTAAAACTTGATGTTTTTAACCATTATTTTTACCAATGGTGAAGCTCCAAGGATGCAAGAATATTTTTCATTAGAGGAAGTAGGACTATCAGGTTTGGGTACAAGTGGTACAAACTATTTGAAAGACAATTTGGTATAATCTTCAAGTCTATTTTCATGCTAAGGTGAGGGAATTATAATATTGACTGGCACAAAATAATGAGGGTATAATTTTGAAGTAAAATCAAGGACACTATAAAAATGAATATCTATTGGAGTATTATTTTTGCTAGATTGAGTAATAGTCTATATGTTTTGAGAAGACTTACTTATGTTACCTCATAATTGATAACGATATCTCCCATATTCTCTTCTAAATCTTCTATTTCCCCAAAAAGATAAATAACTAATAGGGAGGTTAAATCACATAAATTAGTCTTGCTTGGTATCCAATTCCATCCAAATCCAAAAAATATGGAGTTTGTTCTAACCCCCTTTGTTTTAACCCCCATGTGTACTTTTTGAATAGGCTTAGAAAAAAGGGGGTTTGAAAAAAGGGTTTCAAACACTTAATCTATTAATGTAATTAATTGAAATAAAGTAACTAATGAAATTATTTATTTTTAGGGGGTGAAAATTAAGGCAAATAGAACAAATGGGGTTCATTATAACCCACTTCATTCAAATCTCATGTGGCATCTCACCCATTCTAAGTCATCATTTGAGAATACTTTATCTCCTCTTCTTTACACCCTTTTGTATAATTTGTATGCTTGTATCACAATTATTTATAGTGGATTTGATAATATTTTATATATTATATTTTAAACTTTGATCCCATTTTTGATAAAGGAACCTCCCGATTATATATTGGTGAATAATGTTTGACATCACTATTATGAATCTTGTTAATTTTCCCTTATGAAAAATCACTTGCCAACAAAGCTACACCATTAAATAAGATATTTTAATGATCAAATACTAATCAAATAATAAATTCTATTAATAATACCATAGATTCATACTAGAGATTGAAATAATAATAATCCTAGACAAGTATGGTATAACACAAAATAATTTTGATTATTTCCCTTTAATTTTGATCATTAACATGAACTTTTTTGTTCCCTTAGAATAATGGAATAGAATTTATTCCTTGGTACTAAATTTGACCATGATGTTATGAATACACACTGTTATCTAGAATTCCAAAACACTTCCAAGCACAATCTAACAAAAATGTGAATCAATTCTTTAGAAAAGAAAATGCACTTAGGGATATATACCCACCCTCTACTGGATCATTTAAAAGGTCAAGCTCCTAAATGTAATACATTTAAAATACATACTTAGAATTCTCCTACTCAAAAAACTAATTTCATATAAATTATATTCAATCATAATTCTTATACTAGTGAAAACATCTTAATTCACTTATATGGCATGAAGTGAGTTATTTGGTGTATAAATATAGGTTACAACACCCAAATTTATACTAGAACTAACTATAGTTCCTATAGAATTATCCATGATTTTTATTCAAAAACCAAGACATTTAAAACGCTATTAAACACATTAAATAAAAAAATTTGTAAATGGGTTAAGGCTAAGATACTCTTCTTAGGGTTACTTTATTGCATTGAATAGGAAAGACATGAAAACAAATATAGACAAAAAATATTTTTATTTTCCATAAAAACTTGTTACAAATAATTTTGTATACAATATATATAAAAATCAACTACTTTATACTATTTCTATATAGGACACATAATAATAACACATAATTTTATTATAAAGATGTGGTTTCCTATTGGCTATCACAAAGGTTATAACATATCATATGTTAAGCCTAAGAAGTCATGCATTATGATGCACTTCTCTAAGTTTATAATAGTAAAGTTTCCTAATTTAATAAGTAGCATACTATATTACACATTTAATACACTTAACAACAACATAGGTAAGCCTATAGATGAGGCTTATGATACTTTGAAAATAGGTTTTGGAAATTATGAATGATTAGATACCCATGTACAATTTGAAAAATGAAGTAAAAGGGGACTGAAGATGAAATCACATCACATGCATACTCAAAATTATAATTTAACTTACCATAATTATCAATTTTATTTGAATATAGAGAGGTGCGAAAATCTTACTGAAGAAGTTTCCAACTTAATATTTTATAGATAAGTATTCCAAGATAAGGAAAACATCTTAGTTGAGTTATCATATGAATTGAATGCAGGATCATAATGTATTATTTACATTGATTCTACACTATATTTTAATAATTATATATGTCACATTGATATTAAAGATAAAGAATGGGGTGAGTTTACAAAAATATGAACTCTATCAACAACTAAAAAATGCATAGAACTTATTAGTTATCTATAAAAACATGTAGATATTCTAAATTTTTTGATGATAATGAAATACATTATTTCTTCTTGTAATATATATATATATATATATATATATATATATATATATATATATATATATATATATATATATATATATATATATATATATATATAACCTAAATGTGATCCAAGGTAATATATAAAGCTAGAAGTGGACTTCTAGTAATCAACATCATCAACTCAATTTCATTGAGTAAATCTCACAATCTAAAAAATTTCCCATAATATGTAATATATACCAAATTCAAAATCACCCTAAATATACACAAGATTACACTTGGATATCTTCCAAAAAATTATCATAAGGATCTTTGTAAAAATACATAACAATGCAAACCACAAAGTAAATTTTTGTATGTGTGTTTGTTAGGTAAAAATAATTACCACTAAATGTTGATATAAAGTAGCATAATTTTTAAGTGATATATAAATAGTTTAAAATTCAATTATTTATTAAAATGGTGTGTAGGAAAGAATTTATGTCAATCATACAAACATAATGAAGTAATGAACATAATTATAATGATAAATAAATATCCCATTAGAAGACTAGATGACATGTAGCCTAATAAATTAGTGTATAAGTTGAAAATATGTCATTCTAAATTAATCTATCAAATGGTGATGTATATTTCAATAATTTAAAGGGAATTACGTATAATGATCAAGTCATAAACATAGGGGAAAAGTATAAAAAGGTCAACCCCATCCAACTTTATGTAGACTATAAATTCTTAAAGACAATATGTGAAACTAAAAGGAATCAAATAAATACCCATATACTCATAGCATTTTTTTAATTATTAATTGAAATCATATAGTGAAAAATGAAACATGAAAATAAGGTAAAAATCGCGTACAAATCCTAATCATTTATCCTTATAAATTTCCCTATGAACATCGCCATGTAGGAAAGCAATCTTCACATCCATTGATGCACTAACCACCCCTATTATACAATTATAAAAAATATAAGGAGAATAGAATCCATTTTGGTAACTTGATTAAATCTCTTATAGTAATCAATCCATTAAACATGTAAAAAACCCTTTGCCAAGACAGATTCCTTAGAATTTTCAATAGAATAATAGCTAAAAATTTGGTCTTATATATCCACTTATACTGAACCACTTTTATTTCCTTAAGAAGAGGAACCAAATCCCAAATTTATTCTTCATCAAGGAAGAATTATATTGTACCATCACAACATCCCACTATGCTATATCTACCAAATCACAAAATTTATATGGATCTTATGAAATAACATTTAAAAAAACATGCACCAAGTTTGTTTGTGTTTGATTACAATGAGAGTCTATAGGATTCCACACCAAATACCCAACCTATACCAAGTAGTAAAAATAACTTAGGTAAAGGCTATATGGTAGGCAATTTTTGTATATGATTAACAAAAATATTATCATTATGATCAAGGAGTTAAAAAATATTGAGATATAAGAATATTATCATTATGATCAAGGAGTTAAAAAATATTGAGATGAGAGAGAGAGAGAGAGAGAGAGAGAGAGAGAGAGAGAGAGAGAGAGAGAGAGAGAGAGAGAGAGAGAGAGAGAGAGAGAGAGAGAGAGAGAGAGAGAGAGAGAGAGAGAGAGAGAGAGAGAATTTGCATATGTATGCTCCTTCAGGATGAAGTTATCATCAAATTTGACATCTTGTTTATTTATAACATCAAGAGTGACTAGTAAAAATAATCAATAAACATTTAAAAAATCAAAGTAAACAACAAAAATTAGCTATTAACTCTTCTTCTCCATGGATTTATTATTAACATTAGAAATAAATGAAGAAGACTCTTTACAAAATCTGCAAAATGAAAAAAACATCATACTTAACATGTTGGCAAGCCTCCGTAGGGATCATATTCCACACTATATTACAAGGCATGAGGTTCTAATCATGGTTATCATTATTAATTTACTAAATCAAATAATTAGGTGAAACGTTATTTGATTACATAAGAAGTTCCATCACTGTCAATGTCTTGTTCTTCAACTTAAATATTTAAAAGTTATTCAAAATGCACAAAGGTAATCGTATCCTATAACATTTATTTAGATAGTATCATATATAGCTCAACGTATTCCAAAGAAAAAAATGAAATGTTATATTCAAAAACTACTCAATAAACCCTAAAGAATTTTAGAAATGATAGAGTTACCCATCATACACTAGGTTATATAAGTTATGATCACAATATGTATCATATAATGTTTACTTTCTTATCAGATTCTGATATACCTACATCTAATACCTTTCTTTCATGACATGTGACCCTAAAACTCTATGATACATGCATTCTCCATGGTCCTCACATCGATGGGATCATCATTTATCACATTCAAAATTTAATGTTTTTTCCAAATTACAAAAGAAAAAATGAAATATTTCAAAACATATGAAAACATTCAATATCTTAAAGAGGCTAAAATTGGGGGCTCATCATGTTGTGATCTGGTAGATTATATTTATTACATGTCTTATTTATCACATGTTTGGTATATAGTATATTATTTTCATACACACATGCATATCGCATCATATGAATGTGATATAGGAGATACAAGTTACACATGTATTTATAGATGTTAGACACTCCTCTCTATGGTGGCCATGCCAAAACTAGGGACATTTTATTCTACCAATTTCACTATTACATGTTATACCTTTCTATAACCTTTTATTATGTTAAGAAACATATTACTTGGATATTTCTTGCTAGTTACTCATGTCTTATAAAATTTTATAGAGATATGTTAAATTATACTATGATGTGACATCGATACATATGATTCACTATTTTTTATATGATTCACTATTTTTTCACTCTTTTTCATGATAGGATATAATGTGATTTTCTATTATGTCTTGTCCCTTCATTATTTGTGACATATTTATGTCCATTGTTTATGATAGTTTTATGATCCTTTTTTATGACATATCTTTTATGTTCCATTTAAATGCATTTATTGACACAAATTCCTCTTAATTTTATATGGATCTTTGCCTTATGTTTGAGAATAATTATTGAGTCTTTTGATCTTGTTGCACTTTTTGAGATTGTTGATGTGAAGTGGCTCCATGATCCATACCTTGCACTCTTCTACACAATCTTATTCAAATAACATTTTATTGAGGGTACTACTACATTATATATATATATATATATATATATATATATATATATATATATATATATATATATATATATATATATGCCATGTGTTTCATATGCTACATACATGGCTTAATTTATATACATTATTATGATGACATACTCTTCACATGTTGAAATGATTTTACATGATGTTACCTTTATAAATGACAATTTTCAATGAGTGTCTTACATGATTAATCCCTCCACTTAAAAGGGAGTTTATATAAGTGAGATTTTTCATAGATGCTAAACTCTCCATGAGAATATTTTTATAAAACGTATAATTTTTATATTGATATAGATTCAAAAACAATTGGGTGCATGTCCAAGGTGTCTATACTCCATTCTACATGACATACTCATTTTATCATGATGGCAGAACAACCACATATAAACACTTTTAGATTCATGAGTCATGATAATATATAATATGATAGATTACATTTGGAAGAGTATTAAAAGGGCATGATATTAGTTCATGCACATCTACACACTTTCATATTCATAAGGAATGTTATTGATTTGTACCCATATATATTATGCTAGTTTTAGTTGGCATATTTCCAAAGGGTAATGGTATTAATTCATGCACATCTATGTATTTTATAGAGAAAAATATTACAATTTATTATTTGAAAAGCAATTTGTAATCCACATCAACTAGTGAATAATATTGAATCTATAAAATTATCTACAAGGGTTGATTCATGTTTTTGTACGTAACATATATTTAGGTTTAGTGATGCTAATGGTCTTTAAGCTATTTCTAATAAACCCATAATGTGGTTAACATATTTATCATGTATCTAATTAGTTATGTGGTTTAGTGCATCACATAATTCTCCCTACATTTATGAGGCTTGGGGTATGGTGTATTCCCAACCAATTGGCTTGCATAGTTAAATAAAATTTGGGTTTGATCACCCTCATTTTATCCATGGCTAAACAAGAGGAACCACTCTTAAAGGGTTTCAATGGAAAAAGTATACATCTAATACTTTAACAAGGAATAATAATCTCCAACAACTTTCAAAGAAAACATGGTTTTCCCTAACACATAGGGGTACTCCTTCATTGTTCTTTAATTATCAAATTTCAGGTTCAAATTTAAAATTTAAATTTATAAAGATTCACTAATATATGGTTTTTCTCATGTTTTTATGTTGAATGGCCCTCACAAATGAAGGCTCCTAGCAAATAAAAAATGGGTTGTGTACACTCTAATATACCTTTTCCTGTTACTCTAAAAATTATATTACTATAATACAAAGGGTAAATTTTTATATAATAAAATATTGTATTAATTAGTTGATAATTACATGTTTGACATACATTTATCATGCATGACTTACATGCACAACTATGGTCTTAACTAGCCATTCTCTTGCAACAACATGTTACCTTATTAGTTTGGCTCTCTCTATTTTATATAAAACCACCTACACAAGCCTCAATGTATTTTTCAAACATACATACTATCATGTACATAAATGCCCAGATGCTCAGTTTATTATTTTTATGCACAAGTCACAACCATCAGATCCGGTGATTATCACCAATCTATATTGACCTACACCTAATGATAGTGACTCTATCCCAAAAATAACTACTTTTAAAAATAAAATCACTCTTTAGCGTCATTCCATCTACATAGGTTTTTTTATGGCATTATAAATTACTTAATTGGAATCATATATATATATATATATATATATATATATATATATATATATATATATATATATATATATATATATATGTATGTATGTATGTATGTATGTATGTGTATGTATGTATATATATATGTATGTATGTGTATGTATATATATATATATATGTATGTGTGTGTATATATATATATATGTATATATGTATGTGTATATATATATATATGTATATGTATGTGTATGTGTATATATATATGTATATGTATGTGTATGTGTATATGTATGTGTATGTGTATATGTGTATATGTGTATGTGTATGTGTATATGTATATGTATATGTGTATATGTATATGTATATGTATGTGTATATGTTTATATGTGTATATATATGTATATGTGTATATGTGTATATGTATGTATATGTGTAAATATATGTGTGTGTATATATGTATGTATATATGTATATGTGTATATATATATATATATATATATGGGCATCACTTGATAGGGGATGTGGGACTCATGTAGTACACATCTATACACTATTGATAATTAAGTCAAAAATCCCTATCCTAGCCAGTATGTAACTCAATCACTAGGGTTAGTCCAAATCCAATTCTCAAACATCCCATACCCAAGTTCAACAATGTATTTTCAAATATAAAATCCAAATCATTAAATAGATTCATATAGTGAAGGAGTGTAATTTCATAATCAAAATTAATGGGACTAATACATTTCTTAATTTCCCTCCTTAGATCATTAGATATGTATTTAAGAGTCAATCATCAATTTGTGGTGATTGAAGTCAGCTCAACCTAGGTCGTGTTCCCAATTTTTTTAGGTTTCTACCCCTCACAAACACACCTAGGGTTTAAAGGCAAATGAATTTAATTTTTAAAGTTACATGTGTCATTCTGGTTTGACATCAATAATATAAATATTTTAAATATATTTAAAGGTGATCAAATGGCCAAAGACTTTATTTTATACATGTCACTATTGAACACTACATGTTAGAATCAATAATCAATATTGACCTAAGGATGAAGAAACTAACCCTCCATGAATAAAAATATAACTTTAAATTTGGACGAATCACACACTTACTCATGTTTAGTTTCAATGTATAAATATAATTATAATTATAAAGTCATTTAGAAAAACTAATTAATTTTTTTTTTTTTATATTTAATATATTTAACATATATCACTTATCAAATTATTATAATTTATTTCACACATTTACATTTAAATTCATCCTTAAATATAATATTTAATAATATAAATTCACATACTAATTTCTATTCTATTAAGATTTCTAAAACTGAAATAGAATGAAATAAGTTGTAAGAAAGTGTTATGACACAATTTCATCTTTATTTATATTCAATGGAGATTGCAATATTTATAGTGATATATAATCTTCTATTATTGTCTTATTTGTTACATGGTGAAAAAATAAAACAATGAACATCAGGAAAGTGTTTATAATGTAATAAATGTTTATATTCATACATATTTATGTACACGCATGAATTCATTATATATATATATATATATATATATATATATATATATATATAAATAAATAAATATAAAACATGGATGATTACATTTTTGTTGTAGTGTTTGACATGAAAAAGGTGATTAATTAATATTTTTTGAAATTATATATTCATTAAATTCATCACATATTTGAATATGAATAAAACAATATTCATGAAATATGCTATCAAATATCATATAACAATATCCTTAATACTATTGTCTTTATAGTACAAAATGTATCAATCATGTCATTATAATGTTTTGAATGGGTTGTTCTATATATTTTTTGGGGAGAGTTTTTTTAAAAGTATTTTACGTATTAAGGATGATTCTTTGTGATGTTGTTCTGGAGCTTCTTTTAGGAGTCATTTTAAAACTGTTCTTTTTATTAAAGATGATTTTCTATGATCTTCTTTCGTTAATGTTGCTTTTATGTGATGATCACACTTATTTTATCATATTGATATAATATTTTAATACTTTTATTATATATCTATATTTAATTAATATTATTTTCAATACTTTGCAAATTTTTTATATTTTTTTTCTTATGATAAATTTTAAACCATGGATAAAACATGACACCTTTTTTTTAAATATTTTGAATTAATTAATATATCAATATGTTTTAATAAAAACATCCTTGAAATACATAATTAAAGGAATCATTTCTCAATTATTACTATCTGAAAAATTGATTATAATTCACCACTTAAAAACGTAAATAAAATTATATGACCAGTAAAATTAATCCCAAAACATACCAAAATAAAACAACATTAAAAAAACAAATAAATAAATAAACAACCCCAAAAAAAAAACCAACCCACCCAAAAATAAACGAAACGAAAGAAAAAAACAGAACAAGAACATAAAACGGTAATTATGGTTTTGCAGCCAACAAAGTGAGTCCTAAACATAAGAAAAATGGATGACAACACAAATGTGTCCCAAACATAATGAAAAATGCATGTCATCGCAACCTACACCGCCACAAAAAAATTGAAGCAAAATGCCATTGAATCCACGAAAAATATATGAAATACTAAACATAAGGAAAATGGATGACAACGCTAATGTGTCCCAAACACGACGAAAAATGCATGTCATTGCAACCTACACCGCTACCAAAAAAATTGAAGCAAAATGCCATTGAGCCGAGATTCCACGAAAAATATATGAAATACTAATCTAGATAATGATTTCTTTTTCTTTTTTAAATTACATGGAGCTAAATGAAAAATTGCATTGTATCGAGAGAACACAAAATAATTGAGACTGTATTCCATGTTAGAAATCAATGGCTTTTGAAAGGAATGCAAAAAAGACAGTGAATTGACTACCAAACAAACATGAAGATGCACATATCATTGAATGTCGACTTCCATAAACAAACCTGCGAGAAACACGTACCATGGTAATTTAGAATA
This sequence comes from Torreya grandis, assembly GCA_037957365.1. Lineage (NCBI taxonomy): Eukaryota > Viridiplantae > Streptophyta > Pinopsida > Cupressales > Taxaceae > Torreya > Torreya grandis. The sequence continues at coordinate 1,800,064 of JARHVA010002471.1, read as the reverse complement.
AACAATTTTAAGTGGAATTGGTAATTCAGAACAAATAATTTTAGGTTTTATGAAAAGATTAAAATTGTATTGAAATGTTATTAGTTGAATTTAATTTTTAAATATTAAAAATTATGATTTTTTTAATTTGGATTATGTAAATTTTTTTAAATGTGAAATTAAAATTATTGTTAAGAAAATTAACACTAATGTGGCTTTCATATTTATACTTATTTGCACTGTTATATGGTTTTAGTTGACTCAAGACTAAATCATTTCTATGGTATCAAAAATTATCATTACAATTTTATTAATTTTTTTAAATTTTATAAATATTTATTTTGTAAAATTAAAATAACTATTAAATCAAAAGAGTTATCTAGCGTTTCTAGTTATAGACAAACATAAGATATTTAAATGTTCAATGAAATAAAATTGAAAATAGAACAAGCTTCCCGTTTCATAATCCTTCAAATTCTGAATGATGAACATAGAAGGGGTATTTGCTTTAACACTCTTCACAATCGGGATTTAAAACTATCGAAGAGTAGCAATGGAATGAAAATACAAGAAAGAATAATTATTATGAGTGCCACCCAACCTTCCTCGTGATGCCTCTCACCCACATATCTCCTCTCCACGAACATTTTACTTTGCATAGCTTGTCCACCCTCTCCGTTTGGATCATTATTCTTTGCATAGCCTTTTAAACACCATATCATTCATTTGTGCAAATTGTTCCTCTTTTCAGCCCGAAAATGGTCAAAATCCATTACAATAATCGTCTCTCCTCCTAAATGCATTTCACTTTGGCGCATTTATTTCCGAGTGCATTACTGTTTAAACACGATTCTTTTTTATTTTTCATTTATTCGGTTATGATTCTTTTTCACTTTTCGTACTCTATACAATTCTAAACCATAGAAAACGTTTGTGGAGTAGACGTGCAAATAAATATACGTCATTTTGGAAATCTCTGTAATCTATCTTTGTTGTACATGAGTCACTCCTTGTTAAGATATCTATTGTTGGTTAATATAACTTTGCGAAAGATTGAAGATGGCCTAAAAATAATGGATTAAACCAATTATCATTCAAATGTGTTTATTGAATACAAATCAGAGTATTGTTTTTGGAACAAAAGTTTAATTCAAAGTAAATATATAAATTATTTGAAATTAAAGAAACATTAAACTTTCTATTTAGAAATTCAAAGTTGACGTCATTGCTAAAATCACTATTTGGAAACTTCTCTTCCATAAATTACCTTTTGAGGATAACTTACAATTCCTTGGAAACAATCCGTCTAAGCATTCCCTCTGCATATACAGATCCAGATTTTCTAAATATTCATGCGCTGCTGTTCATAATGATCTTCCTATCATATTTAGACATTTTGGGTTTGAGTCGCTCTAAGGAGAGAAACCACACTAATTATGTCTCTGATTTTAATCATCCGAGTCCAATGGGTGGAGGATAATCTGCCTAAACCATTAAAAAATTCTTGCCCTTTTCTTTACTCCGTCACTCTTTGTCTATTGTTATATTAGCTGTAGCAACAATGGTAATAAAGTTTTGGCTTATTCGTATCATATTTTTTAATTAAATTTCTTTAATAATCATTATTGTGAAATATTTCATCACTCTATGGCTCTTGTTATACAATTGGGCTTATCGATATTATATGACTTATTTTCTTTTTCTAATTATCACTGTTTATATTTTTATTATAAGAAAATAGGTGTTTACATCAATAGGCAATGCATCTATGTATATAGATTTATTAGGTTTAATTGGATATAAAATAGTAATATTAGATTTAATTAATATTTTAAAACAAGAGCAATACATGATTATGAGAGAGTTTTAGAAATATTTTGATTTGTTGGAAATTTAAAAATAATTGTTACAGTTGAACAATATAATTATTGTAAGATAGTGATAACCTTAAAAATATGTCATGACTTGAATACATCTAAAATTATACAATCCATATTTTTAATAATGAGAATTGGAGTTACATTTGTAGAAACTAATATACAAGTAAAAACTTATTTGATGATTGCACTCATGTTTGGAACTCCAAAACCCTTTCAAAGTATTCATAAGCTTTACATTGATCACTAGGATTTATATTATTCTTCAATCCTTAGTAGGGTGTATAAAAATGTAAGAGATTTCTATTGGAACATGTGCTCAAGGTTAACATGGTTTTCAACACCAATTATTTATCAAGCCTCTCAATTCCCTCAACATGATATATTATATAAACCAACTTAATAATAAAATGTAATTTAGTTAAGCACTTAATTGTGATGTAATATATATGTACTATAATAATTTGCACTATAAAAAATTCTATCTAAATGTCCGATTCCTTTATAATACTACATCAATGAATGCTAGATGCTATTTCATATTTATTTTATTTATTTGGATATTTTCACTATATGTGTAACATACCATCTACAACACTTGTCAAAAAATGCATCCAAATTTTTTGAATTATTACTTACCACACACAGACACCTCAAGATTAAGATAATAATAAGGGAGTGAATGTCCTCATTTATGTAGGATATAATCTGTAACAATGATTACTATTTTCTTACCATCTAGAACACACATCATGGTGATTTTCACTGTCTCGCAAGAAGTAGAGGAGTGCTTCTAGATCTTCGACCATGACTAACCGTAGGTGACTATTCAATAGTTGATGTCAGCAACACGATGGATTCAATCAAGGTCTACAAATGGAGAAAGATCTCAAAACATTTCATTTAATGATGGGTTAATCCGTGACTAACTTATGTATCAAATTTTGTAATCCCTAAACTTAAAATATAATACTTGTTACCACATTCAGCCACAAAAGAATACCCTTCAATGTATTTTCAATTTCTTTTAGTTTTAATTAGCTTCCTATGAGAGTCATGGATGGAAGCTAGCAACACCACCATTCAAGGATGGTTTTCTTATTCCAATAAATAATGTGATTTTTCACATATAACCCAAAAATTATGCTACCATTGATCTATTAGAAGAATAGATTTTAGCTTATAATTTTAAAGTTTGATGAATTTTATTAGAGACAATCTTGAAGGGCTCTTTGAAGTTCTTCATTAATGGATATAAACATGAGTCTTTGGGATATTTGATATATTTTATTCGGTATCTATATGTCATAAGCGAAGAGGCTTTACAAGAAGTAATATGAACAATCTCTACATTCAATTGATCAATAATGGATGAGAAAACAAGAGAGATAACTTAGTTATAACTTAGTGTCACATGGATGTTTATTTCACAATTTGAATAGGGTAATATAATATAAATTAAAATCTATAATTTTAGATATTTCATAACTGTGTATGAAGAGTTAATTAAAGATAAAACTTCATTGGATTAAACCTTTTATTAATGCATACCAATTTAAGGTTAGATTGTTCACCTTAAATGAAAGGTTCCCAATTCATTCTACAAATGACAATAAACATAAATAAATTGATATGATTTCATTTTTATTTATATGGATCTTAGTGATATTTCCTCCATTTTAATTAGTCACATTTCAAATACATCTAATCCACAAGATTTATTACAAGACTGAATATATATATATATATATATATATATATATATATATAATCATTTTTCAAGAGCGTTACAGCGTAACACATATATTTAGTATTCCATTGTATTACATTATTTTTTAGGTTTTTTTGGACACCTCCAGATAATGATGCCTCCTCTATTTACGGATGTCGGATGCCTCTAGAATGACGGTGTAAAGATGTTTCGAGAGCATTAGATAGGCAGTATAAATATATTGTAAAGGTCACTATTTTATTCAATACAATTTTAGAATTATTTTATTCCAACAATTCTGGTATCAGAGCAGATAACCAACAAATCCTACACAGTAGATCATGGGAGTTGAAAAGCCTTATCAGAGATCGACACAGCAGTCCTGGGCAGCGATTCAACTTAGGAGAAAATACAGTGATGTGGACGACGAGTGTAGCAGCAGTAAAGGGGCAGAACCCTGATCTCGACGTAGTAAAAGTGTGGGGAAGGAGAACGCTCTCTAATCTGAGCCATGAACCCCGATGAAACCCTGAGCATAGAAAGCGCTGAAAAGGATGTGCAGGAACGTACAAGCAAGCGTGGTGTGTAGAAAATGCTCTCCATACCCTGTCGTAGGCATCTTCACAATTCACAATCTGGAAAAATAAGTTCATTTTGGGAAATTGGTGCTCCAATTATGATGGTTTTATCAATGCTTCCATCCCATGCTTCTTCTTTCTTAAATTCTACATCTCTGCTAATAATCACTTTCTTTGAAATGGGGTTATACAACTTATAAGCCTTTGATTCTTCACTATAGCCAATAAAAATGCATTTCTCACCTCTATCATCAAGTTTTCTTCTCAATTTAGATAGTATAAGAGAATATGCAATACAACTAAATTTTTTGAAATGATGCACACTATGCTTCTTACCAATCCAAGCTTCTTGTGGAATTCGATCCTTGACACTCTTTGTTGGGCTTTTATTCAAAATATATACTGCACATGCTATTGCTTCTGCCCAATATTCATTTGACAAATGTTTGGCCTACAACATGCTTCTGGCCATCCCCATTATTGTTCTATTGTTCCTTTCTGCTACACCATTCTGCTGTGGTGGGTACCTTGTAGTCAATTGCCTTTTAATGCCATGATATCTTCTAATCTATTATTGTTTCTCCATTAGATCTAATTTGATTCAGAACATTCAATACTTGACCCATAAACTGGTCTATAGACTCTGAATCATTCATTTGCAAATTTTCAAAATTTCTACTAAAAGATTGCAATTTAGCTATTTTCACCTTTGTATTACCTTTATAGGTGGTCTCTAAGATTTTTCATGCCGACATGGATCTCATTGTTGCTGCAACTCTAGAAAAAATGGATTCATCCATTGCCTGTTGGATTATTAATAGATCTTTTGCATCTTTTTTCTTGTTCTCTTTAAGCTCTTCTTTTTGTATTCAAGTTAATCCCTGATGGGCAGCCTCATTCTATGGTTCTACAAAGCCATTTTCTACCAAATCCCAAATATCTTGTGAGCAAAACAATGTTCTCATTTTAATTGTCTAAAACTCATAATTCCTACTATTGAAAATGAGAACTGGAGCTGTGAAATGTTGTTGTTTGTTGCCATGTCTCAACTTGCATAGTAGGAGATTCAAACTGTGGAGGAGATTGAAACTGGGTCTTACTCCTCGTTGGGTCTAGAAGTGGTTGGAAAACATGCTCTTCTCTTCGACAACAATGTTAGGAACCCCTTATCCAACGGAAGCACAATTGATTACTTTCTTATAAGAAATTAAATGCGGAATTATACCAAAATGATTAAGTAACTAGAAACTTGAGACAACAAAGAATTTGAGAGACAATACACACTCTTGTATTAAATATTACTAGAAGAAAATACAATAAGGAAGATGCCACTTCTTCCTCCACCTCAAAGGCTTGCCATACCTCAAGACCTTCTTCCCTCTCTCTCTTGCTCAACCACAACCAACTCAACAACCTGAGTTCTTATCCCCTCCTTAAATGCTTCAGCTGATCTCCTTGACCTTACTTCTTGCTTCAATGCTTTTACTTGCCTTCTTGTAATTTACAATACATGCCTCATGGGTCTTTAAATAGAATCCCATGCATATAAAAATAGAACTCTAATTACAATAATTAGACACACAGCTTGTGACTATAATTAGTCCTTAAACATGCAAACACTCACTTCACTTAACTGAATGTTCATCAATAGCAGTTCTAGAACTGCCACAGGTGACCGATGTCAGTTTTTATCTGTCTGGTTCTATCGACGTTGACTGACTTCCTGCCGACGCCAGTTGCCTTCTGCACTAGTAATGACCGACATCGATCATGCTGTCGATGCATGTACTTTTGGATCTTCAGCAACCTCCCTATTTTTTTGTGTTTGTAATAGTTGAAGCTTTTAGCTCCACACCCTAACAATCTCCCACTTGGAGATAAACAACTGAAACTGTACCTGTACCTATACATAATCTACTTTGTTTTCTTAGCTCTGTATCTCTCTTCAAAGTCACTCTTGAAGACCAACCACCACAAAATCTACGATGCCATACCTGTCACTTATGCCAAAAGAATTTTGCTACTCCCAAATTCTTCATGACATACTTCTGAACCAACTTTACCCTTAGCTTAGAAAACTCCCTATATATGAAACCCTGCAACAAGCAACACAATATAGTAACAGGATAATGTAGCTAATATTATCCAACCTGGTAAAGAAAAATACAATGGTCAAACCTCCATTGTCCTGCAGCCTAATCAAGACCATATACCATAGCCTTCTGTCTCACGTGTCCATCTACTCTCTTCTCTAACTTGGGAATCCATCCCTCATCCAGTGCTTTCTTCCAGCTGATAACTCCACCAAAAAATACCTGTTTGGTTCTTCTCCAAGGACTCACACTCCTCATCCATGCCAAGCTCCCACTGTTTCTGAATTCTACTTGCATTACTTCTTCTATCTTCCTAGTTCTTGACCATCAGTAAGCAATATAAAGAAGGTGAACAATGAATATGAGGTTCACTTACCCTTTTTGACCTCCATATGGGCATTTGAGACTCCTTGACAGCTTGCTGTCCACCCAACATCTGATCTAGTGACCGATCTCAGCTATCTCCCAGTTTGCTCTCGACCGATGTCGATTCCCTGCACTGACCCTGACTGCTGACATCATTTCTCTGGCCAATGCTGGTGTCCCCCATGCTGACGTCGGTCCCTGCCTGACCGACGTCGGACTTCTCCTGCCTGACTCTACCGACCCTGCTGGTCCGCACAAGACTGATGTCGGTATCTGCTTGACCGACGTCGGTGTCTATGTGTTCCTATAAGTGATGAAATTTTCATCTGTGAGCTTATCTTGGATCAAACCTCTATCCATACTGCCCTGCTCAGAATTAATCAGCCCCTGTCACTGATCTCTGTCTCTCATCTCCTCCATAAACACCAAGGCTTCTTTGTTCCTATCAAAAGCATCGAATTTTCTTTTTTTGCAATGAACTCTATCTATGCTTTTCAAATCTGAACACATACCTTTTGAATCAAGAACGTCCATTCCCTTCTTATTCATGTGACCAAGCCTATTAAGCCACATCTTCGAATCTATAGCTAAAGTAGATAAACCAAAAGTAGAATCAGTAATACAAGTAGATATATAAAGAGTACCTATTTTCTTACCTCTTGCTAAAATAAGTGCACCCTTGGTAACCTTCCAAGAATCCGCTGTGAGGGTTATTGTGCATCCCTCATCACCCAACTTTCCTACAAAAATCAAACTTTGCTTCAGAACTGCGATATGCATGACCTCCTTCAACACCCATGTGTTGTCTATCTGTAATCTCAGCTGCACTTTCCCTTTGCCAACTATTTGACAAAGCGTACCATCCCCTAAATAAAGCACTCCAAAGTCTCCCTGTTCATACTCATGAAACAAATCTCTATTTGGAGATGCATGAAAAGAAGAACTAGAATCTAAAACCCATGATCCTACCTGACTATCTAAAGAAAGTATGAGAGCGTCCTGTACCACAATATTTGCATCCTTTGCTTCTTCATTACCTACATGTTGATTCTCTTTATCTCTTAACCAACACTCATTCTTTGTGTGTCCTCTCTTTCCACAAAACCAGCAGGTAACACCTCTGGACTCGGATCTCCCTCCCACCTTCGACCTTGATTTTCCTTGCTCTATCTTCTCTCTGTCTTCCCCTACTTTCTGCACTTAGAGCATTCCATGATGATTCACTTGTGCTTCTCCTGCATATTTCTTCATTCAAGATCACACTCACAACATCATCAACCTTTAAGATTTTAGAAGCAGATGTAGAATTACTTACTGTCATAACCAAACTATCCCAACTTTCAGGCAAAGAACATAAAATCAAGAGAGCCTTTACCTCATCATCAAAAACAACATTGACTAAAGCTAATTGGTTTACCAAACCATGGAAATCACTAAGATGAGTATGTACCGATCCACATTTTTGTATTTGCAAAGTAAATATCTGCTTCATAAGAAATACCTTATTAGAAGCCAAGGGCTTTTCATATAAATTTGCCATGAACTTTATCAACTCTTCCATTGTCTTTCACTGTGATAAGTTGGAAATCACAGATGATGCAAGGCTCAACCTTATGGAACCCAGAGCCTTCTAATCAAGAATGTTCCATTCTTCATCCTTCATATCTGTGGGCTTGCATGCAACCCCACCCAACGATAAGTAAAAATCTTTTTGATACAGATAATCCTCTATCTGTATCCTCCAATGTTGATAATTCTTATCGTTAAACTTCTCCATTTGTACCTTACTTTCTTCTACCATTGCTGAAATCCCACTCAATTAGAAACCCTGTGAATGACCTATAATCAATAAACAATAACCTGCTCTCTGCAAACTGTAGCTCTGATACCAACTGTTAGGAACCCCTTATCCAATGGAAGCACAATTGATTACTTTCTTATAAGCAATTAAACATGAAATTATACTAGAATGATTAAGTAACTAGAAACTTGAGACAACAAAGAATTTGAGAGACAATACACACTCTTGTATTAAATATTACTAGAAGAAAATACAATAAGGAAGATGCCACTTCTTCCTCCACCTCAAAGGCTTGCCACACCTCAAGACCTTCTTTCCTCTCTCTCTTGCTCGACTACAACCAACTCAACAACCTGAGTTGTTATCCCCTCTTTGAATGCTTCAGCTGATCTCCTTGACCTTACACTTGTAGATCTCCTTGACCTTACTTCTTGCTTCAATGCTTTTACTTGCCTTCTTGTAATTTACAATACATGCCTCATGGGTCTTTAAATAGAATTCCATGCATACAAAAATAGAACTCTAATTACAATAATTAGACATGCAGCTCGTGACTATAATTAGTCATTAAACATGCAAACACTCGCTTCACTTAACTGACTGTTCGTCAATAGTAGTTCTGGAACCACCACAGGTGACCGATGTCGGTCTCTGTCTGTCTAGTTCTGTCGACATTGGCCAACTCCCTGCCGACACCGGTTGCCTTTTACACTGGTAATGACTGACGTCGGTTATGCTGCCGATGCCGGTACTTCTAGATCTTTAGCAACCTCCCTGTTTCTTCGTGTCTACAACAGTTGAAGCTTTTAGCTCCACACCCTAACAAACAATTCTATGGCTATATTTATAAATTCAAAAGAGGTGCTAATGCCATGGAATGATGACCAAGCTCTTGTGTTAAATCACTACGATGTTGGGCATCTGCTTCAAGATCTCTCCGCTCTCAAGAGAAAGCGTTCTTCTTCCTCTGATGTTAGCCAAGTGAAACTAGATATAGAGCGCTATAGAGACCTACATGACCCTCCTCATCATGAAGCATCCAAGAGGTAGAATTCAACCTCACTCTAATACCAGTTAGTTAGAGAGATAGCAAAAAAAAATAATAACAAAAAATAAAAAATAATTGCAGATTCTAGATTGCTATGGCAATCAAAAATAAATTTTTAATCTTATTATCTCTTTATTTAAAAAATTGTGAATAGGTCTACATTAATAGAATTTGAAAGACAAACAAAACTAAAAAATAGACTGATGTATAACTACAATTTTGCATGCTAACTAATCAATGACTTAATTAGATGATCATGCAAATTGCATGCATGATGGGGAAAAACAAGGAGTTTGGAGAAATTAGCTCCAATTTCTAACATAATCTAAGCTGGGAAGATCGAAGAAAGCCTAAGCATAGAAAGCACTGAAAAGGATGTGCATCTACGTACAAGAAAGCATGGTGTGTAGAAAGTGCTCCTCCATACCCTGTCATAGACATCTTCACAATTCACAATCTAGAAAAACAAGTTCACAGACAGGAGGCCACGACCTTTGTTTGGGTCGTCAACTATTGTAAGGCAGATTCCAAAATATATAGTCTCTTATTAATTACTTTACATTTCTTTCCATTCCTATTACCTTCAGATCAGTATAAAGAAATACAGAATGCTAGATAGTGAGTACCCAATCACCTGATAAATGCCTACTTGGTAAAAGACTTGCTCAAAATAAAAGATAAAGTGATGAGAAGCAATGTGAATCATTGACTGCAGTAGCATATAGTCATGCCCACTGGCACTCATGCATCATTGTTGAATTGGAAGTGCAAAATGATGATGAATTTATTGCAGCTAACGGAAGTGTTTCAAAGTATACTGTCAAGGCAGCAATAAATCAAGCCATAAGGATAATGGCTTATTAAAAAAGCTAATGAAAAGCCAAGCTAGTGATGATAGGCAAAATTTAATTTGTTACTAAGTCGTGAGCATAAGCCTGTAACTGCTGAAGAAGCAACATAAAAAGCTTTAAGCTGAAGAAGCTTAAAAGCAGAAGTATCCACATCTGAGGTCAATAATAACAAGTAATTTGTTTGATGCTTTTAGAAGAAGGATCACACCCAAAGGAAATGTGATTGAATCCATGAAGTTATCCAAGACAAGATAATGGAAAAATATTGGAGAAAAAATCTTAAACAAGCTACATATAGTAAATCTTACTTTTACAAAATTTTATAAAAGCAATACAATATTTTTTGTAAATAGATGTCTACTCTTAAACTACTTCTTTTGGATGCCCAACTTTTAAAAGGTCCAAATTATCCTACATGGAAAAAGAAATGCATATGATCCTTCAATTTGAAGGACTACAAGGCATCATGATAGGGACCAGCTGAGTCTCCACTAAATCTGATGCACTTACAAAGTATGAAAAATCTAATGTTGATCATGTTAAGCATCACTGATGATGTGTAGCTGCATATTAGGGATGCTGACCCAGCAAAGATAACAAGGGTCAAATTAGTAACAATATATGAGGTAAAAAATCAAACAAAGATCCTTCATTTGCAATCAAAACTCCATACTCTTACTATGGAGTCTGATGAAATAGTTGGTGAATTCTTACATTGAGTAGCTGAGCTATGATCAAAGTTATTAGCTCTTAGAGAAATAATAGATGACCAAACATTGGTTCCCATCTCCTTGCAAGCACTCCCTTTTCAATTATGAGTGTTCGTCATGACACTGAATGTCACTAAACAAAATGTGTCATTTGAAGAGCTTCTGAATCTATTACAACATGAAGAAACAATCAATTCAGCTCAAGATGAGTTTGAAGGTAAAGATCTTAAAATAAAGTAGCAATGAGGTTAGACATCATGTAAGGGACCTATAGAAAAGCCACAGTAGAAACAAAAACAACAACCATTGTCTCATCATCAGTTAAAAAAGTGGTGTCACATATGTTGCACCAACACTCACAACATAGATAACTATTATTACAATAGCCAAAATAAAGGATCTACTAGAAAGCCAAGCACATTAGGGTGTGACAATAATTAGAATCTGAAAAGATGTCCTCATTAATAGAAGCAAAAGGGACATCTCATTGCCCAACAAGATGATGAATCTGACAAAGAAACAACTGAAGAAGATAAGATTAGAATACTAATCTCTCAGATTTCACAACTGACGAATAACATCTGGTTGATTGACTTAGGTGCCACTAAGAACATGATAGGTGACAATAAGTTATCTGATTAATTGATAGACCAACCCACTGGAGATCGAGTTAGGATCACTGATGATAAAGAGTATGTCATAGAAGGAATAGTCAAGTTACCATTACCTTTGAAACATGAAAATGTACACTTACAAAGGTACTATATGTTCCCAGTTTGACATCAAATTTATTATCAGTTTGTCAGCTATTGAATCATCAAATTAAGGTGGAGTTACTTGTTGAAAATGTCATCAAAGTTTGCCTAATTTCATGAAAAGGTAAATTTCTTGTAACAGCTTTTCTGCAATATAAGTTATTTGTTTTAGATGCACTTTCATCTTCAATAGTAGCGTTATCTACCTCAACGTTATAATATACTATGTTATGGCACTACTGTTATGGTCATTTATCAAATAGATCTTTATAGCAGCTAATTTTTAAAGAGATGGTACATGGACTTATAAAGTTGTCCAGTTCCTTGCCCATATGCTTTGTGTGCCTTGTAGGTAAACAACATAGAGATCCATTCAAAGATAGATGTTTTCATTCCAAAAAACATTTGGAGGTTATTCATACCGATCTAAATGGCCCATTACCCACTTCATTCTTTGGATACAAGTACTTCCAATTATATGTGGATGACTAATCCTGAAATATGTGGGTATTGTTCCTAAAAAAGAAGAGTGAGGCCCTCCATCATTTTTAGGTCTTCTATCAGCAAGTTGTGAAGTAGACTGAGCAACCTTTACTTCACCTCTAATTAGATTGAGGGGGTGAATTCATGTTGAATAAATTCTTGGAATTCCTTAACTAGTAAGGAATTAAAAAAAATTGACTACTCTTTACATGCCCTAGTAGAATGGAATTATTGAGAAATACAATTGTACCATGATGGAAATGGCTCATTGTATGTTGTCTACAATGAAGTTGGAGAAATACTATTGGGCAGAAGTAGTCAATACAACCATATATCTTCTCAATAGGGCACTAAATTTTTTTTTGAAGGAAAATATACTTGAAGAGGTATGGAGTTGTAAAAAACCATCAATTTCTCATTTATGAGTATTTAGTTACACAACATATATACATGAACCAACTAAAAAGAGGAAAAAACTTGAGTTCAAAACACTCCCATGCATTATTTTGGCCTATACCACAACCTTGAAGGAATATCATCTCAAGGATCATGAGTCACAAAAAATCTATGAAAGTAGAGATGTGGTTATCGATTAGTCATCCTTTGAGATGAAAAATGATGAATCAATACTGACCACTTCTCATTGAATATGTCATGATTTAGATTATTATGAAACACATCACTAGGAAGAAGAGCTATAAGGAGAACTATATGTTGATCTTAGAGATTTTGAACATCTATCAGGTAGTTCTTCACATCCACCAAGTAGTTCTTCAAAAAAACAATAGAGTTCTCATTTGAAGTAGGTACTGGATACCAATAGAGACTCCCATACTTCATCTAGAGTCAAAACAAGGAGTCAGAGAAGACATGAGGTAAATTTTCACTCATGAGAACAATTTTTGATAGTTCCAAACCTGATAATGTTCATGAAGATTTAAAATAACCATAATGAAAGAATGTAATGGATATTGAGTATGACTCACTCATGAAGAATCAGACTTGGGAACTGGTTGATCTTCCTATAGGAAAGAAGCTTATAGGCTATAAATGGGGTTTCAAAACAAAATACAGTGTAGATGGATCCATCGATAAACACAAAACATGACTTGTAGGAAAGGGATATGCTCAGAAAGAAGGCATTCACTACCAAGAGAATTTTACACCCACTACAAATATTAAGACCATCAATGTTACTTGTGCACTGGCATCACAAAATGGATAGCAACTTTAGAAGTGGGATGTCAAGAGTGATTTTATTAATGGTGATCTAAAGGAAAAAGTATACATGACCCAATCATAAGGATTTATTGATGAAAAACTTCCTAAAAAGGTATGTCATCTTATCAAATAACTCTATAGACTGAAACAAGCTCCTAAGGCATCATACACCAAAATAGATGATCACCTTTTGTAGCATGGTATTTCTTATAGCCCCTTAGATTCTAAATTATACATAAAGAAGATAGGAAAAGATATCATCATTCTTTTTCTATATATAGATGATAGTTTTATCATTGTATGTTTAAAAGATCAGGTTGATATTGTGAAAAATGACCTTAAAAGATCCTTCTACATGACTAATTTTGGACTACTGTATTACTATCTTGGTTTGGAGATATGGAAGAAATAGAATCACTAGTTGCAATTTTCTAATTACGTGTCAACAAGACCAACAATCATTCATTTATAAATTAAATAAATTTTCCCTAATTTATGAGTAGACCACGAGATGCCAATCATAGATTTCTCCCCAAAATATCTAAACAATAAATTCCATCATCCTCTAGTTTAAGAAAAGACATTGAGCAAGAATTAGAGGAACCATTATCTCCTATAAGACAAGAAGCAAATTTCCATTTTTAAAATTTTTGGATCAGTCATCAGAACCAAGTAGAACCTTAGGGAGGAGGATTATTTCTCAAGATCCATTGATGGAAAGTTTTGATTCTTAATTAAGTAGTAAACCTCCTACTCCTGAATTTTCACCATCCCCAAAACAAACCACATACCAAATTGATTGGGAGAAGGGAGTAAAAAATACTAGATAGATGGCACGAGAAGCTGGAAGAGAACCTGAGAGAACATTTATCTATCCCATTCAAATCAAGGATGATGAAACCACTATAAAAAACATTTCACCTACACATTAGCCCAAATTTAGAGGAATGTCATCTGAGGATCCTGACTAATTTTTATTTGAATTTAAAGTACTATGTCAGACCTATAATTACAAGATAGATAATCAAAAACCCAAGTTGTTTCCATTTACTCTGAAGGATATATCAATGAGGTGGTTTATGTGATTAACATCTAATTCTATTACCAATTGGGAACAAATGGAAACTATCTTTCTAGACAAATATCAAGATTATTGTAGAGGAAGAAATCAAATGGAAGAATTTTTCAAAATCAAACAGGAAGAAGATGAGAGTATGGAAGATTATTTGGATAGATTCCTCTTTGTAAGTAAAAGATGTGGATTTGTACTTCAAGAAGATTTAAATAAAACCATTTTTCTTAAAGGTCTATATGATGAATCTATGGAAACCCTTGATTTAATTGGTGGAGGAAACATTGCTCAATTAATAATGGATGAAATCATAGGATTTTGTATAAACTAGTCAAGAACAAGGGGTGGACCTCAAAAAGGGAAAATGGTTAAAAATTTGAATCTAGATATGAATAAATTGATGGATGAACTAGAAAAATTTAAAACAACATATTAGTTCAATTAGCCTCCACCATGGATGGATTGCAAGCTAAAGCAAATGCCCAACTTGAACCATTAGCCATGTATTATCCTAGATGTAGGAAGAAGCATACAATAAGAGAATGTCCTTTGGATAAAATAGAAGTATGTCTTGTATGTGAATCTAAAGAACATGATACTCATGCTTGTTCTTTTCTTCCACTCATAAAAAATCAACTCAAACAAACCAATACATCATCCACTACAGAAGAATTAAATTTTGTTCAGAGACAACCTACCCAAGGACAATTAATGCCAAGACCAACTCCTAATCCCTAGAGGATGCCATGGGCAACTCAAATAGTACCACAAAGTTTGGGATATCCACCTTGGGCCCCTCAACCCACATGGCATCCTAATGATTGGGCAAGTCAATCTTGGTATACTCAAGGACCTCAGCAACCTTGGGCTGGACAAGGAAATCCTTATGCTTGGCCACAACCTAGATGGAGAACTAACAATTGTGTGTAAGGAAAAACATATCCAAATCAGAACCAACAAGCCATAATACAACCTCTGGCACAAAATCCACAAGTTGAAAACATATTCCAAACACAAATACCAGCACAACCAATAGCAAACTCAAGAAACAAACAAACAACACCTATATACAAAATAGAACCAAAAAGATTAGTTGATTTAAATACAATGGATTGTTAAAATATTCAAACCAGATCTGGAAAAATCATTATCAGTCCACCTGTTATAATCACAGAGATGATAGAAGAAGCTAGAACCCCTAGCATAGTTACACCTAAGGAAGATGACAAAGAAAAGGATAAGGAATTAGAAAGCAATTCTGTTGCGATTCCATTTCTAGAAAGACTTAAAGAAACCATAGAACTTAAGGAATCTAAATTGGTACAGAGACTAAGAAGATTGAATATTAAAACACCATTATTACAAGAAATTAAGGATATTCCAGTGTTAAACAAGTTAATCAAACTGTTATGTTTAAAAAAACATGGAAGAAAGAAGTAGTACCCCAAGACTATTCAGGTAGATGGGAAACTTACTAATTTATTAGTAGGAAAACTCCTACTACCCATATATGAAGATCTTGGAAGCCCTGTTATTTATCTTTTTATAGTGAATAAGGATATACATAATGTTTTGATTGGTTTGGGCATAGCTATCAATGTAATGACAGTGGACACTTTGAAAACATTACCATTAATAGGCATACAACCTACTAATACCGTATTGTAGATGACAGATCAGTCTATAGAAAAACCAAAAGGAGTTATTGAAGATGTGGCCTTAATGGTGGAATCATGAGAATATCCAGTTGACCTCTTTATATTGCAGCCAAAAGGTAAAACACTTGGTTATCCCATTATTTTGGGGAGAACATGGTTAGCTATAGTTGTTTCCTTAATTGATTGCATGTCAGGTGATATGACTATTTCAAATGGTAAGAATTCTAAGCAAATTTCATTATATCCATCTGCACGACCTTTTATTTATAATCAAGCAAAATTATGGGTTGATAATCATAATATTAATGATCAAAATATGTCTTCTTTGGCTATGATAACATTGCAGGATCATGTACGAGAAATAGATGATATGGTTTTTCCTTCATTAAATGAACATCAATCATCATTTGAGCAGTAAAGATTAGTTTTGGAACCATCATAGTTAATTCAGGACCCTTCATAGTTAGTTCTAGAACCATCACATTTAATTCTAGAACCACACCAATTTTTTGCAAGTGAAGATAACTTCACTCTGGAGGAACGCGATTTATCTTGGGGAGAGGAAGGATTTGTACCATTAGCTTTATAGATATCAGGGGATGGTGAAGAATTTATGGAAAATAGCAATAACAAGGAGTTCAATCTACAATAAGATAAGTATCATAACTCTTCCTGTTGTCCTTTGTCTAGCATTCTGTGTCAAGGAAATTTTGGAGATGTTGTTATATATCATATGTTGTTACCACATGCATGTCCACTAAATACTTTAATGGAACTTCTTCAAAAAAATAGTTCATCATATCCTAGAACCAAACATGTTGAGATTCAATCAAAAAAAAAATTGAATATTAATAGCTGGTTAAAGAATGATGAAGAAGCTAAACTATTTGATGTTTTGAAGGATCATACTAAAGATTTTGCTTAGGACTATAGAGATATGAAGGTAATTCATCCAAGTATATATACTAAAAATATTAGACCAGTTAGGCAACCTCAGAGAAGGATTAATCCAGCCTTAAGGGATATAATCAAATAAGAAATTGAAAAGCTATTACAATTAGGTTTTATCTACCCTATCTCAGATAGTCGGTGGGTGTCTCCTCTTGTAATCGTCCCTAAAAAATGGAAAATGGAGAATTTTTGTTGACTATAGGGAATTAAACGAAGCCACCTTGAGAGATTATTTTTCCTTACCATTCATAGATCAAGTCTTAGACAACCTTTCAGGTAAAAAGTAGTTTTCCTTCTTGGATGGATTTAGTAGGTACAACCAAATTAGAGTGGCTACTAAGGATCAGGACAAAACTACATTTACTCATCCATGGGGTACCTACCTTTGCTTATAGGGTATTGCCATTTGGACTATGTAATGCTCCAATAACCTTTGAAAGAGTTGTATTAGCAATTTTTGTAGACCTAACAAATGACTATGTGGAGGTATACATGGATGATTTTACTATGTATGGAGATACATTTAATGATGCCCTAAAATTTTTGGATAGAGTATTAATAAGACGTGAACAACATCACTTGTCTCTTAGTCATGAGAAATATTTGTTGATGGTTGATAAAGGGATTGTATTAGGGCACCATATTTCAAAAAGAGGAATTCAGGTTGACCAAAACAAAATCAGTATTATTTTAGACTTGCCTATTCCTCAAACTCCCACAGATATCAAATAATTCTTAGGACATGCCGGATACTATCGGTGGTGTATCAAAGATTTTAGTAAAATTGTTGTCCCCATGTTTAAATTTTTTATGAAGGACTATGAATTTCTTTGGGATAAACAGTGTCAACATGCTTTTGAAGAAATTAAAGAGAAATTAGTAAATGACCCAATATTGTAAGGACCTAGTTGGGAGAAACCCTTTCACATCCAAATTGATGCCTCAAATACCTCAATATGTACAGTTTTGGGACAAAAAGGTGAAGAAGGAAGAATGTATGTTATTTACTATCTCAGTAAAAATCTTACTCCCACTAAAAGAAATTACGTTGCCACTGAAAAAGAATTTCTAGCTATGATCTATGCAATCAATGAATTTAGACATTACATTATGGGGTATAAAATATTTGTACATACAGATCACTCAACAATTAAATATTTAATGAACAAACTAGTGGTTGGAGGTAGAATAATTAGATGGTTATTAATTCTACAAGAATTTGGTAATACCATTATAGACAATCCAGGCAAATCTAATGTTGTAGCTTATTTCTTGACAAGATTGACCACTACAAGGGAGTAGGATCCAATCAAGGATAACTTTCTAGATGAACAATTATTTGTTATTTCAGCTAAAAGGATGACTTGGGAAACTATCTTGAAAGAGGGAAGTTTTCTCCTTTCACTAAAAAACAAATTAAAAAATTAATCAAAACCAGTGCATAGTTCAAGTGGCTAAATGGAATGCTGTTTAAATGTTGTCCTGATTTGGTTTTACACAGGTGTGTAACAGACGATGATATTTTTGACATCCTCTAGGCATGTCATGATGAACCAAGAGGAGGAAACTATTTAGTGAAAATAACAACTCATAAGATATTTGGCACTGATTACTATTGGCCATCTCTGTACAAAGATGTGAAGAGATATATCAGGCGGTGTGATCCTTGTCAAAGGATGGGACAGCTAGCCATTACTAATGAAATGCCTCTACAACCACAAGTAGTGATTGAACCATTTGAGAGATGGGGAATAGATTTTTTTGGACCTTTTAATCCTCCTTCACAAGGAAAAGAGCACATTCTTGTGTGTACTGATTATGTAACAAAATGGGCAGAAGTGCAGGCTTTAACAAATGCCACTAAAGAAGCAGTTGCTGATTTCCTTTGGCACAAAATTATGGTAAATTTTGGAGCACCAAGAAGCTTAGTTTCAGACCAGGGACCACACTTTATGTCCAACATGATCCAAGCCTTCACAATGTATTATCAGATCAATCATAGGAAGTCATCTCCCTATCACTTGCAAGCAAATGGACAAGTTGAAGTAACAAATAGAGAATTAGAAAACATACTCACTAAAGTAGTTTAAGCTGAAAGAAGATATTGGGTAAAAAGACTACCTAAAGCTGTATGGGCTTACAATACAACTTGGAAAACCACAACAGGGTTTTCACCATATGAGTTAGACTATGGTGAAAATCCCTTGTTGCGTATTGAGTTTGAAGTACAGACATTGAGACAATAGCTAAGGTAGGAATTGAATTGGATGTAGCTCGAAAAGAGTGAATCCTTCAACTCAATGAATTGGATGAATTTAGAATGGAAGCACTTAACTAGATAGAAATAATCTAAGGTCAAAGGAAGTAATGGCATGATTCACATATCAAGAAAAGACAATTTAAAGTAGGAGACCGGGCATTTCTATTTGATTCTAAGTACCAATAATTCAAAGGTAAATTAAGAACCAGATGGTTGGGACCTTACCAGATCAAGCAGATATTTGACAATGGTTCTATCCAGTTACTTCCCATTGATGGTAGTAGAAGAATACTCTTGGTCAATGGACACAGGCTGAAACTTTATAGGAAGCCTCCTACGAAGGATGAATTCTTGAAGCAGATTGAAGCAAATAAAGAATTTGATCATATGGAATAACCTAGTTCTTCCAAAATGATCAAATAATTAGATGAAAATATCTGGAATAAAGGGAAGAGGATGAAAACTAGTAAATGGCATTCTCTTTTCCTAAAAAAAATCAATTGAAAACCAATGATGGTGATTGATCTTCTCAAATAAATACCTAATTCAAATAAAAACTCTTTTTTTGAATTCTAACTATTTTCTAGCCATTTTTTAAGAATGATGAGTCATCATGATGGAGGGATTACATCATCAAGGATGGTAATTATGTTATTAACTTATTAAAGGTTTAATGAATGTTTGCATGTGTGATTAGACTTTATTTAAAAATAATAGTATGATGCATCATTTATTGTATAGCATGGTTGAATGTACAATATCATGAGAAGGATATTGATGATGGAATGAGTTGGTGGGTAACCATAAAGAATCATTCTTATGATTGAAGCAACTGAACTTGATAATTTTGTAGTCAGAATTGATAAGTTCCACAGCTGAGTACAGTGGTTCTACGGTCGAAGTTGATAAGTTCCACAGATGAGTATGCATAATTAACAACCCAGTTCATAGCCAAGAATGAAGAATTAGCAAAACTTAAAAGTAAACTAACGGAGAATGTGGAAAAGTGTATAAGATAGACCCCTGTATCAACAATCTCTGCACATACTAAATTAACTTATCTGTCACTCAAACAATTATGGGATGACACATGTAGAGAACTCAATGAAATCAAAGCATCTAATATAGACTTAAAGGCAAACTGACAGAAGAAGAGAAAGCAAGGAAGGAATGGGAAGACAAATTTTACAAGGACAAAAATGATAAGTATAAATGTCTTGTGAAAATATAGAATAGAAAAACCTTCTTTGTGAATTTTACCTCTAGAATTTTATGCTAGAAAGAAATACAGGTTTTATGATCAATTTGTATGTAGAAGAAAGTCATCCTAACACATTCATCTTTGTTCTTCAAAATCATATTGCATGGAAAGAAAGGGAGTCAGAGCATTGGTCAAACGCTAGTTTATCCAGTCTCTAAATGAGAACTCACTATGGTAATCCATCCGCCTTTGCTACATATTTGTAATCCCATGCATTTAATGATAAATTCAAGGGACCTTATCTTTTCAATTTACAACAAATCATGGATTTCTTGACCTCTTATGAAAGGCATAATTTTGATAATATCTATGATGCATGTTTTAAAAGATGGGAATTTCTCCTAGTAGAATTGAGAAGAAGGGAAGTGATATCCCCTTCCAATTTGATCTAGAGATTAGAAAGATCAAAAGCTTTATGCACAATAATTTCCCAGATCATTAAAATTACCCTAAAAATATGGATAGGAATGCAGATAAGGCCATCTCTACTTCTCACCCCCATGTCTCCTTGGAAAAATAGAGAACCTCAACATCCCACTCATTTTGAGGAATGGAAAATAAAAGTAGAAGCAAGAGTAGGGTATAGTACTTCTGAGTCAAAACATTGGGATATTAAGTTTCAGCCATTTAATTTAAGCAATCAAATGGAATGTAGGATATACAATCATGAATTTGAAGAATGAAGTTTGTAATGGGACTTAAAAATAAGTATGGAGGAAATGATGAGGCCAAGATATGCTCGATAACTATATAATAAATGACCTCATCTTCCTCTCTCTTTATATTAAGTTTGATTCCATTTTTTAACTTTTATTTTGATCAAAAATGAGTTAGGATGTGATTATCCATCTTTTGTTGATTGTCATTCTAATGTTTTAAAAGACCTATAATTCTTAACAAGTGTGTTGGAATATTCTAGTTTTGTAATAAAATAGGTCATCATTAGGCTAAAGAACAAATGTGAAGTAGATTACATGTTTTGGAAGCATTGGCCTTAATTCAGATTAGTTCTGAAACCTATAGAATCTATTTTGGAATCATGACAGTTAGTCTCAAAACTTGTAGAATCTATTATGGAACCATCACAGTTATTTCCAAAACTCCAGCATACTATTTAAAGTCATCACATTTTTAGGCTTAGCTCTGAAACTATATACTTAGCTCTGGTAATCTTATAGATAAGCTCTAGAAATTTTATGGCTAGATATGGAACTGATGAGGATCTATTCCAAATAGTTGTTGATCTATAGGACCAATGATCCCATAAAATTAGGTATAGATTCACAATTTTTTGAATTTGTAGAATCAAGACGTGTATCACACAGCTAGACATCTAGCCACATCTTGATTTAGCATCTAATCTGGATGTGATTTAGCTCCATCATATCTTAGTTCCATCATATCTATGAAGCAATTACACCCATCAAAGCATCTATATATACAGACCTAAGAATATATAGAAGAGAGAGAGAAAAGTAAATCATTGAAGAATAGAGAGATAAATATAGATTGGTACATTTTGTAATATAGAACATTTTATCAATGAAATAGCCATTTCTATTTTGAAATTAAATTAAATTATTCAAATCCTATTCTAGGCGTAGCTAGGGGCCACTCCTCCAAAGAACTGGGATCTTCATTTTTAGTCAGTATTTATATTTCATTTGCAAAATTAAATAGGTCGTTCTATTAAATTATAAACATTTTCAACTCTTTTAAAGTTAAAATTCATTGTAGATTTGTTCATGTAGGCATTTTAAGTTAAATTCTCATTTCTTTGCAATCATTTTCCAGCAATCTATTTCATTCTAGAAAGTGTGTTTATTTCCATCAATCAATTTCATTTCTACAATGTGTGTTTGTTTCCAGCAATCAATTTCATTTTTGCAATGTGTGTTTGTTTCCAGCAATCAATTTCATTTTTGCAATGTGTGTTTGTTTCCAGCAATCAATTTCATTTATGCAGAGTGTGTTTATTTCCAACATATCTGCATAGTTTGATTCCAATATGGTTTTAATCAAGAAATCCTGAAGACATTAAAATCCCCCAAAAAAAACAAATAAAAAATATACAAATACCCCCATCCAACTACTAAATTTATATGATTCCTCTTGTTTCATATAGCTTTAGACACAACCTTGGTTAAATATGACATCAATAGAAAGTTGATTAAATGAAGGGGATGACGACACCCATCAAAATATCTCTCCAAATTTAAACGAAAACCAAAGAAATGTCATTGGATTGTAGTGAAGCATGTTTTAAGACATGTCCAAGGTACACTTGAGTATAGTCTAGAATATAAGTAGATTAGTTAGTTCTTCTTGTACGGTCACACTGACTCAGACTACATTGGATCTATTGATGACCAAAAGCCAACATCGAGATACATATTCCATCTTGGATTTGGACCAATCTCATGGATCATGCCGCATGTGGAGCTGTGTGTGAAATGATTTGGTTATGTCACATACGAGCAGATGTGGGATATATATAAAAGGAGGCACCCATCATTCATTGCGACAACCAAGGTGTGTTAAAAATTATGAGGAATCTTGCTTATCATTGAAGAATGAAACATATAGAGGTTGAATCTCACTACATTTGAGTTCAAATTTTAAACCACCACATCTAGCTCCAATACTGCTCAATAGATGCAAAAATAGCAGATATACTCACCAAATCCCTTGAAAAAGTGAAATTTTAAATGTTTAGGGAGTACACTTATAAAAATACTGTAATAAGTGGGAAGGAATGACAATGTACCACATATATTTAGTAGTTTTTTTTATTACATTATTTTTTAATTTTTTATGGATACCTCTAGATAATGATGCCTCCTTATTTTATGGATGTCATTTGTCATATGGATTCATTGAATCAATCACCAAATTCTCTAGAATGATGATGTAAAAATGTTTCGAGAACATTAGATAGGCAGTATAAATATATTGTAAAGGTCACTATTTTATTCAATAAAAATTTAGAAATATTTTAGTCTAATAGAGTGAATGTACACACTGAAATTTTATCCAAGTAGGAAGCATTCTTTTTTTATAATTCAATATAGAGAGGGAAGAGTTATGTTTAAATATCAATTTCTAGTAGAACAAAATAACACATTCATATAAAACTTTAACAAATGAAGAAGACATAACAACTTCAAATTCAACCCTATTTTAATTTTTTCTTTCACTAAAACCACATGTGAGTATGTCAACATTTCGTTGCTAGTGTTTTCTTCTCCACAAAATACTCCATTTTACTATTATTATTCACACAAGCATGTTAAGTCACAACATTATAAAATGACATAAAAAAATTATAGAATTTAATTCTACAATTATTTAAACTATTTCTATTCACATGATTTGGCTTATCAAGCATATGTATTCCATGTAAGGACTTATAAATATTGTCTTCCTAAACATGGCTTAATAAAAAGGTTTCATTTTAATCAAACCATTACCTAATATCTCATTATTAGTTTAATTAAAAATCATCAAGAAGGTTAAAAAGGTTATTCATCTTGTCCTTTACTTCAGTTTAATATTTAAAAAACTATCCATGCTATCTGCCCCTTTTGTCCCATCTTAAATTAATACACAAAGGATAGACACAAGTATATAATAGGCCAAGATATGTTTTTCTCTTTAATTGCAGTGGATTTGTTATTGATCAATCATATTTAGGATCTCACAAACCTTTTCTTGAGTAATTAAAAAAGTTTAGAGGAGGGGTTGGGATCAGTTTATAGCATTCAAAAAATATTCTCCAAAATCAAAATATAAGGATGCATTAATACTCATCAAGGATTGGTTGTGGATATATATATATATATATATAGTAGTTTTTGTTAATGTATATATCCATCTGATATCAAAACATAAATACTATTTTGGCCATCTAATGTTGAAGGAATGAAAGAGAATGTAAATAAAATTTGATGAGTGGAAACAAGATGATAATCATTAAAGTGGATAGTTTATGAATTAATAGTCTCATGGTTTATGCTTGAATTTCTCAATGGAAAGTGTGGGTATTTCATAAGAGCACTTTACAACCATCCAAATAGGTTGATATAATAATCTGACAAGTTGTTACAATTTTTTTAATAGTTTACAGTGGAAATTCCTCACATAGCCTACAAAAGGATATCACTCAAAGTGCATCCTTCAAGAGGGTACTAAATAAACACATAGTCCTCAAAATATAACACTCAAACAGTTTCACACCAAACATGTTAGAGGATCTAAAGGATCCATGGCCTATGTACCAATAGCTAAATCCTAGCCCAAATACCACATGTTAGGATTTAAAAGGATCCATAGTTCAAGGTCCAAAAAACTAAACCCTCACTCTGAAACCCCTTGTTAAGAACCATGGATGACATGTTTGCAAGTTAAATAAATATGAAATTAAAAACAAGCTACAATAAAACACAACGTGTGTGATAGAAAAAAATTAAACAAGATATATGTTGAAACCCAAGTTATAAAACTAGCAAGGGAAAAACCATAGGGCAATGATATATTCTAGACTTCGTATTGTATAAGTAAATCCTCATTAAAACAACATCCTCTATCAACTCCTTGCTAAAGCCTACAACCATGCCTTTCAGGATCAAACCTCCAAGATGCAAAATGAAACTCTATAAAAAAAAATGCTTAATGTAATGAAATTACTTAGATTGTAGCACAAAATTATTATATATCACACATTATCAAAAAATATGAGAGATCATCAAGCAATAATTGATATTAGAGCATAATACTGGATACTATAGCAGAGTCACTTTGAGGGGGCATCCTCCACAATAATCCAATAAGAGTAGAATACATAACATGATGCTCAGAGACTAACCACTACCTCGTATATATATTCTACTTAGTCATGGTTATTCCATATGCTGACCTATCTAAGAACATAGATAAATTTAACAAGAATATAAAATAGGTATGTAAGACACAAGTTGGTCACACCTATTCCTAGACACACCAAAGGTTATTAATCAATCATATTTTTGATCCCACAAACCTTTTATTTGACAATTTAAAAAATTTAGAGGAGGGGTTGCGATAATTTTCGTGCATTTCTAACATATTATCTAAATTCAAAATATAAGGATGCATTAATTTCCATCAAAGAATGGATATATATATATATATATATATATATATCTATATATATATATATATATATATATATATATATATATATAGTTTAATTTTTTAACTATATATATCTATCTGATATCAACATTTAAATATTATTTTGTCCATTCAATGTTCAATCTATGAAAGAGAATGTAAATAAAATTTGAGTGGCAACAAGATGATAATCATTAAAGTGGATAATATATGAATTATCTCGTGTTTTATGCTCAAATTTTTCAACAGAAATCATGGGTCTTCATAAGAGTACTATGCAACCATCCAAATAGGTTGATCTAATTTGTAAACAAGTTATTGTAACTTTTTTAATAGTTTAGAGTTTCAAATCATCACACAGCCTATAGAATGACATCACTAAAAGTGCATCCTTTAAGAGAGTACCAAATTAACACATAGTCATAATAAAATATCATTCCAATAATTTCACATCGAACATGTTAGAGGATCTAAAGGATCCATGGCTCAAGTATCAACAACCAAAGCCTAACTCTGTTACCACTTATGTGGATGTAAAAATATCCATGGTTTAGGTTTCAAAAACATAAAGCCTCTTTTTGAAACCCCTTGTTAAGATCCATGGATAAAACATGTGCAAGCTACCATAAAACACATAGTGTATGATAGAAAAAATTACACTAGATATATGTGGACACCCAAGTTGTAAAACTAGTAAGGGAAAAACCACATGGCAATGCCATCTTCCAAACTTTTTATTGTATCAGTAAATCCTCCTTAAACTAACATCCTCTATCAACTCGTTGCCAAAGCTTATAACCAAGTCTTTTAGGATCTAACCTAAAAGATGCAAAATGAAACACTATAAAAAAATACTTAAACCAAAGCATTCAAAGAGAGTTCCAAAGAATTAGCCTCCATATCAAAACTTGATTTGAGATAACAATCATCTAGGCTTAAACCTAATGGATTACCATGCTCACATACAAAGCATACATATTTACAAGTAATGCATACAAGGTTAGCTCATGAATTAAACCTCCAAACATGTAAGCCCAATTTTGTATGGATCCTGAAGGGGAATCTATAAAGATTATAATGGATTACAAATACAAATGAGAACGTATGCATTTATAACATTTACAATTTGTGTGTGTGTGTGTGTGTGTGTGTGTGTGTGTGTGTGTGTGTGTGTGTGTGTGTGTGTGTGTGTGTGTGAGAGAGAGAGAGAGAGAGAGAGAGAGAGAGAGAGAGAGAGAGAGAGAGAGAGAGAGAGAGAGAGAGAGAGAGAGAGAGAGAGAGAGAGAGGAGAGAGAGAGAGAGAGAGAGAGAGAGAGAGCATCACACTCCACTTGGTTTTAATAGCAACTTATGTCTCCCACATTCCCATGTGTATAGAAGAGGAAACATAACCCTACATGTAAAAATGCACAAAATCTTAAGGCAACGCATATACCTTGGAAAATTAATTCATCCCAGTATAGTGGGTTAATAGTGAATAACAATCTAGGTGCATCTTCATCTTTGGTTTGCTCCAACCACCTTAATTTAGTCCTAGTCACCCAAAACATCAAAACATTGATCCTCAATATATTTGGGCTTGTAGCCAACAAGTCTTCAATATATAACAAAAATGTATTATAAAACTTTGGCTCCCTATGAAGGCATCAAAATTCCTATACTCGATCTACATCTTTACTTCAACTCGTATAGTCTTCAATACACAAACTAGAAACTCTTTGTCTCATCCTCATATCCCTCAAGCTAATCCATCTCATCATTAGATCACCATGGAATAAAAAAATTAATCTAATTTTGAATAGCATCAAGAGTACATAGCACTCTTGATATTAGTTAAAAACAAGAAAGAATAACCCATAAAAGTAAAAATGTGACTTCCACACATAGCAAAACATTACCCACCCTACTCAACATGGCACCTGTAAATAGTTATTAGGAAATCATCATGCTAATCATTGTGTCAATGCACATTGTATTTCTGAGCCCATAGACAAATTTAATCTTTCTCTATTTCATGTCCAAGCACATGGCCTTCTCCTTCCATGTAACCTCAAGTCTCACTTTTTATTCTCCATCCATCCTAAACTACCTAAATAGGAATAATTTTAGGTTTATTTTTACCACCTCCTTTCCATGGATTTAGCAATATCTCAACTAACACATTATGATAGTAGGATCTCTCAACTTATACCCCTTCACTAGTCAAGATCCACAACAAGGTGAATGCCTTATCACCACCCTCGATCTTCACACCAATTAAAACAAGATTTCTCCTCAAATTTTAATTCTTCATTTGGAACATTGTGTTGGTATTGATATATCTGATAAAGCTTATTTAACTTCTCTTATATTCTCTATTTGTATCTTACATAGAGAAAAATACCTTCCATAAAGATCCTTTTTTGTTTCACACCTTTGTCTCTCCTCGTGTAACTTTCACTTGCATAAAACATCGTTGCAATAAAAAAACACTCACATAAGATTTTTTTAAAGGCACCATGGCTCTAATACCATTTATTAGATGATATGCATGATCCATGGCTTAGGTACCAGCAACTAAATCCTCGCTTTGATACCACTTGTTAGGATCCATGGATAAAACATTTTCAAGTTAAATAAAAAAAGAATTAAAAAAAGATATAATAAAACACATGTATGAAAGAACACATTACACAAGAAATGTGTACAAAACCTTGCAAAACCAATAATTGAAACACCTTGGGGCAATGTTAGCTTCCAGGCTTCAGATTGCATTACCAAATCCTCTCTAGAATAACATCATTTAGGAATTACTTATTATTTCTTATAAATAAAACACTAAGATGAGCCAAATTTATAACCAAGCCTTCCAGACTCTAACCTCCAAGCTGAAACATGAAAATTCATCAATAATTTTTAAACCAAAGCACACAATATGAGATTAAAATCATCAACCTTCATATCTAAACATGAGTTGATCTAAAAAGTATATAGGAGGCTTAAACCCAAGGGGTTACCATGATTACATACAAGTCATACCATGCTTAGAGCTAAATAATACAAGGTGAGATCATGGCTTCGACCTCAAAAGATGGAATCCCAAGCTTGTATGTATCCTTAAGGGGAATACATAAGGATTAAAATGGATTATAAATATAATGGAGAATGCATGCATTTACAATGAGAGAGAGAGAGAAGAGACAAAATATGGCACTATATTCCACTTTTGTTCAATTGTAACTTATATATCCCAAATTCCCATGTGCACACAAGAGACAACAGAGCCTCAGATGAACCCAAGTGCAAAATCCAGAGGCAGCCCATGTGCCTTGGAGGAAAAATGCACCCCATTCTAGTGGATGAATAGTGATCAACAAAATTTCCTTATCTTCATATGTAAAGGTTAACAAAGTAAATTCACTTCTTTAGATAAGATCTAAGACACCCCATATAAATCCAAATATTGTGCCCCACTTCAAATGTGAATCTAATCACCAATCATGATCTTCTTATCTTCATCCAACTGCATACACAAGTCTTATTCTTCTAATGTATTTTGTGTGTTGTCCCTAGGCCCTGTGAGTGACATTGCAAGTATTGATGTTATTGAGATTTATGAGTGCCATAACTTATATCATGCATTAACTATTTCATATGCTTATTCTATTATAAATACTTATATGAGCTTCATTGATAAACTTATTTAGATTAAATAGTTTAGGCCTTGCCTTTTTATGTTAAATACAAGATTTTACTAATGCATATCTTGTTCTGATGGCCTATATTTTAAAATATGTCACAAAATTTTAATGATTATATCTTGATACACATGATATCGTTAAGTTTTATTTTGAGATGACTAACTTCATGACACATTCATCACCTTTCAAAGAGACAATTTTAGTCATATTTTCATATAGGGATAAGTCTATATAAGTAGAAAATCAGTTTTGGGGACATAATATTGTTTCATAAAATTTGAAATTACTGAAAAAAAAAAAAAAAAGTTATTGGTACAAATTATGAGGCCCTTTATAAAACATTAAAAACTAGTATAGTTATTTTAGATAAATCTATGTTAAAAATGTCAATATATATTATTCTTGAAATACATTTTTAATATTATTTTTGTATATCTTTTACATCATCATTTTTTCACATTAAGAAAACGTACATCAATAATTAAAATGAAAAGATGTAGAAATAATTTATATTTTGTATTTTTTTTTTATATATATATATATATTTTGAATATAAAAAATATAATTAATAAATTTATTATAAAAATTTAAAACTAACCTAACAATTTCATCATTTTTAATTTTTAATTATTATAAATAATTAAATCTTCAACTTAATGTCGTGAATTGAACAATATCCATTTTAAATTCACATGAAAATAAAACCCACCATCATCTTTGCCTTAAAACTGCATATTTGAATACAACTATACATTTTCTCCCTACCTTTAAATTTACATATTTGAATAAAATTATTGATATGAAATATGTTATCAAATAACATTATTTTCATGTTATTATTATTTTTTTAATTGAAATTTTGGTTTTAGATGTATGGAATATTTTTTAGAAGTATTTATTTCATTTAATTTATTTGAAGTATAATTTCGATCTTATTTTTTTATGTATTTTTTATAATTTATATTTTAGTGAATAATTAGACCACATTTTTTACACCATCAGTTTTACAATTAAACTACAACCCACATAATACTTTTTATTATTTTTAGAATAAAAATAAAACATAAAACATGTTATTTAAAATCATATAATTAATAACGATATTTCAATGCTGCGAAAATACTCAAATCAGTACATGGCAAGGTATGTGTCTGCTAAACACAAGAAAAATGCATGTCACTAGTAATGTACGCCACCAAAAAGAATCCCCATATTCAAGATATTCTTGTAGATAAAGATTACTATACTGTTTTCTAATACGTTGAGCTGAATAAAAGAAATTAAGATAGTATTTTATATAACTTCATTAGCAGAGAAAACTCTGGCTTAAATGACATTTTCATGGAAATCAAGCATTCAGTGGCTTACTGGGAAATTTAAGAAACTTAACATTCAATTCCGAGATGCACAAACAAATGGAAAAAACAAGAGTTACATATATCCATGCCCTTCATTCCCAACATTTAGTTTGCACTTCCGTCGTGTAAATAGATGTTGGGATCCACAAATAAATCAATGAAGGAAAATACATGTAGCATTTAATGCCGATATTTACATAGCACCTCTATGATGGCAACATAAATACACAGTGTTCATAGTGGTAATAGAAACACAACAAATAATGTTGGAGAAAATAATAATTATAATTTTATTAATTTTATTCAATTTGTTATCAATGAAAATTTGGTAGTTTATAAGAAACTTATTAATTTTTTGAGATGAGAAATTAAAATTATTCTATATGCATTTGTTTATTGAATTTTATTTGATTTTTATAATATTTTTTAAAATATAGTTTAATAACACCTATTTTTTAAACTAAATATATAATATGTTTTTCGTATTTTAATTAAATATATATTTCTAAAAAAATTAATATAATTTTATAAATTTTTTATTTATATTTAAAATGTAAAGATGTTTCCTAAAATATAATTAATTCAAATTTAACAATTGTTTAGTGTAAACATTAATGTGGCTTAATAATTGTACATTTACATAATATTAATGTGGATGTATAAGATATATACGCTCTGAAGATGTTCGATGAAATATTTTCAATATAAATTTGGCATAATAAATATATTTTGTTTCATTATTTTTATAATTTTGAACGATATGTTACATTAATAATGCGACAAATAGTACAAAGGTGTGGTTTGTCGGTATCATTTATGTTACTAACTTTATTCCATTATCTTTTTGACTATATTATTATACTAAGGAAAAGAAGGTTTATATAACAAAGGTGTTATTAAGTTCATTCCTAACAAAGGGCAGCCTCATATGGTCAAAAAATGGAGACAAATTCCCTCCTTAATGTCTATTATAAAATTTTGGCCCAGATTATTTTTGAGACCCAGATTGGTTTTGTTGAGGGAAGATACATTTTTGATACCCTGATAACTTGTTGGGAAGGGATGTATTGGGGTCATTATTCTAAAAACAATGTGGGCATGATTCTACTTGACCTTGAAAAAGCCTATGAAAAAATTGAATGACACTTCATTGAAAGAATTCTCAGAGCCTTTGGTTTTCAAGTTTTTTCTGGTAGAATGGTAAATGTTCTTGTCAAATATGTCTCTATTATATTTGAAGTGAATGGGGGAGATGACATAATCACTTGAGATTCAATAGTCCATCAGATAAAGTTGTCCTCTTGCCACTTCTTTATTTGTGTTGGCTACTGAAGCCCTACATTATCTGTTAAAATACTCAATTGTGGGTCCCCTTGTCAAAGGAATATCTCTACCCAATGAGGCTGAATTGATTGATGTTTTATTTTCTAATGATAATACTCTATTTATTAAACTTGAGTAAGTAAAATTAATTTAGGTTGCCACAAGCCTGGATATATTGTTTTACTTTTGGATCTAAAGTTAGTATGCATAAATATTTTATGCTAGGGTGACAGGACACCCCGCCAGATTGGCTTGCACAATTTGGATGGGAGTGGAAAGGGTTGGCTAAATTGGTTATATATTTGGGTATTATATTTGATCTTACCCCTACATTCAAGATCATGTGGGAGTGGATCTTTTGTAAAATTAAAAAGAAAATTAAAAAATGGTAGGGACACTTGTTTTCTTTGCTTGGAAGGATCCAGGGCTTTCAAAACGTTCTTGCTTCATAAATTATATATTATGATTTTTTTTGTATTTTCAATAAAACATAGATCAATTTGTTACATATAATTATAATATATTTGTTGCGATATGATGGCAAAAGAAGGAAAAAATGACATGTTATTCCCTAGCAATTTTGTTCAAAGCCTAAACATATTGGGGGACTTAGCCTCAAAGATATATGGATCTAAGGCATTACCCTTACAATTAAATGGATAATTAGAGTATTCAAAGGGGATGAAACCTATAAAATATTAGTTAGAAAAAATATCTTGCATAGCTCTAGTAGAGGTATACCAAATTGGAAAGGGCTTAATATTGTATATCTTCTTATAGGTCCCTTCTCTATCAAATTTATTGGGTTGCTAATATTTATTTGTATCTATTCTACTTGGGACATTGTAAAACCTTTTACCATTGTCAAACATATATTCAATTGGTTTGGGACATGTTACCAGGGTTTTAGATATAATTGTTGGAATATTTGTGTAAATAAAAGGCTTGTTGCACTCATTAGGGGATGTTCTACTTTTTAGTAGTTCACTAAAGGTTTGAGGGATTTTAAATATTTTTCATCACAAAATGATTGGGATGCCTGGTAAGAAATTACGGTCAGATCCCAAATTTGAGCTATTCAATGTAGAACATATACTCTTATTCAAAAATCACTATAGGGGATTAATAATGTTTCCTTAATGGATGAGGAAGGTGAATTTTGGGAAAGTGTTTAAAGATTGAAGGGTCTTACCCTATTTTATTTCTCTACTCAGATGCTATATAATAAACTCTCTTTTTCTAATGTCCCTTATCTTACCCTTAATTACAATTGGAATGTGTGTGATCCCCTTCATTCCTAGTCATTTAGGTTTGATGTTATTTGGGCTTCCTGTATTGAACCCAAAAGTCCTATTTTTGATGGCTTTTGATATACAGTAAACTTGTTGATGGTACTATTTTGGTTGAAAGTGGATTTGGTTAGCCTTATTATTTCTTTTGTAGTGATACTAAAACTATTGAACATCTTTTTTTCTCTTGTCCTTATGCTTATAATATTTTGAAATGTTGTCTCAAAGGTTTGAATATTATTTTTTTACTGTGATATTAGATGGTTGAAGATTTCATTTGGTAATATTTGTCCTAATGAAAAGTCAACATATTTTTTTCAATAAGTTTTGGCTTGTTTTCTCTACTAAAATTTTATGGTTTTTATGGAAGTAAAGGAACTTATAGGTTTTTCAATCTAAGGCTAAGGTGATTACTAAATTCACTATAAAAGTCATACTTCATAATGTTTTTATACATATCTTTCTCTAATTGAAGGTGCCACAAGTACAACTAGAGCAATTCCTAAGGTTTGAAATGCTTAAGATCATGTCGAAGTACTTGATTGATACATGTGGCTATCTAAAGTTCAGTCCACACATGGATTGTAGAGTTTGCCATGGATTGGCCACTAAGGTGAAAATCATAGAGCATGAATGGGAATGCATAAGCAACTATTATTTTTATCATATAGATGACCCTGTTTAGGAATGTGTTAATTATTTGGAATTTTATAAGAATAGTGTGAATAGTTTGGTAATGGCCAAAAATAATATGATGAGGGATGTGTAGAATGTTGGTTTTGACAATTGTGTTATCAAGGGAGTTGAGGAATAAATTACTCCTCTTGATTTGGAAATTGATCCATTTTCCCATGATGAGGATCCTCTATGACCCCTTCCCCCCTTTTCTCCTCTCCATGGTACATGATTTTAAGGTTCAAAGTGAGGTATGGAAACTAATAGAAGATATCATTATTATCTTTGCTATAAAACTAGAGAAGATAATTTAAAGGGAAGGTGCTACCAAAGTAGATGATGTGTTGGAATATGTCAGGTCCAAAAACATGAAATCCTTATTAAATAAAGTCAACCATTTCACTCCACCATCAACTGCTAGGAGAGAATAGTTGGGACCTAGTTCAAAGATGAGCACTACTGAGGGACCTATGTATGTGGATTCAAATGAGGACTTTGACATGAACTATGCCACTTTTTGAAGGGTGGATGATGAAAAATTTATGTAGTTGATGGTATTTGGTTCCACCTCTGGTTTAGGTGGTGGGATATGTGTGTGATGGTTCTATTTCTTTTTGATTTTTTGGGTCACCTATATGTGGCAATTTTTTAAATATTGCAATATCAAATGGTATTATTATACTGATGGGGGTATGCCTCCTATCTTAATACTGTTTGGCTATTTTGATACTTTGTTAAATATTTTGCATCTTTGACGTTTATACTTTATATTTGATAGTTCAATACACACACACACACACACACACACACACACACACACACACACACACACACACACACACACACACACACACACACACACACACACACACACACACACACACACACACACATGGCGAAATAGATAATCCATGCATATATAGTTATGTGTTGAAGTGAAGTGGTAAATCAATTATAGTTAACATATCCTCTAGAAAGCTAGTGTCTTGAGGTGATAAAGGAACTGCAGATGGAATATATTATTTTATACTAATGTCTAGAGTTACTAAATAAACCATCGATGGCATATATTATAGAATACTAGTGTGGTGTATAAATTTATGTCTAGTCTATGTAGGTGTGCCTATCATATTTTCAAATTTAATCCATGTATTTATAACACAAACAAGCGGTTAAATACACTTACTCCCACATGATGTGTAATGATTTTTATAAATTTTAGGATACTTACAAGGTATGTAACCATGCAAAGCACCAATAGTAGGATGGACACTACTAGATGTTCCACCACCTGTAGCCCATTTAAAACTCCTCACTATTTACATTCCATGGTCAATCATAAATTGTGTCAAACTAATAACTACCTCAAGGGTGTCCATCTGGGTACTACAATGCAATATTTTAGGGATTTAATTATGTGTTATTATCCTAATATTTCATTATTTATGGCTTTGGTCCTACTTGACATAAGGTCTATCAACCCACCTCCCCTACCATTGATGGCCTTTATATAAAAATAATTCAACATTTATTGTACAAAAAACTCACTTTAAGTTTTTCTTAAAAAATATAATAGAACCTCATTATTTTTTAATGGAATCTCATCCAAGACCATTTGCCACCTATCCTAAAAGTTATCTTTGATCTCTTCATGAACACACCAATAAATTTTGATGTGTTTTTGACTTGTAGTTAGTGGTTTACTAGTTAGAGGAATAAGAGAAAAAACACATACTTCTTCTTCTTTTGTTGTTGTTGTTGTTGTTGTTGTTGTTGTTTTTTGTTTATTTGTGTGTGTGTGTGTGTGTGTGTGTGTGTGTGTGTGTGTGTGTGTGTGTGTGTGTGTGTGTGTGTGTGTGTGTGTGTGTGTGTGTGTGTGTGTGTGTGTACATAAATTCACACACCAAGTCAAGTAAAGTAATCATAAAATCCCAAAAGTCTATAAATACCAAGACCAAATAGTGGTTATGAAGTTGCTTTAATTTACAGACCAAATCAAGTAGAGTAAATAAAAAATCTTCAAATATTCAAAAGTCCATACCCCATCAAGGTTAATAAGAAGCTTTACTTTGTAGATATAAACATGCGAAGTAATTTGAAAAGCTCGAGTGCCACTGCATAATAAAACCAGACGTTCAACACAACTTAATATAAGCTAAGAGTTTCCTTCTTTCTAAACCATCTCAGAGTCTCAGAGTAGCTTTACTTCACAAAACCACCAAAACTTAGCCGAGTAAAATGAAAAACCCTAAGCCTTCATAACCAATACCAAGTCAGGTTTACAATGTTACTTTCCTTCAAAAATGAACCCAAGTAAAGTAGATTAAAGACCCTAAAAATTTCACCTATTTGGGTTTTCAAGGTAGCATTACTTTGCCGATTAAAATTAAAAAAGGTAAATAAAAGGGCCCAAAGACTATGAAAGCTAAGAAAATAGTCAATAATATAAAGTTACAAAACTTCACCAACCAAAATAAGTGAAGTACAAAGGAAATCTTGAGAAACTCCATAAAAGGTGACCTAGGATTTTGACAAAGCAAGACATAAAAAATATAGGAACCAAGTATTCCAAAGATCCTAAAATTTAACAAATCTTTACCTGGAAACCCTCTCACTTATCACTAAAGATCCCTAACTTAGTTTTTAACCATATAAATCTTGAGTGACAAATTGCATGCTTCTAGAGTGATTTTGAAATAAGTTCTTCCCAAACCTAGACTTGGTGAGAGGAGAACTTCCTGGTAGGTTCGTCTTAGACCAAAATTGCAATTTACATTTGGATTTTTATTAAGGTGAGATATTGGTCACCTAAGAAATCTGATCTCCTCTAACAAAACCTCAAAAAATCTCCTATCTTCTCCTCATAAGCCTAATGTATATGTTTTTTAACACTAATAAAGTTAAACCTCTTCCTTTGCCCTAAGTACCTTTGTTTCCCTAACTCTCTTCCTCGAATCCATGCTTTGTTGCATGAAATAAATCATTGGCCTCTTCTACCATTGATAACTTATATTTTACTTCATATCTAAGGGCTGACTGTGATGAACACCTCTTTCTATCCCTCACCACCAGCTCTAAAATGCCTTTGATAGCTCACCCATGAACCTACTCCTCAAAAAACTTCATAAAATTCCCACTACAAACTATCTCCCCATGCGCTAACAACATTTGAGTGCTTGTTCGCAAGATTTCTACCTTACCTTTGTGTGCTCCTTTCACTATGCAAACCTCAACCTCTCTATGTGCCATACCATTAGAAACCATGTTTCGGTGATCCTCCCTATTTTAATCTTCCCAATTCTATCCTCATACATACATCAATTTATCTAATGAAAGGATTATAAGATATATATAACTTCATAATAAAATTGATTAGGAAATATTTTGCTACATGAAATTTCCAAATAAATTATAGAAATCAACTCATTTTTACAAAGAAAAGAGGTATTTTCATAGATTCCACACCTTATAAATTTATAAGTAAAATTTCATAAAAAAATTAAAAATTATTCTATAATCGTGGAGACAATTAAAATATAAATAAAGTAACCTAGTGAGATTTATGTGTAATACAATTGCTTTAAAAAATTAAAAAAATGAATAGGCCTAAGCATATAACTAATAAACAAATTTCAAACATACTTATTCACCTACATATACTTAAAATTATGAGATAACTCATGAACTAAATTAATATTTTTATTAGATAGGGTGAATTCTTTTGAAGTCAGAGCTATGAACCGATCAATGGAGGGTTTTGATTATTGGACCCACATCCAAATAGAGAGTTTTCAATGACGATATCATAACTAATGGGGTTTGGAGGATCTCACAACCTTTACAATGCAAAACGAGAGGGTTTTGAGGCTTCCACAATCAAAACAAGCACAAAAAGAGGGTTTTGTAGGATCCCACAACCATTACATCAAGAGGGTTTTAATGTTCCCACAACCTTAGAAAAAACAATGAGATTAATTTCCAATAGAACTCAAAGGACAAACACTCTTCAACAAAGCATCCTCTATTGTAGACCAAAATCCTATTAGAAGTAACATGTCTTTTTTAGATCTTATATGTCCTAAATCTTCTACAGATCCACTGTACATCTAAGACACAACAAGTGGTCTTCAACTTCCACTGAGTCCAATAGTCACCAAAGCACAACAAGAAGTTATCCAACTCAATCTCAATAATATATTTGTATCTTGAAACAAAATAATTTTTTTCATCCAAACACGAGCCATGTCCTTAAAGTCTTGGGCAAACCTTATAGTCTAGAAGAGGTAAGAGTGTGATCCTCTATCATTCACTTTGATATGACAAGATTTGATTTGGATACCTCTGACCACCACAATCAAAGTTATCCTTCTAGATAATGTGAGATATCCCAAAACCTGAATGAGTCAAGGGTGGAATCCCCTATCATGCACTCTAATGAAACACAAGATGTCCTTAGTGAAATAGAGTCCTCATAAACCTAGGTTACAACTTCCATCACATCTTGACATTGCCCTATAAAACAAAGCATTTCCCATGTTCAAGCATGAAACTTATGGACTCCTGCATAATCCATAAAAACATAATAGGTTAGAGTATGGAATCCTTTAGCATCTATACTAACCAAAAATTTGAGGTTGAGGGATCCTCTAACACCCACCCCATCTTGATAAAATAAGGTGAAAAAAAGGAAAGGGTTAAAAACTGATCTACTTTCATATGCTCCTATGTCCAATGATATTCCCAGTGTGGTAATTATCACCTCCTTGGGTAATAACAATAAGATCCTAATCTTCCAGATCAATAACATCGACCGCTGCAACCTTCTAGACAATTTCGAACCAAATTTTGTTAGCAATGATCAGGATGGAATCTTCAATTTGATCAATTGTAAGCAAAATAGAAATCTTGCTCCAAGGAGTAAAAGAATAGATTTGAAATTTTCTCCAAAGTAAGGTGTCAACCTCCTTTACAAATCTTGTGAATTTCATGTACAAGTCATGTCCTTTTAGTAGGGAACTGAGCTTGTCATCATTTTTATAAGCTCTCATTACCAGGTAGAGAGGGGTATGCTTGGATCTATCATACTCTCTGGCCTAAAATGATGCCACTTATAATAATGCATTGAAAGACCAAGTCCCCAAATGATTCCTAGACTTAGAAGCCCATCGCACACTCCATTTGGACCTAGCAAGCCACGACCTCCCTAAGCTTCCTCTTTGATCTATAAAGACATCCTCTTCATCCTCATCATTGTTGCCTCCATGCTCTGAACATGGAAGTTCACATCCACAATTGTGTTAAAATCTCACTCCTCCACTCCTCTCCACTATTTTTTATGAACTAAATTAATGAAAATTAGTCTTATTATTTATTTTCTTAAAAAATAATTAAATAATTTAAATTCCTTTTCAAATACAAATTGTAACTTATCGATAATGTTTACAAAGGTAAAAGGGTTTACATTCACATAATATTTTCCTTAATATGTATATTAAATTTATTATATTCTTCCAAATAATTTACAAATATTTTTAAGACTTATTGGCATTTAACAATATTATAAAATTTGAATCAATTAAATATAAATTCCAACAAATATATAGGTTTAAAATCACATCTGATGAGGCCAAAATAAGGAAGGACTCATCTTTCATTCTATTTCTATCCAGAGAACCAAAAACTTCCAACATTATTTATGATGATTAAAAAAAAGAAAAAGAAAGATAAGGTATAAGATATGCTCTTTCTAAAATGCTAGGAAATTTAAGTGACTATTTTTAGTCCACGCCTCTCACTACAAGTTAATGGTCACTTCTAACATTCATACAAAACATCATATATATAAAATAAGAGAATATGCATTATAAAGTAAAACAATCTTAAGCTACCTCAATAAATCATGATTATTTCCCTTAATATTTTATCTCACTCCACCCATATTACTAGAGCCCATAAAGCTCATGATCGTTTTTGTCAAAATACTTGATATGATATAAATTGTAAAAATATTCACAAATTAATTAAATTTATTATGACCCAAATACCCTT
Source organism: Torreya grandis (assembly GCA_037957365.1). Classification (NCBI taxonomy): domain Eukaryota; kingdom Viridiplantae; phylum Streptophyta; class Pinopsida; order Cupressales; family Taxaceae; genus Torreya; species Torreya grandis. The sequence continues at coordinate 1,759,865 of JARHVA010002471.1, read as the reverse complement.
TAAATCCAAACTCATCCAAAAATTATACAATACTACTCTTAGGAATTTAAAAAAACATCCATTAAAAAAAAGCTAAAAATTGGAAACCCCATAAAATCAAACCCCAACAAAAGGAGCCAAACAATAAAACATTCAAATAATTTTCCAAAAAAGAAAAAGACAACCATAAAATAAACCCTGTCCCAAATAAAAAAAGAAAACCAATCATAAATTATAAATTCAAAAATGTGAGGGCACACAACTGCAGCCCAATGGTCAACTAATCAATCGTTCATCAATGGTCATCCAACCATCCATTGATCAAATCAAAGAAACAACCCAAAAGTAACGTTGTTAATCAATCCAAAAATTGAGAACCCCATAAAATCAAACCCCAAGAAAGGGAGCCAAGCAGTGAGGCATTCAAATAATTTTCCCTGAGGGAGAAAGACAACCATATGAAATAAATCCTGTCCCAGATCCAAAAAAAACCAGTAATATATTATAAATTTAAAAATGAGAGGACACGAAACTGCAGCCCAATGATCAACTAATCAATCGTTCAATCAAGGTCATCCAACCATTCATCGATCAAATCAAAGCGACAATCCAAAAGCAACGTTGTTAATCAATTCAGCATTTAAGCTGTGACAAACTGAAGAATGAATTCAAAACCATATATGTCCAGCCAGCCCCTGACAAGATGTAAGGATCAATTGCTATCCTGGAAGACATAATCTTCAATTGAATATGTATACACATACATGACTCATCATGTTTATATTTTTGTATTTCTAATTTTATTATTAAAAAATTATAAACATTTACTATCCCTACATCTTTTATCATATTTATTGATGGCCCTCTTTTAACTAATGAATTAAAATTTATATATAATTTAAATGTTACAATTTTTATTAATTAAAAAATTTGTATATCTATTTTAGAATATAAAAGATATTCAAACAATGATATAAGATATTCAAAAGAAATATTTATAGGACATTTTTTATTAGTTGTAAAGTACTTAAAAATTCTCTACAGGGGTTGTGATTTCTTATTTCTAATTACTATTCATTTCTAATAATATTTCTTTTATGTAATCGCTACTCTTATTTTTCAGAAAAATATTTTATTTTTTACTATTCAATAAATTTATTTGTATTAAACCACCTACAATTATAAAATAATTGTAATTGCCCCCTCCATAAAACCACATTCTAAAATTTGTGATTACATAAAACCGACTATAACACAACTTTCCCTTTCCATAGACCAAGACATAACAATATAATATATTATTTTCATTTATTAATGCCCTTCTCTCTTTGAAGATGTAATTATCAATTAATCTCCAATAATGAAACCTTGAAACTCAAATTATTTTAACATGTTCAAAAATAAAAGCTACACCAATTACATTAAAAATCCATCGAAACTTTAAATTCTGATTAACTCCCTCCTCAAGTAAGGTCATGGAAATCCCATAATTAACCCTGTAAAAAGTGCAATGCCAACGTTTTTATATGTAATTTTTGAAATCTCTTTTCCAGTTATAAATCTGAACATCCATCACTTAAAATTTAAATATAAATAAAATATTGATAATTGTCACGTTTGTTTAATTTTTTTTTAAAGTATATGATTTAAGGTTATAGTAGAATAATCTATACACAAATGAAACAAAAATGTGAATAAATGTTTAAGACATCGATTGTAGAAGTGCAAGGAGACCATTCCATGTATCCTATAAAACAGGTGCCCGTCATCTCATTGATACTCCTTTTAGATTCATATAGTTCCGCAATAGTATCAAATTGTATAAAACTTTAAAAATGGACATAAAATATTTTCTTAATACTCTCGAATAAGAATATCATTCTTTGAATAAGAAGGCGAAATCCTTTAGTGGAAAAATTAAATGTTTAAGAAGAGAAAGGATCCCGTCTATAAAGGACGTGATCAAATGAAGCTTTGGGTAGGTGACCCATTGATTAGATCTATTTTTGAACCTACTCATCTTTTATTAAAACTAAATTTATATAGTATTTGTTTTTAATATGTTTAATAATGGATAACTATTTTTTTAAATTATATGTTAGTGATAAGGTAATTGTGATGTTTTCAATTTTTGTATAGATTCAAGTTTAAGTAGAAAAGGTGGAGTTTAAATTTTACTATTTTCATGAGTTTCTTAATCATTGGGGCAGTATACCTTGTACTATAATCTGTATCTTCAAATATCCATCACGTAGCTATTTTATTTTGTCACCTAAAAGATAAAGAAGTCTCTCACCCACATCCACTTCTCCACTCATTTTCAATGGCTTCATCTTATGGGAAGTTTGTCACTAAGCTAAGGGTTCAGCTATTCATAAAGGTGGTGTAACTAGTAACTTTATTTAGCCAAATTCTTGTTGGGACATCACTATTTCTTTCCATACACCTCTCAGTACCCACAAATACTACTTAAGATTGTTGACTAACACCTAATTTATTTTAAACTAAGCCTTTTGATTAGAATGCCCAATTTATTAAGAATGATCTACCTTCTCTTCCTCTTAGAGCCACACTACATACTTAAGATATATATTATCTTTTTATATTAATTATAGAAACACTGAATTATTATACTTTAACATGAATTGGATTTGTTTCTCCAAAAAAAAAAAAAAAAAAAATTAACCTTAAATTTTAATAGATTATTTTATTTTTATAACCATTATTTTATATTAATATTTTTTTACTAATAATAAAAAATATTAACCTTAAATTTTAATAAACTATTTTATTTTTATAACCATTATATATTAATATTTTTTTACTTGTTTAGTGGAATTAAACATAATATTAAATTCCTAAACAATAATTATTTGAACCAAGATTCACTTACCTTACCACAAACACACCCGATTTACTTCACTTAACTTTAAAAGGAAATGGGTCAAATTCGACATAATATTAAATTCCTAAACAATACTTATTTGAACCAAAATTCACTTACCTTGCCACAAACGCACCCGATTTACTTCACTTAACTTTAAAAGGAAATGGGTCAAAATGATTACCAAAAAAAAAAGGGGAGTCAAATCCATGATGCTTATTCGAGGCCTGAGAATCTTAAAATTGATATACTATGCTTTCACATCATATAAAATATCTTTCTTAATCAATCCCTATTGTAAATAATTAGGTACCCATCCAAACGTGGGCCTTAATAAAGAGTTTCCAGCATCTTCAAGATCCTTCATAACTAATAGGTCGGTCTCATTATGATGATGAATTACTTTTTGAATATCTAATAATCTAATGGATTTGTTGCGTTATTTAAAAAAATTCATTAATCATTATAAATTAATTGTTATAATAAATTTCAAGTTATATTATAATGTAAAAAAAATAGGAAATTTTTTTAAAGGTCATAATTTTTGATTCATAGTTTTTTTTGAGCTATTCCACATATTAAAATGATCATATTGAAAAGTTTGGTTCTATTTTCTTAATGTTGATTTCAATATTTTTAGGAGGTCAAACGTAATCATTTGAGGGTCTGAAATTATCATTTAATGATTTTTTGAGGAATTATTTATTCTAAGGACTGGACGTCAACTTCAGTTGAATTTCATTAGATAAAATAATTTTCATATTTAAGTTATTTTGAAAAAAAATTAGAGCTATGTGTTCTTGCATGTGAAACTTACTATAAATAATCGCTACTAAAAAATGGTGTTTTTTTTAAACTTTTATTCTTTTTATAATTTTGCATGTCAAACTCTTAATTCCATGTTGAGGGTTATTTAAGCATGGTGTAGGTTTGTAAATATTTGAAGTCATTCAATATGAATAAATACAAGTTATTCTTCAAAAACATTGTCTATTCATAATTTATTGTCTTGATAGTTTTTTTGGTTCATTATATGGTATCAGAGCAAGTGCAAATCTTGGAGAAAGACATGGCGAGAGGACGAGAAAGCATTGCATAGATGAATAGAATTATACAAGAGCTGCAGAGGAAAGTTCAATAATTAACAACAATTATCACCAATCAAGTAAGAAGAGAAGGTGGTGATGAAGCTAAAGGAGACACAGATCATGATGAAGAAATTCAAAAAGATGAAAAAAAAGAGAAACCACCATCGATGGAAGAGAGGATGGTTTGGTCTTTAGAAGGGAGAAATGAAGGAATAAATGTTGATGTTCGAAATTATGGAAGCAATTTAAAACTAGAGGACTTGATAGATTAGATGAATAGCATAGAGAAGTTCTTCAAGTGGAAGACTATGAGAGAAGAGAAGGTAAATTTTGCATACACAAAATTGAAAGGTCATTCAATGAACTGGTAGGATCACCTACAGAAAGAGAGATATAGGAAAGGTAAAGAGAAGATTAGTTCATGGAAAAATATGGAGAAGACGCTGAGGGAGAAATTTCTTCCTATGCATTATGCACAAACCCTATATAAGCTTTATACAAGAGTATACAGATAAATTTTATAAGCTTTCCATATGAGTAGAGCATGATGAAAGAGAAGTGCACATGGATGCAAGGTATGTAAATGGTTTTAAATTTTCTATTTAAAATTAATTAATCATGCATAAAATACATAACATGGAAGAGACTTATCGATTATTTTTTAAGGGAGACGAAAAGAAAAATAGAAAAAAAATTAGAAGGACATCTCTTGGTTGAAAAAGAAGTGGATCCCCTCCAATAAGGGGTCGAGATGGGTTTAATACCACCAGAGATGGATTTAATGCTAATAGGGGTGAATAATCATGTGGTGAAGACAAGCAAGATGATAATAGGCAAGGGTTTCAATACCAAAAAAGAACATGAAGATTTTAGAGAGGATGAGGTTATGATGGTGTTAGAGGATGGTTTCTAAATCAACATAGATATTATGTATTTTATAAATGTGGGGAAGAAGGGCACAGAGAATTTGAATGTCCACACTATCAAGATCAAGAAAGGAGGCAAGAAGATTTTCCAAAAGTAAATCTGGTTGAGGCTGAAATAAAAGAACAAAATATTGAAGTTGCACAAGCAGATGTTGGAGACAATATCATGATCAGAATAACTATGATTGCTCCAATTAAGGAACAAGTGTAAAATAGAGAAGATGGTGATACATGGTTGTGATCAAATATTTTTTGAACAAGATGTACTCTAGGTGGAAAGGTATGCAAAGTAATTGTAGATGGTGGTAGTTGTGAAAATATGGTTTCTAAAAAAATATAGGGAAATTAAATTTACAATGTGAAAAACATCCTTATCTATTAGATTTCATGGTTTAATAAAGGAAATGAAGTTACAATAGATAAATGATGCTTAATCAAGTTTTGTATAAGAAATAGCTATAATGATAAAATATGGTGTGATGTTATTCCAATGGATGCATGTCATATGTTAATGCGGAGACCATGGAAATTTGACATGAAAGTAATTCATGATGGAGCAAAGAACACATACACTTTTTGGAAAGGTGGTACAAAAGTAATTATGTTACCTTTTAAAGAGGTAGAGAAGAGAGAAATCATGCTCTTTACTAAAGAATTTATCCAAGATATGAAAGTGACAAGTTATTATGTATTAGTAGAAAAGAATGAAGACACATAAATGGTGTCAATATTAATAGAAGAAATAAGAGTGTTGAAAAAATATGTAAATGTTACTCCTAATGAGTTACCAGATGGTTTACCATCGAAGAGAGATATTCAACATCACATTGATTTGATTTCAAGATCAGCTCTACCCAATCAAGCAACTTATAGGATGAGTCCAACAAATCACACAAAATTAAATAAACATGTTATTATATTGATAATAAAAAAAGGTGATAAGGGAGAGTATCAGTCCATGTGTAGCACTAGTGTTGCTAACTCCAAAGATAGATGGAGGATGGAGAATGTGTGTGGATATTAGATTAATTAACAAAATTACAATAAAGTATATGTTTCTTATACTTTGTTTAGATTATATGATTGATGTCCTTGTAGGAGTAAAATATTTTACCAAGATTGATTTATTATCAGATTTAAACTCTTGAAGGAGATGAATGCAAAACTGCATTCAAGACTAAGGATGGATTATATGAGTAGATGGTGATGCCTTTCAGATTATCTAAAGCACCTAGCACATTTATGAGGGTGATGGATACAATTTTATAAGAATATATTGGTAAGTTTTTTTTGTTTATTTTGATTATATTTTGATATTTATTAATACTAAAGAAGAACACCTACATCATTTGAGAATGGTAATGGATTTGTTAAGAAAGGAGAAGTTGTAAGTAAATTTAAAAAAATGCAGGTTTATGTAGAGCAATTTGGTATTTTTGGGATTTGTAGTTTCATCAAATGGTGTGAAAATAGATGAAAAAAAGATAAATACAATTGTTGAGTGGATATTATAAAAAACATTACAAAGGTAAAAATTTTGCATGGTTTAGCAACCTTTTATAGAAAATTTATTAAAAAATTTAGTATTATTGTGGTACAAATATCATATTACATGAGAGGGAAAGAATTTAAATGGACTAGAGAAGCCACATAAACCTTTGAAATTTTTAAGAAGAAAATTACAGAAAGACCAATTTTAGCATTACCATATTTTAACAAAGTGTTTGAGGTTGATTGTGATGCTTTATTTATGGGAATTGGTATTGTGTTGAGTCAAGGAGTTTAGCCAATAGCATATTTTAGTGAAAAAATGAATAAGGTTACAACAAAGTATTATATTTATGATATTGAAATTTATACAATTGTATAAGCATTAAGACATTGGAGGCATTACCTGGTGCCTAAGGAGTTTATCCTATTTATAGATAATGATGCTTTGAAGTATGTGACTACACAAAATAACTTGACTAGTAAGCATGCAAAGTAGGTTTCTTTCTTGCAAAGATATACTTTTGTGTTGAATCATAAATTAGGGAAATAGAATTAGGTAGCTAATGCATTAAGTAGGATGGTAGCGTTATTAACTAATACAATGAGTGATGTAGTTTGAATTGAAGCTATGAAAGAACTATATGATACTAATCTATATTTTGGAAAGATACTTGGGCAGCGTAGGAATCCATTAAAAGGTGGGGTAAATGTTATTCATGATGAGTATCTTATACAAGAAGGTTATCTCTTGAAAGGAAGAGAATTATGCATTCCAATTGCGTTTCTATGAGAATTAAATAAGAGAATTACATAGTTGTGATTTGGTTGGACATTTTGGTAAGAAAAAGACAATAGCTTTGATGAAGAAAAAAAAAATTTGTTCAAAGATGAAGAGAGATATGAGAAGGTATGTTTTAAGGTGTAGGATATGCCAAGTGGCTAAAGGACATGCACAAAATTTTGGACTATACATGTTATTACCAATTCCAACAAGACCATGGACATATTTGAGTATGTATTTTATGTTGGGATTACCAAATACACAAAGAGGTAATGATTAAATTTTTGTTATTGTAGACAGATTTTGTAAAATGGTTCATTTCATTGTATGTAAGAAAACCAATAATTCTAGTAGAGTTGCAGAATTTTTTTAAAGATAGTGTGACATTGCATGGTGTTCTAAAAACTATTACTACAAATAAGGAAATAAAATTTCTATGTCATTTTTTAAGGAGTTTTGAAAGAATATGGGTACTAAGCTATAATTTAGTAATGTAATCACCCATAAAGAAATGGACATATAGAATTTATGAATACGAGCTTCAAAAATTTATTGCGATGCATAGTTGGATAGAAGCCCAAGCAATGAGACTTGGCTTTGCCACAAGCTAAATTTGCATATAATAGTTTAGTGAATAGATCAACAAGAAATTTATCATTTCATATTTTTTATGAGATAAATATTATAGGTATTTTAGATGTGGTACAATTACCTATTTCAGATTGAATTAGTGATGATGTAGAAGCATTTGCAGAGCATATAGTAGCTGCAAGGAGTAAGAAGAAAGTTGTAGGAAAGTAATGAGAATTATAAATTAGTAGCAGATATCAAAAGAAGATCCAAGGTATTTGAAGGAGAGTTGGTAATGGTTTACTTGAGAAAATAAAAATTTCTAAAAGGCATGTACAACAAGTTAAATTACAAAAAAATTAGGCCAAAATTTGGCAAGAAAATAAATGACAATGGTTATGAGATGAGTTTACCATAGAATTTTGATATATATATACAATATTTAATGGTTCATATTTATATGAATTCTATGGAAAATATGATTAAGGTGATGAAGATGAAGAGGTAAATTTGGAGCAATAGGTTCCAAAGAAAAAGGTAGTGTAGGTTTTGGATATGAAGACAGTGATCACAAGTCAAGGGAATTATAATAGGTATTTGGTGTTGTGGGAAGGATTACAACAAGAAAAAACACTTAGATTACAAAATGAGAGATGAATAAGATTTTTATAGACAAATAGAAACAATATAATTAGACCTAATCGTAGGAGTTGAGTTGTTTTCAGCTAGAGGAGAGTGATGCAGAAAAAATAAGACAACCTTCCAGAGGCCATAACTTTTAGTCACAAATGTGCTTTTAGTAAGGAGGAAGCTTAGAAGAATATTAATTTAATGAAGTAAAAAGGCCCAAAAAACTATCCGCATTAAATTATGGCTGGGGATATAGGGGCTACACCCCATGGTAAAGATGTTATTCTAGGAGAGACATCTATCCCTCAAGATCTATTGGAAGGAGATGCCAATGTCATTAATAAGAAGAAAAAGAATAAAATAGAGGAGCACTATCTGATTCACATGAATGAAGATGATCTGATCAATGGTTCAAGTGGGTAGAGGATAGAGGAGGTCCTCTTTCCCATTTGCATGAAAGGTATATCCTCTGAATTCAAACTAAGGGATAAGGGATTCATGTTGTCTCAAGATAATATTGGGCAATGCTTTATTGGCTATATGGATAAGTACAAGAACAACACTCCTTTTGATGATCTGAAGCTAAACAAAAGAAACATTCATCTTGACTCTTGCGAATAACATAATCCCTTTAAAGAGCTCAAAGCTCTAGTAAAATCTAAGATTGTGCACTAGTAAACTCTAAAATTAATAGTCCCCACAGATGAACATATCCCTCCTTGGGCATTAAAAATGGAAAAGTCCACTCGTAATAATAATATCAAATTCAAAAATAATTTGAAGATGTTGAGGTCGACCATAGAAGCACTGGGATAAAGCAAAAGAAGGGGAAGACCCCCTTAAAAATACCATCAAAGACTATAATTTATTCAGATGCTAAAGGCATACTTAATCTTTTTCATTTTATTATGAGCCATTTGTTGGCAAACATGGTGGTTGTTTAGATGTCTTGTTCCTATTTTTGATTTGAACCAAGAATTCCTATCTATGATTTGAACATGGAATCTCTTATTGGGAATGAATGAGGTGGGTGGTTTGATACATGGCATGTGTTCACACTTATGATTTTCTTATCATTTTATTTATTGAGGTGGAATGAACCGCTGGAAGGTTTGCCTACTATAACTCTTAAAATTTTGATGACAACTTTTAGGCAAGTTTTAAAACTAAGGTTCGCTATTGTCACATCCATTTTGTGAGACTACGGATCATAAATTCAAAATATTAACATTGGGAGTGCCAAATGTATTGGTATAACCATTAGTTGATGATGGAATGAATTCAACTGAGGTGAAATTACGTTTTAGATGCCGTACTTACCACTTTGAAAAACTTCGACATGCTTTGACTACTAATTTTTTTTGGGTTTTAGGTTTTATTGGGAACTGTGATGGGATATTTTCTTGTTATTAGTTTTTGATCGAGTCTTATTTCATGTCTTTTTGGGTTTTTTTTGTCATGTTTATGGGGTCATGGTCTCTCTTGGATTTAATACTGATGGTTTTATTTATGATTTTTGTTATTTCTTTTTAGGGTCTTCTTTATTCTTTTATATATTGTTCGGTTGGGCCTCATTTATACTCTTGGTCAGTTATTTTTGATTGAGATTGGATCTAGACTCCTTGATGTATGCTTTAGTATGCCTATTTTATAATATTAGACTATTTTTTCTAATTAGGAGAAGACCCAAATCTCTTAATATATCTATGACTGATATCCACCTCAATTATCAAATATAGATTCATTTTAATCTGAACATTTAATATATTTCAAATATTAACTATAAAGTTTTTTTACCTTTCTTTTTTTATTTAATCTATTAAAATTTTAAATTAATTTTCTAATCACAATAATAAATAGTCTTCCAAATAAACCACATCATATATTTTGATATTAATAATTTTTTATATATTTTTATTTTAAAATTTTTATTTTATGTATATATTCCCCAACTTTTTATCTTACACAATTATAAAAATAATCATACATGTTTATGAATATAATTTAAATTATAAATTAACTAAGAATTATCTATTAAAAATATAAAAGGAGTATCTAACCTATACATTTTTAAAATTTTATTATCTGTATGTATTTCACTTAATGACCAAAGGACAAAATACAATCCACATATCGTCAATTAATAGCCATGGATAGTTTGGTTAACATGTTTTATAAATTTTGTACACTAAAAAAAATGCCACATTAATGGATAATGCCATGTGGTAATTGATTGGATTGTTTATACTTATACAATAGATTCATTGTTTACATGTGCACTTATCTATGTTAAATATTAATTTTTAAAACAATATGTATATATGAACATTTACACTCTACACCCCTGAAAGACATAATGGATTTGAATTAACAAAATAACCACAAGAGGTTCTTATTTATAAAACACTAAGTGAGATTATATCTCCTAATATGTAGGATATTATGACTCACACTAGCTAATCACACATAAAAAAAATACCCCATATAACTAACTTATGTCAATCAAAGTTGTAATACCTTTAAACATTTATTACAAAAGGCTAGGATAAAATAATTATTCTAACATTCCCCTCTTAATAGATCATAGCTTAAATAGAAGAAGAGAGAATTTTTTAATGCCTCAAACTTATCACATGCAAGTGACTTCATGAAGAGATCTGCACACTGATCTTGAGTAGGGAAATATTTGAGTTGTATGTTGTGATGATAAACATGTTCATATATGAAATAAATCTGAACCTCTATGTGCTTGATTCTCTCATAAAATACTAGATTGTGAATAATATGTAGAACACATTGATTATCATAATTCAAAGCTGTAAGTTGAGTCTTTGGGACCTAAAGTCCTAAAAGAATGCAACATATCCATATCACTTCCTAGACAACTCCTATTGTATCATGACATTATGCCTCGATGGAAGATCTAGAAACATAATTTTACTTCGTAATTCCCCATGAAATCAGACGAGATCCTATAAAGAACACAAATCCAGAAGTGGATTACCTATCATCAATAGAAGTTGCATGATCCACATCTGTGTATCCTATCAAGATGAAAATATCATTCTTCTTGTGCTCTAAGACATAATTATTTGTACCTCTAACTTATCTTAATACCCACTTTGTTTTTTTCCAATGTGTCACCTTTGGTCCCTTCATGAATCTAGAAAGATCGTTGACATCATAGCTAATATTTGGCCTAGTATATGTCAGTTAAATGAGACTCCCAAATAACTATCGATAGAGAGTTGTATTTACTTTTATTGATGGATTTGTATGAGACAACTGAAGTCTTATCTCAATAGGTGTTGCAATAGGCTTGCATTCCATCATCCTAAATTTCTTAAGCAATGTCTTAGTATACTTCATCTGTGAAACTTAAATGTAATTTTCCTTCTGCCATACCTCCAAACCAAGACAATAGTGTAGAAACCCAAGATCTATCATGTCAAATGATCACATGAAATCATTCTTAGCTACATTGAGCATATTTGTTGTACTGCTAGTGATGAATAAATCATCGACATAAAGAATCACTATAACAACTTCCCCACCATGTTTTTTAAGGTAGAGATTATGATCATATGGACCCCTGTTGAATCCATGTTGTATGAAATGTTAACCAGTCTTAATGTACCAGGCTCAGGGAGTTTATTTTATCCAATTAAGAGACTTGATAAGCCTACACACTTTTTGTTCCTGATTAGGTGCCACAAATCCTTCAGGTTGAGTTAGGTAGACTTCCTCTTACAAGTATTCATTGAGAAAGAGAATTTTTATGTCCCTTTAATGGAATTTCCATCCAAGATATGAAACTATAGAAAAAAGCATTCTGATAGTCTTTATCTTAGTTGTGGGAGCAAAAATCTCCTCATAGTCAATGCCCTCTTTTTATGCATACTCTTTTGTAAAAATCCTTGCCTTTTACTTATCAATAATGTCATTTGATTTGTACTTGGTCATAAATAACCCTTTACATCCAATAGGCTTCTTTCCTGGTATAAGATAAATAATTTGCCAAATGTTATTCTTTATTAATGATTGATATCCTACATCCATGACAACTTTCCAAGGTCTAGACTATAGGACTTCTATTACTATAGAGGGCTCATATGTTTATTTCAAAATACTCATAAGTGCCATATTAACCTCTTATCAAGCCATGCTTTGAGTCCTCGATCTTGAAGTGGATGTATATGGTACTCCATTCAAGTTAGCATATCATATAGTACTTGAACACCACTTGGGCATACGCTAAATTGGAGGTGGTGGTGTTTGAGGTTCTAACTAACTATATTCATTTTCACTTTAACCATCACTATTTGAAAAAAGTACAGGATTGTTTCCTATATCATTTGCCAATGTAGAAGGTGGATTGATTCAACTCTTTTCATCAAACACTACTTATTTGTTAATTAGTACCTTCTTTATTTCTAGATCAAGGAGCCTACATGACTTTGAGTGTGCACTATACCCCACCAAAATACATTATTATCTAAATTTTTTTCTTATATAACTTCTTCATTTTCTTCTTAAGAACATGCATATATGCCTTGAAACTAAAAACTCGAAGGTGAGTTACCTTTGGTTTATTTCATGTCCAAACTTCATGTGGTGTGATTCCATCAAGAAATTTGGTGCATGACCTATTGAACAAGTAGAGTGTAGTTTGAAAAACCTATGCCCAATATGTATTAGGCAATTTTGCATTTTCAACCATGCTAGGAAACATTTTAACTATGACTCTAATATGCCATTCTAAAACTCTATTCTGCTGAGGTGAATATGGAGCTGTCAATTATAGATTAATTCCATTTGCACTGAGATATGCTGAGAATTATTTACTAGTGTATTGCCCCGACAATCTAAGTGGAAGGTCTTGATTTTCCTACCAGTTTCATTTTCAACCGTGGCCTTTAATTATTTGAAGACTTGAAAGTATTGATCCTTAGTCTTCAATAAATATACCCACATTTTTCATGAGCAATCATCAATAAAAATATAAAATTATTTGTACCCTCTAAGATTCAAAGCAAAATATTGACAAATATTAGTGTGCACCAAGTCCAACATACCAAGTGATTGATACTCAATCTTTCTAAAGGGAGCTCTTCTTTGTTTTCTTGCTAAGAAATTCATACATATATTAGAATATTGCTTGATTTTGGAAAGACCATGAACCATATTTTATTTTCTCAAATGTACTGAATAACCATAACTCAAGTGACCATATCTTTTATGCCATAAATTGCCTAGTTCTATATCTTTGACCACAAGTGCTTGATGAGCATTTTGAAAAAAATCAAGGTGAATTTTTTTTTCGAATGTTGGAAGCCTTGGAAATCACTTTGAAATGCCTAGACTTGTCTTTGATGTGGAAAAACATTTGACATTTTTGGTGATAAAATTCAACCATGAGGTTGTGGTCAAGTAAATGATTAATAGTTAATATAATTTTTGTAAGTCTTGCAACATAGAGAACATTGGAAATGTTGTGATTTTTATTTCCAAGTTGAAGTTTGATGTCACCAATGCTTTGTAAGATATATGAGGTATCATCTCCAAGTGAAACATTTCCCTTTGATTCTATTTTTGTCAAAGTAGAAAACCATTCTTTTCTCCTTGTCATGTGTCTGGTTGCTCCTAAATCAACATACCAAACTGCACTTACTAGACTCATGTGTTTGAGTGGCTTAACCATATTCCTCATTTGAAGAATAATTTTCTTCAGTAACATTGCCATGTTTATTAGGCTTGGATTTTTTTAGTTTCCACTTATTTTGTTTTTGTGGTTGCTTCTTTTCTATTTGTGGTGAATTATTGAAAGAGGGCTTCTTGCCTAATGAGTCCTTTTTTTGAAATGTGTTGTACCAAAAATGTTGTAAGTTATGTCTCTGTCTTTCACAAATTTGACATTCTTTAAAAGAATGTGAATTATTCCCTTGTTGGTTTTGTTGTTTATTCTACTTTGGAGATTGCTTTGTACGTTTCATGGGTTTCATTCCATTTTGATTTGATGTGAGTGCAAGCTCCTCATCTGTCTCCTCTTAATTATGCATAGATTATTCTTGTTGCATCAAATTTACCAACACCTCAAAGGTTATTTTTTATCTTGTGGCATTCAAAGTGGTCACAAAGATCCTATATGTGGGGCGTAGTGATCTAATGACTATAGGGACCAAAGAATCATCTATCACTGGTTTGACCAAAGATTGCAGTGAAGCCCATAAATTTTCAACCCTTCTAAGGAATGATTATACTTTTTTATCTTATTTAAGCTTCAGAGTCTGTAGTTGGCTTTGAAGATGCAAAATTTGATTTTGGTTCTTAATTTTATATACTATTTTAATCCTATATCAAGCATATTTTATAGTTATAGCACTTAAAATATGAGATTGTACCTCCTTTAAAACTCCAAAAATGATTATTAACTTAGCATTTTTATTATCCTGATCACATTTCTATTATTGATTAACATCTATTGCATGTCTGATCCATGTGCCTTCTAGTACTAACCAAATGTCTTCAAACTCAAGATGTGTTTATACTTTTATTTTTCACGCTGCATAATTATCACTATGAAGCAATTATGTATTAAGGAGCACAAAATGTGGTTTAGAATCCTCATAAAAGTTGTAAATAACAAAGAAATACAATTATGTTTAATTGCATAAATTAAAAGTGCATTTGTAAAATGTAAATAAAATACAAAAATACATACACAAAGATGACAAATCACACACAAGAACACATCAGATGTCAGACTCGACCAAAAATGCAAAATAAAAACTAGATGCTGGTTTCAACCAAAAATGCATTTGAGGAGTAAATGAGGTTACAATTTTTATCATTACATTTTTATAATTTAAGACAAAAATAGATAAATAATCAAAAAATATGCACTTTCCAAAAAAATGGAACTCAAATTTGAGTTATGATTCAAAAGTTATATGCATTTTGATTCCCCATAAAAAGGAGTCAAAATAATTAAAAAGACATTACAAACTAGAATTTTAGGCTAGATCAAAAACAAACATAGGTATGAAACCACTCGTTAGAAGCATAATTTTTTCACAGACTTAAAAAAGTCAATAGAAGTGAAAGTTTGACCTTCCAATTACCTCGAGATGTGTGTAGGTGAGTTTTACAACCTCATTTGATAAAAAATGCATCTTATAACAAAATATAATTTTTTGGCTATGTAAATAAGGAAAAATAACATAATTATTATTGTTTTACATTGGCAATTATCTAAATTAGCTATCTTCTGCACAAAATTTAGACTTACTCTCAAAAAGTGTAGTCTTGATAGCGCAAGGCAATTAAAAAAAATTATTGTTTTTGAAGGTAGATTTCAATGTAGCACTCTTGGTGAAAATAGCATTAGAAAAATAACACACACACTTTCCTTCAGTAGTCTACATAATATGCCAATGCATCTCTCTCAAACAACAAGAAAAAGAGATGACTGATAGGAAAAATAATGACCTAGATTTGTTATTTATGGGTCATGGATCAGTTGGAGGAGATTGACTCGACGCTATAAAAAAGGAGCTGTAGAGATTTCTTTGGTGATACAGATCTAAAGGCAACAGGTGAAATGATCAGTTGACCAAATGAAATCCATTTGAGTACAATTGTTTGGACATCATTTGACCAATTGAGGTCCAATGGCATTGTTGGACATCGATCCTCCTTTTTTAAAAATAAGCTTTATGTGTATAGAACCCACTATAATTGATAAAAAGCAATAATTTTCATTAACACTAAACATATATAGGTAGTCGCACATGAAAGTGATATGAATTCAAGTGATGCCAATGGACTAGGCTTTCTGAATTAAAATGAGAGACATTACGAGGTCAACAATTGATAGTAGCTAATAGAATGAATACTCAAATCTAATTGAAATCTAGGATTTGGGTAACATACTAGGTGATATAATGAATATTCAAATCTACTAAATGGATGATGTTTAATGGACTTTTTGCAGGGTCACATGAAATATAAAGTTTTAATATTGTCAATAAAAATTGATCAATATATGATATAAATTATAGATCTAAAGAAAAAAAATAGTTTTAAACCCTTTCTTATTTGAATTTACATGCAAGTTTTGACAAACAAATCTTGAATACCAGATCTGAATGTATACAATCAAACCCTCAAATATTAGAGCTTGAATAGAATGATAGAATGAAGTCCAATAAAGCTTCTAAAAATCTATAATTTTATCCTTCTATAAAATTATCTAGAATTATATTAGTGTTTCATCTTGGGATCACACGTACTTGGCTCTTGATCTCTACCGAATCTCTAGTGCTTCAAAAAAAATCCTCAAGATTTTTTTCTCTAGTACGAAATGAAATCTAAAATGAAATTGCATTAATAAAATCACTATAAAAAGTTCTTATTTATACAACACTAAGTGATATTAAATCTCTTAATCTGTAGGAGATTATGACTTACACTAACTAATCACACATAGGAAATACCTCATCTATCTAACCTATGTCAATCAAATAAGTATTACCCTAAAACATTTATTATAAAAGGCTAAGAAAAATTAATTATTCTAACAACCCCTTCATACCTTTTATTGATGCAAGTTTTTCACTATGGAATAAATAAAACAGGGATGGAAGATTATATATAACATCCACGTTGAATTAAAAATAAAACATAAATAAAGATAAAAGTGTATCATAACATTTTAATTAAATAACTATTTAATTATTATTAATAAAAAAAGGAAATAAAGTGTACTAATGTTTTTAAAACAATATTGATATGGTCTTATAATATTAAACACCATTAAAAAGCTACAATATGCCGAACATCTAAAAATATATATTTTAACTACAAAAAATACATGGTTTAATATGGATGATTGGATTTCAATAAAATTGTGACACAAACATTTAATTTAAAATCATTTATATTAAATAATAATGAATAAAATAATAATTAATTATAATTAATTAATTTAAAATTTAAAATTTAAAATATGAAAATATATTTGTTTAGATTTATTTTTATTTTATTCTATTTTATTTGATAGAAGATGATAATGAAAATATATGGTCATCAAGAATTTCCTAAAGAAATGTTTGACTAGAAAAGATTGTTTAGACTATATACTTACGTTTTACGTAGTCCAAACCACTACTGTTTTAATAGACAAAAATGTAATCCCACCCAAAACAATTTGATCACTATATTTTTTAACATTTGAAAAATACATTTAATTTTTCTATCTTTCATTCTAATTACTTGAAAAGTTATTTTTATTATATTTTCTTTAATTAGATAGAATTATTTAAAAATTCATTGAAAAGAACATATGATTTTAAGTTTGTATTAAAAGAGCAAATACATAAACTTTCTTAATATTTTTTAAGCTTATAGACATTACAAATATTAAGAACTATAAATTTTAATGATTGTATAAACTTTAATAACATACATGGGTAGTCTAGTTGACTAAGAGCTTTGAGTTTTTTCTATATAAGTTTAGAGGTCGATTCTTGTGACCCAGGTTATTAAAGTTGTTCGCTACATACAGATTTCACCAGTAACTTCTAAAAGATTAGTATCACCTCCGCTCGCCCCAATAAAAATTACTAAACAGAATCATAATATCCTCATTAAAATCGAGATACCTCTATATTTTAAGAAAAACCAAAAAATAAAAAAAATAACAAAAAAACATACAACCAAATATGTAATAATATGTGTCTAAACATAAACATATATACTTCAATATATATATATATATATATATATATATATATATATATATATATATATATATATATATATATATATATATATATATATATATATATATACATATATATATATATATAAACCAAAACCTTATTAATATACAACCTAATATCAATCCCAGACACTAAGTGCTCCTAAAAGACCTTAGGACCAACTAACGTCTAAGGTCAATACTTATATTTAATAAAATTTTAATTTTCTTTTCATTTTTAAATTATAATTTTGGTTTCATGTAAGAGGGGAAAACAATTTAACAGTTTTTAAGGGCTACGTAGTCCCACACCACGACATGACTTGGAATTAAAGGCCTCTTTAAGATCTTAGCATTTGATTTTTTATCACCAACTTAAACAAATCCATCGAACCATTTCACAAACCACGAGTTTATGTATTAAACACCACAGCTTTATCTATTAAGCTATAGCCACTTGAAAAATGCAAACAATGGTTACACAGATAATCACTACACTATAATCATTATCCTAGACTAAGTCTGGGGGCCAAAAAAACATAGCCATTTATAAAGAAGACCACGTGTTGAACTTGAACGATCATCGTAAACAAGGATGTAACCATGGTTAAATATATTATACCGTTGGAATAAAGTATTATCATGTTAAGAAACAAACTATTGGATAATTTAAATGCAAACTATAGTCACGCTTATCGCTAAAAATTGCCCACCTTTAAACCGTCATTCATATGTGAAGTCATAAATTATAAAAATAGACCACCATCCCTTTCATATATTTTTAGTAACTACATAAAATTTTATTTCGAAATTTTATTTAGAATTTTTAAAATATCTGATTTTTTTAAGTTCAATTAAATTATTTTAGACTCATAAATAACTTTGCATTAAAATTGATTTCAATATTTTTATTTTTGTAGAATTTTTACATTAATTATATAAATCAATTCATTTTTACAAAAGAAAGAGGTTTTCTTTAGGGCCCACGCCTTTTAGGATACTTAAAATAATTACAATGAAATTCCTTTAGGCTTATAAGATATATATAACTTCACACTAAAATTGATTAGGATGTATTTCTCTATGTGAAATTTTCAAATGAATTATAGAAAGCAACTCATTTTTACAAAGAAAAGAGGTATTTTCTTAGATTACATACCTTATAAATTTATAAGTAAAATTTTATAAATTAAAATTAAAATAATAAAATCTTGTATAATTATAAAGACAATTAAAATATAAAATAATCAAATTTACGTTAAATGAAATTGTTTTAAAAAATTAAAAAAGTAAAGATGATTTGAGTGTATATGCAGTAAATAAATTTCAAACAAACTTAATCACCTACATATACTTAAAATTCGGAGATAACTCATGAACTAAATGAACTTTATATTAGATAGGGTGAACAATTTTGAAGCTAGAGCTATGAACGGGTCAATGGAGGGTTTTGATCACTGGACCCAGACTTAGAGAGAGGGTTTTGAATGATGGTTCTACAACCAAGAGGGTTTGGAAGATCCCACAACCTTTACAAGGCATAGCAAGAGGGTTTTGAGGCTCTCACAACCATAACAAGCACAACAAGAAAGTTTCGAAGATCCCACAACCTTAACTAGTAAAATAACAAGAGGGTTTTAATGGTCCCATAACCATTACATCAAAAGCATTGGAAGGTGTTCCCACAACCTTAGAACAAACAATGAGATTAATTTTCAATGAACTTGAAGGACAAATACCCTTCAGAAAAGCATCCTCCGCTGGTAAAAGAAAAGCATGCTAGAAGTAGCAAGTCTTCATCGGATATTTTGCATCATGGATCTTCCGCACAAGCATTGCACATATGAGACACAACAAGAGAGCTTCTCCCACCACTAATCCTAATAGCTACTCAAGCACAACAAGAAGCTATTGAGCTCAATCTCAATAATATAGATTCGTATCTTTAAAAAACCAGATTTTTTAGCCAAACGTGAGCCATGTCTTTAAAGCCTTCAGCAATCCTCATCGCAGGAAAGAAGCAACAATGTGATCCTCTATCATCCACTCTGATACGATAAGATTTGATTTGGTTTCCTCTCTCCACCACAATCAAATCTATCCTTCTAGGGAATGTGAGACATCCTAGAATCTAGATGAGGCAAGGGTGGAATCCCTTATCATCCACTCGAATGAAACACATGATGTCCTCATTGAGATAGAGTTTCCCTGAACCTAAGTTGTAGCTTCTATCACATCTTCACATAGCCCTATAAAACATGGCGCTTCTCATGCTTGGGTGAAACTTATGGTCTCTTCCAGCATCCACAAAAACAAAATAGGTTAGAATATGGATTTATCTAGCATTCATATTAACCGAAAAGGTGAGGTAAAGGGATCCTCTACCACCCACCCTAGCCTGCTATAATAAGGTGGAAATAAAAGGAAAGGGTTGAAAATCGCTCCAGTTTCATATGCTCCTATGTCCAGCGATATTCGCAATGTGGTAATCATCACCTCCTTGGTTAATAACAACAAGATCTTGATCTTCCAAATCAATAACAACATCGCCACTTACACCCTTCAAGATAATTTTGAACGAGATGTTGTGAACAATAATCAGGACAGAATCCTCATTTTAATCAATCATGAGAAAAATAGAACTCTTGCTCCAGGTAGGACAAGAATGGATCTGAGCTTTTCTCCATGGTAGGGTGTCCACCTCCCTTATAGCCAATATGTACTACATATATAGGTCATGTCCTCTCGACAGGGACAGAGCTTGTCAACATTTTTATAAGCTCCCGCTACCAGGCAGAGAAGGGTATGCTTGGATCTAACATACTCTCCCACTGATAATGATGCATTGGAAGACTAAGTCCCTCAATGATTCCCAGCGTTAGAATCCCATCGCACGCTCCATTTACACCCAAAAGGCCATAACCTCCCTGAGCTTCCTCTTTGATCTGCAGATGCATCCTCTTTGTCCTGATCATTGTTGCCTCTTTCCTCTGAACCAGGGATTTCACACCCACGGTCGTATTCAAATCTCCCTACCCCACTCCTCTATGCCATTTTTCATGAACTAAATTAATGAAAGTTAGTCTTATTTTTTATTTTGTTAATAGATTGATTAAATAATTTAATTTACTTTTTACATACAAAATGAAACTTCTCGATAATGTTTACAAAGGCAAAAGGGTTTACATTCACTTAATATTTTCCTTAATAAGTTTACTAAATTTAAAATATTCTTACAAATATTTTAGAAATGATTTTAAGACTTACTAAATTATAAGAACTTGAATCAATTAAATATAAATTCCAATGACTTTATATGTTTAAAATCACATTTCATGAGGAAAAAATAAGGAGGGACTTATTTTCCATTTTATTTTCATTCTTGGAATCAAAAACTTCCAATATTAATTATGAAGATTACCAAAACAAAACAAAAAAAAGTAACGTGTAAGATATACTCTCTCTAAAATGATAAGACATTTAGGTGACTATTTTTAATCCACACTTGTCGTTATAAATTAGGAACCACTTCCAACATTCAAATAAAACAACAGACACACACACACACGTATGTGTATATATATATATATATATATATATATATATATATATATATATATATATATATATATATATATATAATAAAAGGATATGCATTATAAACTAAAAAAATATCAATCAAATAATAGGAATTTTTTTTTAATTTTTTTATATAAATTTAAATCCCATAAAGATGAATTTTCACTTCACAATTTTAAAAGTTGAGAAAAATAAAACTTTAAAATTATATATATATATATATATATATATATATATATATATATATATATATATATATATATATATATTAAAAGGATATGTATAATAAACTAAAAAAATCTCAATCAAATAATATGAAAAGAACTTTAATATTTTAATATGATTTTAAATCCCACAAAGATGAATTTTCACTTCACACTTTTAAAAGTTGAGAAAAATAAAACTTTAAAATAATAACTCATCATTTATTTAATTATATATTTTTTTGGGATGTTAACTCCCCTCATTCAAAAAATCTTACTATAGGAAAAAAAACAAAACTAAACACATTCCCAATGTGCTAAGCTCATTTAAACAACATAACCTTACGATTTTAAGAGACAAAATAAAATATGCAAACAAAATAATGAAAAAGGAAAAAAATTATACCAAAAGATATTTAGAAGATGATAATAATAATAATAATAATAATAATAATAATAATAATAATAATAATAATAATAATAATAATGGCCTTAGGCCCAAACAATAGTCCAGTATTAAAATAAGAATGCATGTAAAATGGCATTGTCACCCTTTTAAATTTGCATGTTATTTAACAAAGAGAGAAAGATGTTTTTATAAATTAAATAAACCACACCAAGGGTGTGGTGATCATCTCTCTACTTTTGGTAATGGTTAAAAAATCATTATCTAAAGCTTGTATCAAGGTTCAACTATATCTCTAACTTGATCTTCTCCTTCTATAAACCTTAGGTTTCCAAAATAAAATTTTTAGGAATGGAGAAAAAGTGTATAGAAATGTTTTTCTTCAAATTATTGGGAAAGGTCAAAAATCATTGTTCAATAAAAAGATGGTATTTGTTCTTTTTTATTTTAAAAAATATCTTTTATTTTATTATTTTATATAAAATGTCATAAATATTTTTTCATATAAACACTTAAATTTGGTTATGAATAGTTGATATGTCATTTTTTTCAACATTTTTAAATTTAATTTAAGATTCTTTAAACCGTGACGTAAGTAAAAATTTTATAAATATTTTACACTAAGTTTTTAACTTTTTTAATGTTTTATAAACTTCTTGTATTGAGCTTGATTCAAAATTCTCACTCTTTGTGACTTTTTTAGGGTTCTTACCTTGTTTTGAAATGTTATCCATATCAATAAACTTCTCCTATTCAAAATCTATTACCAACTTTGTAAAATTAATTAACTCCTGCTATCCAATATCTATTACCAACTTTGTAAAAATTTGCAACATTTAGTTTATATTCAATGGTTTAGAAGAATCTAAAACTCTGATAATGGTAGAAGCTAGAGGGACATTGTGAGAATCAATGATGACTACATTATCTAGGATAAAATGATAGGTAATAAGAAACATAAATGACATATAAGCATAATAATAGTACAATAGAAAAGAAGGAAAGGAACATACCATTTTTGATGTTTGCAGTAGTGCTTGCAAAACCATATCTTATAGATATTAGACCAAATTGATTCAGGTAGTGTAATTTTTGTTCTCTACCCTTCTGCCTCTACATAGTTTTATGGTTTTGAAACCATTTCATACATTCTCAATCTAACTATGTGGTATATATGTGCATATTACATATGAAATTGACAGATATAACAATCATTATTGTTTTGTGGGTATCAAATAAATATATTCATACGTTGAAAAGTAGTGTTAAAGATAGTCATAGGTACTCTTATTTTGATGTCATTATTTTATGATTTATTAAAAAAAAATCAATAGCATAGAATATTTGTTCATTGTTCACCCTTATACATTGCCTCCAATGTTGAACCCTACATACAATTGATGAATGCAATGGTCTAGGGTCACCAATGGAGGGTTCATTGGGCTGGAAGGGTGGCCCTTTCCATTTTTATCTATGAAAGTTACTTCTTCGAGTTTTTGGATTCTTATTCAAATTTGGATTCATGTCTTGTTAAGTTCATTTTGAGGCATGGTTGAGATTAGTGTTTTATTGTAATTTAGAGAATACAATCTTAGTTATTGGTATATGCTTCATTGGAATGTACATGTTATTTAACTTGGAAATCAACAAGTATGTTGTAGTGATAGATAAAAAGTATTTGAAACATTCTTGTAGTTGTTTTTGTAAGTTGTGGATTTACTTATACTTTTTCTTGTAGTATGAATTTTATTATAATAACTAATTGATATGTATTTCCTATTAATGAGACCTTTCAGTTAAGGATGTGATAATGAAGCTATTATCCAATACTTTTATGCATGTTTCATTTTAAAGCATATAGGTTACCTTGAATTTGTAATTATAATCAATTCATTAAATATTAGAGAATAATTTGGTATTCTAATGTTATTAATGATATTTTCTAAATCAATTTTCTTGAGTTGAATATTGTTGATTGTTAAAGTATCACTATGCCACTTAATTGGATGAATAACCACTCAAGTTTCTTATTAAGGCACAATTGGATGGTTCTAGAATTTTATCAACTCAGTTGTTTGTAGTTGGTGAATGCAACTCTATAGAGATAATTAAAATTTTGTTTTCTTTATAGTAGTATTTTATTTCATAATGAAGATGAAATGAGGATATGTTATATATTTTTAAAAAATACTTACAATATTTTATTTATATTGTAGAATGTCACATTGATGGAATTAATCACAAAATTTGAATTATATAAATTTCTAATATTATTATTTTTAGTGGTATAAAGTTAAATATTCATCCTTGATTATGTGTGAAACATTAGAAAAAAATTGTAGTATCATCATGGATATTAATCATCGTAAATAGACTATGTATGCATCATGTTCAAAGAAAAATTACAACATATGTTAACTATAACAAGTTTTTCAAGAATTTTATGCATTAATAGGTTGTATAATAAATACATTTGATCAAATGAACTTGTTAGCTAACAACACTTTTAAAATTCAGATGAGTCCTAATATCCAATTAAGTGTTTGGTTATTTCGATAGAAATATTATCCACTTCCTCTAGCAATTATTTGATAATTACTAGTAATTATTTTTTTCTTGAAGATTCTCACACCAACCATTATGGGAGAACATAGGCACTTATCCATGTACAATAATTTGCATAAATGTTTGAGTAGGTTTCATTAGTTCATTAAAATTTGTTGTAGATTCGAGGACGCACAATTTTTTTAGCTTAAGTTTTATTTATTTCATTATGATATGCGTGTAATTTTATATCTATTAAAGTGAGATATTATATGAAATTTAAAAAAAAAGTTTATATATATTTATTACTAATAAAATCATATTATTTTAAAATAAAGTTTTATAGTATTTTTATTTATATTAATTATTAGTTTAAATTAAATTTTATTGTCATGTTTTTTATATTTTTTGTAATTTTTTTTCATGGCCTTTTTTATTTGTCAATCTTAGGTTTACAATTTTAAGATCTTACATAATTTGTCTTATATGTATAAATCCTTTATTAATGTCTTTCCAAATCTTTAACCTATTCGTGCCATTCAAAAAGTTGATATATGTGACAAAGGTAGGGAATCACACTAGCAATAGAGGTGGTAAAAGCAGAAGAGATGATAGAGAGTGACAGGGAACCCTAGACCAATGCAAATAGGGCTCACGGATCATAGAGGTGATAGGGAATACCCCAATTTTAACTTTGAAAAAATAAATATGAGTTTGATAGATAGTTGTTGGGGTCCACAATAAAGTACTTGATAGACAGTTGTTGGGGTCCCTAACAAAGTATATCTAGTATAGGTGTTTGTGAACTATTTCATAAAATTTCATGTTGGAAGAAATATATCAAATTCTAACCTCATATATGAACAGGATCAGGGGTAGGTACAAGAGCATCATTTTCACATCTAAGGAATAGAAACAGTGCATCAACTGTTATAGGAATAGGATTGTATCAGTAACATGAACACAAAATTTACATCCCAATTATTTGAAAAAATTACAATGTCAAAACAATAAATCATAGGGGATAAAGGAGTGACTAATTTGAATGAATCTCCAAATAAAATGACCATCTCTTCCATTGACAGAGTAGAAATACTTGAAGAATAATTGTAGGCCCTCAAACAACAAGTATTGGAATTATCTTCAGTTTTCATGAAGAAAAATAAATTGATAGCTGAACAGTCTAAACATATCAACATTTTGTAAACCCCCTTGGTAAAATTTAAATCATCTTCTACCTTAAACACTATTAGCAACAATAATTCTGAAGATCTTGCTCATCTTTGTGTTGAACTAGTGGTTAATAGAGAAGAATGAAAGGATTTAGTTACCAAAGTGGATTCTATAAATCCAAACACATGGGTTCAAGTTGTAAAAAATAATAAGAAACCACCTCCATTGGTTAAAGCTATAATTCAAGAAAATTTTGAGGAAGATAGATAAAGGCAAGCCAAAGCCCTTAACCTAAGAGTCAAAGGATTAAGCAAACAAGATAATTCCATCCAAACAACATCAAATTTCATTACTAATGATTTAGGACTACCAAATCTATCCCTAGCTAGTGCTTGGTTAAATCAAGATGACTCTTTATTTATTCACTTTATTACAACACAAGATAGATTGGAGGCTCTTATATCAAATAAAAATATATTTAATTTTGTTGACAAAATTTATCTAGATGAAGATTTAACAAAATTATAAAAAGAAGAGGCAAAAGAAAGCAAGAATAAAGTTTTGAATGCCAGAAAGTAAGGGAAATGCACTATGATCCATAATGGAAGAGCTTGGATCAAGGATTATCCTCCTAATCAATGGACTAAACCTTGGCCTATTTATAAATGACACCAAAACTCAAAAACATGGTTTGCAACCTAAGTCAAAATTATAGCTTGGAATTGTGGTGATTCTATCTTTTTTCCCTAGGGTTTTCTGAAGATGTGATTCTTAACTCAGATGTCATTTTTCTCATGGAAACTCATGAAACCAAGGAGAAACCTCTACCCTCATAAGAAATATACTTATGGATTAGTGTTCATAGACCAAAGATCTGACATAGCCCAAAAGGCTATGATGGAATTGCTTTCCTTTATAGATATCATCACCATTCCTCTATCTAATTTGAAATATCTGATGAATTTTAAAGATTTTTATGGATATAAAATGAAATAATACCTCCTTTTCATAATTTTTTCATTATTTCCTATTACTTCCCTCCACAATACTCAAACTATGCTCTAACTTTTGATGGTGAATCTCCCTTTATAGACTTAGAATCCAAAATAGCAAAATAATCTTTTATTGGTGTATTACTTCTTATTGGTGAATTTAATGCCTAGATTGGCCACCTTCAGTGTGCTAATAATGATATTCAAAATGATCCATTGATGATCTATGAAGTTGATCATCGTGAATCATGGATTAAACATTATTCTATAGATTTTACATTGAATGCTTATGGATAATAGCTAATCAAATTAGGTGAATCTCATGATCTTGTTATCTGGAATGGTATGGAACACTTCCATAAATTTAGAGGCTTTACTTTTTTTCTTCATCCTAATGGAGTTAGTGTTGTAGACTATGTTATATCCTACAAATCTTTTTCTTTGAGTAAATATGATCTCCAGATTTCAACTTCTCCCCCACCTCTCATAGATTATGCCATTATCTCTTTTCATACACTTCTTTCCAAACCTATTTCAACCTCTTCTTGTGGCTCTCCCACAAACATAATACTATTCATTTTGACCATGCGTATGATGGGAACTACACTAATACCATAAAAACCAACCTCATGGACATTTATGATACTTTAGAACTGACTGACAGGGATACTAAACTATCCTAGGGAATTATGGATTATACTTTAAGGCCTTCTCCCACTCCAATTATACTTGTTGACCCCATACTCATGGTCATTTCCTAAAAATTTCTTGGTATGATGCATATTTTAAAATTGTTCACAAGTTAACTAAACATATTATAACTGAAACTTTCTCTAAATCCAAGCTGGCCCAAAACCCTTATAGAATTATTATTAGAAATAAAAATGACAATACTTGTATAAAAAATGAAGAGCTACCATATAATAAATTAATTTCAATATCAAGTCTTTCTAGAGATAATTTTTACCCAAAAAAACTAGTTGTTCCATTACCCACCCACATACATGTTTTACATATGCTACCTCTCTCTATGATGCTCCTAATCAACCCACAATCCATTTGAATCCTAGACCACCTAACTGTCATTTCTTCACTAACAATATGGTTCTTAAATCCATCTATAAAATCAAGTACCATAAAGCCCAAGATGTGGAAAATTTAAAAGCTAAATTCCTCCATCATAGTCTTGCTGTTCTTGCTGTCCACATTCCCAATATTTTTAATTTTATTATTCCTCATGGTTTTTCCCCCACTTAGACATCAAATATTATACATCTCATCTTCAAATCAAGATATTCTCTTAAAATTAGCAACTACTTACCATCATTATTGGGCATACATTGACTAAGTTTGTTTATACAATACTTGATGATTATATCTCACAATTAGTAGAGAAAGAATGGATTAGGGCAAAAGGTCAAGTAGGATTTAGAAGGAATCATCGAACAAATGACCACATATTAACTTTGGTTGCCATTAATCATAAAGCAAAGGTTAAAAGGAAAAAAAGGTATATTATTTTTTTGTAGACCTTCATAAAGCATTTGATATAGTACCAAGGCATCTTTTCATCTAAAGGCTTAAAGGGATGGGTTTTTATAACATGGTAATTTATATGGTCATGAATTTATATGAGAACATTTTTGGGGATATTCATACCAAATTGGGCACTACTAATTACATCCATAGTACCATAGGTGTGAAACAAGGTTGTCCACTCTCACCGATGCTTTTTGGGCTCTATATTGATGAATTAGAGGATTTTATCTTCATAGACTTAGGTAGCTCGAATGGTTGTAGCCTCTTTGGGATATACATTGTTATTTTATTGTTTACAAATGACATTATTTTGCTATTAATGGAATTCAAAATTAGCTTGATGCATTAAGCAATTCTTGTGATGAGAAAGGCCTTGAAGTAAATCTTACAAAGACAAAGATCATGGCATTTAATACAACCAAGAAAGTAACATCTACAATAAATTTGATGTACAAAGGAAAATAGGTTGAGATGGTGTATTCTTACACCTACTTGGGTGTCATTTTTTTGGACCACCTTTTAGATTTGCTCTTGCAATAAAATCAAGACTGAGTAAAAGGTATGTAGCATTAACAACCTTAGAAAGATAATGTTTTCAGCTCCAATTTCAAGATATTCAGACAAAGATTTGAATTTTTCATACATTAGTTACACCAGCACTATTATATGGATGTGATTTTTGGGATACATATTTGAGACATAATGATTTCAACTGTATGGAAAGAGTCTTTATTTCCATGTTATCAAAGAGTATTTGATCCAAAAGAATGGTTCCTCACACAATTATTATTATAGAGATTGTGGTTTGTCTTCTATTTATCTCTTTGATTTTAAACATTATCACTATTTTGCATAGGCTTTGATGCATGGTAGATTCTTTTTCTTGTTAGAACTGGTATCCATATTTATCACTCCAGTCTTCTATGCAACTTGTCAAAAAATGATGCAAATCATGTTGGTATGCAAGAGTTATGATTCTCCTTCAAAATCTAAATATTGATATTGAAAATCTCCCTCCTCTTTGGTTTTCTATAAATATTCCTCAAATCACTAAACATGATGTTAACATGGGTATACAAGAATAACTCACTAAGCCTTATTTTAAGGATACTTGGTTTGCTCTAAAAGATCTTTTGAAACTGAAACTTCTTCACTATTTTCAATTTGATTCCTCCTTCCATGAAGATAAAAATAAGATTATTGAGTACATGAAAAAGTTACCTTCATGCCTAATGATCCCTTTATCTCAATTTTACATTTTCTCTCACCCGCTACGGATGGAATCTGATCATAACCTCCCACAACATGAGTGTATCTAGACCCTAAAAGTGAAGAGCATTTTATATTCAAGTGTCTCATTTACTATAAAATTCATGGTAAATTCCATTCTCTTTTCAAATACTCCAATGAATATTTAAGGAGTCTCATTTGATATAGAGATAAAAAATATTTAGATTTGTTTATTCATGAGACACCTCAACTTTGACAAAGAACACTCAGATTGAGGTCCTTAGATACAAATAATTATAGGCATATCAATTATTTAGACCTAGGAGCTATATATTTAGCCTTTTTCACTTCACCCAGTGATTATGTTATCTCAAATTATTTATCTATGAATTCAAAATTTAGTAATGTAGGTTTCAAAACTTTGACTACCTTACGCCTTAATAGTATAAGGCACTATTCACATACAGGGCACATGAAAGTCAAATGTTTTTCAAATGCTTACAACTCACCAGCTTAAAGAAAGATGGCATCCACAAAATCATGGATGAACAAAATACTTAAATTCAATTGACATAATGAACAAAGGTGCATAATATGTAAAGGAAGTAAACACACAACATAAAGGCACAGTAGTATGAAACACTATTAGGAAAACGGTAGGTGTCATCTTACACGAGGCAAGGATAATGGGGGATATTATTTTTTTTTTTTAGTTTACAAGTTGTTAGGAATTTTTATAATATATTTTGGTTTCCCTTTGTAGAAGTGTTTCAAACATTGGCTATTGTTGGAGTATTTTAATATTATTACTCTACTATTGTAATATGAGATGCCATTTTGAAAAGTGTGATAAACGTATTAAGGGATTTATTATAATATATTTTTATTTTGTTTAAAGTATTTTAAATATTAGATATTGTTGGAGTATTTTAATATTATTATTATTTTATGATTGTAATATAAAATATCATTTGAGAAGTGTATTAAATATATTAACAACAAATCCTTTCTTGACATTCATTTATTTCATTACATAGTTTAATATATTAAATATAGTCTAAAATTGCATATTTACTATTACTTAATTATATTTAATCTCAAAATGAGTAATAACTATTGTTCTACTAATGAGATGTAGAAGGATTAGTAAAGTGGGTTGGTTATATCCAGCGTTACCCAAGTTTGAATTTCAAATGGCGTTTATAGGTCATATGTGACCACTTAATTTTACTTAATGATTTCAAGTGATTAATTAGTATATGTTTAAATTGGCTTAATAGTTCTTGTGGACTGGACCCTTAGTTTGTGTGCTAAAACTGGTTTACAACTCTAGTCAAAAGTGAATATGAATTAAAAAAATAATAATGTTTAAATATTTGTATTGAAATAACCAAAAAATTAATTGGATTTTATGACTCATCCAAATTTTAGAAGTATTTTTAACTAACAAGTTCATTTGATCCAATGTATTTATTATACTACCTATTACTACATAAAATTATTAAAAAAACTTGTTATAGTTAACATATAGTTGTAATTTATCTTTGAACATGATAAATACAAAGTGTATTTACTGTGATTAATATCCATGATGATACTAATTTTTTTTCTAATGTTTCTCACATAATGAATGATGAATATTTAACTTCATACCATTGAAAATAATAATATTAGAAATTTATATAATTCAAATTGTGTGATTAATTCCATCATTGTGACATTATACAACGTAAAGAAAATATTGTGAGTATTTTTTTTAAATATATAACATATCCTCATTTCATCTTCATTATGAACTAAAATACTGATGTAAATAAAACAACATTTTTATTATCTCTATAGAGTTGCATTCATCAACTAAAAACAATTGAGTTGATAAAATTTTAGAACCATCCAATTTTGCCTTAATAAGAAAATTGAGTGGTTATTCATCCACTTAAGTGGCATAGAAATATTTTAGTGATCAACAATATTGAACTCAATAAAATTTATTAAGAAAATATCGTTAATAACATTAGAATACCAAATTATTCTCTAATATCTAATGAATTTATTATAATTACAAATTTGAGGTAACCTATATGATTTAAAATGCAACAGGCATGAAAGTATTGGATAACAACTTCATTATCGCATCCTTAACTCAAAGGTCTCATTAATAGGAAACAAAGATCAATTAATTTTTATAATAAAATTCATATTATAAAAAAAAATATAAGTGAATCCACAACTTACAAAAACAACTAAAACAATGTTTCAAATACTTTTTAGCCATCACTACAACATACTTGTTGATTTCCAAGTTAAATAACATGTACATTCCAATCAAGCATAAACCAATAACTAAGATTGTATTCTCTAAATTACATTGAAAAACTAATCTCAACAAATGTAAAGTGTAATAAATATATTAACAACAAATCTTGTCTTGACATTCATTTATTTCATTACATTGTTTAATATGTTAAATATAGTCTAAAATTGCATATTTACTATTACTTAATTATCTTTAATCTCTAAATGAATAATAACTATTGTTTTACTAATCAGATGTAGAAGGATTAGTAAAGTGGGTTGGTTGTATCCAACGCTAGCCAAGTTTGAATTTCAAAGGGTGTTTATAGTTCAGATGTGACCATTTAATTTTACTCAATGATTTCAATTTATCAATTGGTAGCTGTTTAAATTGGTTTAATAGTTCTTGGGGACTGGACCCTCAATTTGTACTGTAAAATTGGTTTGCATCTCTAGTCAAAATTGAATATGAATGAAAAAAACATAATGTTTTAATATTTATATCAAAATACCCAAACACTTAATTGGATATTAAGACTCATCCGAATTTTAGAAGTATTGCTAGCTAACAAGTTCATTTGATCCGATGTATTTATTATGCAACCTATTACTGCATAAAATTCTTAATTTTTTTTATTGTTAACACATATTTGTAATTTATCTTTGAGCATGATGCATACATAGTCTATTTACCATGATTAATTCCATGATGATACTACAATTTTTTATAATGTTTCACACATAATCAAGGAGGAATATTTAACTTCATACCACTAAAACTAACAATATTAGAAATTTATATAATTCAAATTGTATGCTTAATTCCATCATTGTGACATTATACAATGTAAATAAAATCTTGTAAGTATGTATTTTTTATATATAACATATCCTCATTTCGTCTTCATTATGAACTAAAATACTGATGTAAAGAAAACAACATTTTTATTATCTCTATAGACTTGCATTCACCAACTACAAACTCTCGAATTGATAAAAATCTAGAACCATCCAATTGTACCTTAATAAGAAACTTGAATGGTTATTCATCCACATAAGTGTCATAGCAATAGTTTAAAAATAAAAAATATTGAACTCAAAAAAATTTGTTAAGAAAATATCGTTAATAACATTAGAATACCAAATTATTCTCTAATATTTAATGAAATGATTATAATTATAAATTCAAGGTAGCCTACATGATTTCAAATGAAACATGCATAAAAGTATTGGATAACAAATTCATTCTCACATCCCTAACTCAAAGGTCTCATCAATAGACAACACATATCAATTAATCTTTATAAAAAAATTCATACTACAAAAAAAAGTATTAAGTAAATCCACAACTTACAACAACTACAAGAATGTTTCAAATAAATTTTATGTATCACTACAATAAATTTGTTAACTTCCAAGTTAAATAACATGTACATTCCAGTGAAGCATAGACCAATAAATAAGATTTTATTCTCTAAATTACAATGAAAACTAATCTCAATCATGCCTCAAAATAAACTTTAACAAGACATGATTCCAAATTAGAAGAAGAATCCAACCACTAAAAGAAACTTTCATATATAAAAATGGAAATGTCCACCTTTACAACCCAATGAACCCTCCATTGGTGACCCTAGAACATCACATTCATAAATTGTATATAGTTTTCAACATCGAAGGCAATGCATAAGGGTGAAAAATAAAAAAAATATTATGAGGTTTTCAAAAACTTTAATAAAATCATAAGAGAATGTAAGTTAATGACTGTATGATAAGTGCATTAAAATAAGACTACTTATGATTATATTTATCACTATTGTTCAACTTGTAAACATATCTATTTGATACCCACAAATCAATAATGGTTGTTATATTCATTGATTCAAAATTTAATATGTAAATATATACCATGTATGTAGATTTAGTATGTATGAAATGGTTTCAAAACCATAAAACTATGTAGAGGAAAAAAGGTAGAGAACAAAAATTACTCTACCTCAATAAATCTGGTCTAATATCTATAAGATATGGTTTTGCAAGGACTACTGGATACTTAAAAAATGGTATGTCATTTTCTTTCTTTTCCATTATATTATTATTATGTTCATATGTCATTTATGTTTCTTATTACCTATCATTTTATCCTGGATAATGTAGTCATTACTGATTCTCACAATGTCCCTCGAGCTTCTACCATTATCAGAGTTTTATATTCTTTTGAACCATTGAATACAAAGTAAATATCGTAGACTTTTACAAAGTTGGTAATATATATTTGATAGAAGTACTTAGTTACTTTTACAAATTTGGTAATAGATATTGGATAAGAGGAGTTGGTTGATGTGGATAACATTGTAAAAAAAGATAAGAAACTATGAGGAAGTCACAAAGAGTGAAAATTGTGAATCAAACTAAGTACAAGGAGGCTACAAAACCTCAAAAAAAACTGAAGACCTAGTATAAGAGACCTATAAGAAGTTTCATTACATCACAATTTCAGGGATCTTAAATCAAATAAAATAAAGTATTGAAAAAGTGACATATCAACTATTTATAACCAAATTTAAGTGTTTATAATAAAAGTTATTTATGAAGTTTTATGTAAATTAATGAGATAAAAGACATTTCTTAGAATTAAAAAGAAATAAAAAGGAACAAATACCATATTTATATTGAACAATGATTTGTTACCTTTCCCAATAATTTGAATGAAAAACATCTTTATACACTTTTTTTCCATTCCTAAAAATTTGGGTTTGGAAACCTAAGGTTTGTATAAAGAGACGATCAAGTAAGAGATAAAATTGAACCTTAATAGAGTTAAAAATTGATACAATATTTAGAGAAGGATTTTATTACCATTACCAAAAGTAGAGAGATGATTAACACACCCTTGGTATGGTTTATTTAATTTATAAAAACATCTTTCTCTCCTTATTAAATAACATGTAAATTTAAAAGGGTGGCAATGCCATCTAACCTGAATCCTTATTTTAATATTTGGATATTGTAATCCTTATTTTAATATTTGGATATTGTTTGGGCCTAAGGCCAACATTTTATTATTATTATTATTATTATTATTATTATTATTATTATTATTATTATTATTATTATTATTATTATTATTATTATTATTATTATTATTATTATTATTGGGATCCTTTAAAGATATTTTGGTATAACTTTTTTTCTCTTATTTATTATTATGTTTGCATAGTTTATTTTGTCTCTTAAAATCATAAGGTTATGTTGTTTAATTGAGATTAGCACATTAGTAATGTGTATTTTTTCTTCTTCCTTATAATAAGATTTTTTGAAAAAAGGGGAGTTAACATCCAACAAATATATAGAATTTTATTTTAAATATAATTTAGTAAATGGTGAGTTATTATTTTAAAATCTTTTTTTCCTTGACTTTTATAATTGTGAAAATTAATCTTTGTAAGATTTAAAATCATATTAAAATATTAAGGTTCTTTTCTTATTATTTGATTGACATTTATTTTAGTTTATAATACATATCCTTTTATTATATATATGATGTTTTACTTGAATGTTGGAAGTGACCTCTAACTTGTAGCAAGATGTGTGGA
The DNA here is from genome assembly GCA_037957365.1 of Torreya grandis. Classification (NCBI taxonomy): domain Eukaryota; kingdom Viridiplantae; phylum Streptophyta; class Pinopsida; order Cupressales; family Taxaceae; genus Torreya; species Torreya grandis. Next base: position 1,724,199 of record JARHVA010002471.1, on the reverse strand, counting down.
TTTAAAATAGTCACGTAAATTTCCTATCGTTTTAGAGAGAGCATATCTTATGCCTTAACATTTTTGTTTCTTATGGCAATCTACATAATTAGTATTGGACATTTTTTATTCTGATAATGGAAATAGAATGGAAGATGAGTCCATCCTTTGATTTTAATCATATAAACTCATTGGAATTTATATTTAATTGATCTAAATTCTTATAATATTATTAAATGTTAGTAAGTCTTAAAAACATTTATAAATTATTTGGAAGAATATTGCATATTTAATATACTTATCAACAAAAATATTATGTGAATGTAAATCCTTTGTAAACATTATCAAAAAGTTTCATTTTGTATGTAAAAAGGAAATTAAATTATTTAATCAATATTTTAAACAAAATAAAAAATAAGATCAACTTTAATTAATTTAGTTCATGCAAAATGGTAGAGAGCAGTAGGGTAGGGATATTTGATCATGACCATGGGTGTGAACTCCCTAGATAATAGGAAGGAGGTGGAAATGATGAGGATAAAGAGGATGCATCTGAAGATTGAAGAGGAAGCTCAAGGAGGTTATGGCTTGCTAGGTCCAAATGGAGTGTGCGATGGGATTCTAAGGATAGGAATCATTGGCAAACTTGGTCTTTCAATGCATCATTATGGGTGGGAGAGTATGTTGGATCCAAAAATACCCTTGTCTGCCTGGTAGCAGGAGCTTATAAAATTGATGATAAGCTCATTACCCTATCCAGAGGACATGACCTGTATATGTAGTATATAATGGTTGTAAGGGAGGTGCGCACCCTGCCATGGACAAAGGCTCAAATAAGTTCTTGTCCTACCTAGAGTGAGAGTTATATTTTGATCATGATTGATTAAAATGAGGATTCTATCCTGATCGTTGCTCATGAAATCTAGTTTGAACTTGTCTTGAAGAGTGTAAGTGGTGATGTTGTCGCTAATTTGGAATATTAGGATCTTATTGTTATTAACCAAGGAGGTGATGATTACACAATTTTGAATATCACTAGACGTAGGAGCATACAGAACTAGAGGGATTTTCAACCCTTTCCTTTTTTTTCACATTATTTTATTAGGCTGGGCTGGGTGTTAGAGGATCCCTTTATCTATAATTTTTGGTTAATATTAATGATAATTGACTCCATCTTTTTACCTATTGTGTTTTTATGGATGATATAAGAGACCATAAGTTTCACCTGAGCATGAGAAATGCTCTATTTTATAGGGCTATGTCAGGATGTGATAGAAGATACATCTTAGGTTCAGGAGGACTCTATCTCACTGAGGATATCATGTGTTTCATTAGAGTGGATGATAGGGGATTCCACCCTTGCCTCATCTAGGTGTTGGGATATTTCACATTCCCCAAAAGGATACCTTTGATTGCAGTGCAAAGAGGAAACCAAATCAAATCTTGTTGTATGAGAGTGAATGATAGAGGATCACACTCTTGCCTCTTCCAGGCTACAAGGATTGCTCAAGACATTAAATACATGGCTCATGTTTGGCTGAGAAATCTTGTTGTGCTTTAAGATACATATCTATATTATTGAGATCAAACTTGATAGCTTCTTGTTCTGCTTTATTAGCTATTGGGCTTAGTGGAAATTATAATTAAAAACTATAATTTTTGGGAGGAAAAAAATATGAATAAAATAATAAAATTATAAGTGGTTTGTTAAACATTTAGGACTACTAATTTTTTGTGCATTTAAATTTATAAGTTAATTTAATAAATTCGTCCAAATTATAATAATAACAAGATAAAAATTATAAGTAAAAAATAGAATTAAATAATAGTAATTTTTTGGTGGTTAGCAATTAGAACAAATCAAAAAATTGTAAGCGCTTTGTTAAACATAAAAGTTTAATATTTTATTTTACATTTAAATTTATAAGTTAATTCACTAGAGTAATTGAAATTATAATAATAACTCAATAAATAATTTAAATTAAAATTGAAAATTAAAAAAATATTGTTAGGGGTTAACAATTAGTAATTTTAAAAATAATTTTAACTGTTGAATATGGTGCGTTATCATTAATATATATATACTAGAATTTGCCTTAGAGGTGAAAGTTACACAGGAAAGGATGTAATTTCAATTTTTAAAACATCATTTTATAAAGTTAAAGTGTGTATATAGACAATCGAAACTCACTCAAAACCAATGATTGATGATCAAATCTCACCTTTAGTGAAAAAGTGTTAAAAAAGAATAATTTAGTGTTTTCTAGTGGATGTGACAGTGCAAAATGAGTTTGTTTATTTCTTCATGTGATTTGGAAATGAGTTGGGTGAGGATGGGACCTTTTGTTTCATGGTGAGGTGAAATGATAGGCTATTTCAAGTGATATCTGATATGACAATGCACATATTATACACAAAACCCAAATTCAAGGCAGATAGTGGATTTACATGACTTTCACCCATTCAAACATCATTTGTAGATTTATATGTGGTGACATATTTGATTGGATTTTTTATATTGTTAATGGTGGAGAAGTAACTCATCATAATTGATTTCACTATGGCAAAGCTCTACATCTTATGTGTGGCTCTAATTAATATTCTAATGTCATGACTTGCGAATAAAACATTAAGGTTATAGAATCAAATTTTATATATACTAAATATAAATTTAATATATTATAATAGAATATATTATATCATAGCATGTTCACATGAGAATCAAATAAATTATAAGAAATGTCATATGACTAAAGTGATCCAGATCAATAGGAGTTCCAAGTGTTAGCTCAAGGAGGTGATTGAAGAGGCACAACTATGGAGGGAAGAAGGTAAGTGGGTGGATAGTGGTCATGAGGATTAATAATAAGCACAAAAATTGGTAAAGAATCAATCTAGGATTGTATCTACAGTGAACTACATCCCACTAGGCAAGACCAAGCCTTTTCTCCATGCTACCCAAGGCATTATGGACACCCACCTTGACATTCCTTAAAAATAAATTCTGGAGTAGGTCTTGTAAGTGATCCCTCAATCACCTCCATCTATGATTTTTCTCTTCAATAGTGATAGTTTTAAGGAATTCCCAAATTTATTGAAGCCCAAGGGATTTACCAAAAACTACTTTAGGAAATGGCCAACAATGTAGACTATGAAATCTTGGGTGGATAAAACTTAGGGTCTAGATATCTCCCTTAGTTTTGTCTTAAAAGGGTTATTCATGATTACTTTCCCATGTGAGGGAAGGAAACATGAATGTTTGGATGGTGGGACCTATATGATGAAGGATTTTGGTCTCTTGATAAAAGAGTGGTTCCCCAATTTTGAATCACTTGTGTTAAAATGAGGGTATTTTCCTATATAGATACACTTGTATGGCCTTCCAATGGAATATTAGAAGGATTATTGTATGAAAATTCTAGGGTCAAAAATTATATATTTTATACGTATTGATCTGATCACTAGTGAATTTGTTCTTTCTTTGTATGTTTGCATTTGGACTTTTTGGATCTAAAGGAAAAGATGTCAAAAATAATTATCCAATATTTGGGAGGGTCTTGCTACTAATGAATTCATGTTGATAAAATTTAATTTAGATGCTTTGAGTGAAGGAAGGTTGGGCATATTCACATACAATGTTATTTGAAAGGGCCTCCTAGTTTTTTTTATAGGATTAGAAATCCAAATTGAGCCATTATTTTGAGTATTTATTATGGTCTAACACTAAAATATCTTCCCCTTAAAAGGTTGTATAGTCCTCCCATCCCCCAAAGATATAAACTATGAAATAATTTTTAATTGAAGAGATAAATTGAAGAGTGGTCAGGCCTTATCTCAAGTAGATATGTTAAAAGAGATCTAATTTATCTCTAATGAGGCTCAAAAACCCAAATCTTGATTTGAACCAACCCCTAGGGATTCCACATAGTATGAACCATTGGAAGATGTTATCAAATCCCATGATGAGGATTTTAGTTAGATTAGATATTCATATTTCTCCTCCACTCTAAGGGGTTTAAGCGATGATGAAGAAATGAAATCTAAATAGGTCCTCACTCGCTCTCAAAAGGACATTATTATTTCCCATACAAATTTTGGTTCTCATAGTAAAAGATGTCATAAATTGTATAATAATGTCATAAAAGGTGAAGTATTCACTGGTGATAAATCCAATATTAAATAATTTATAGTTTATCTTAAGAAGGGGGTGTAATTCCCCTCTACTTATCCATGAATATTTTCTATTGGAATGCTAGGGGATTGAATTCTAGTAAAAAAGGGTGCCCAATATGACATTAGTTGTAGAATCTAGGGTTTGAAATTTTTTTCCAAGGAAAAAAATAAAAAAGAAGAGGCAGTGGTCTTGATGATCAAAGATTATAATAATTGGAATAAATTATAATGGGGCTTCAGACTGTCTGACAAGCCTTTTTCCCCATTTTTAGGTCAGGGTGGAAAACTATGCCCTAGGGAAAAAATTGTAGTGGTGAAAAGTCTCATAATTTTCTTTAGATATTGCATTCTACATGTTTAATGTGTATGGTTAAAATTTAGTTGTCCTAAAAGATGAACGTTGGAAGAAAATATGTGCTCAATAGAATTCTATCCTTATTTATAAATTTATAATACGTGGGGACTTCAATGCCATACCTTTTGGATATGAAAAGAGAGGTGCGATTATTTAGAGTACCTAGTCTCAAAAGTAATTTTCTAGTTGTATCTTAGTTATAGGGTTATTGGACATGATACTAAATTTTTTCCCATTCCCTTCTTCTTACTGACAAGAAGGTTTTTAAAATATTTTTGAAAGGTTGGATATATTTTTAATCTATCAATTTTTTGACATTGATTGGACAATGTAAATAATATCCTTCTTGTCTCTATATTTTATCATGCCCCAATTGAGTTGAGTATTTATAAATATGGTTCCCATATGTAATGCCCATTCAAATTTGAGTTAATTTGGCTATAAGATACCTCACTTCATGACTTGATCAAGGATAGACGGAATAAGTCACCCCATGTTTTAAGTTACAAGATGTTCAAAATGACTAAAAAGATTAAATTTTATTAAATAATTCTTTCAAACTTAAAGTCAATCACAATTCAAAAACATTTTCAAGGAATTGGAAAGATTTAAAGTTGAATAATGAGATGTAAATTAGATTATGTGTGCCTTCAGCATGGATGTTGATATTTACCATAAAGATAAATCCATTCTAGTTGAGTGTTCTCACCTTCATATCAATGAAGAGGTCTACTAGAAAGAAATTCGAGAGAACAATGGCTCAAGAACGAAGATAATAACACTATTTTTTCACAATTCCACCCAAGAAAAGAGAATGAATAATTAAATTTACATCATCAAGAGCAGAGAGGGGTGTCTAATTGAGATCATTTATGATATCAAAAAAGAGGTAGTTGAATGCTTCTAAGAGATGCTTTATACTATCAAGGATTTGAAATTTATCGCTAAGTGGCATAGTCTAAATTACATGCCTAGGATTGTTAGTACCCAATAGAATGATAAGATAGGGGTTGATTTTATCCAAAAAAATCAGGATTTTTATATTATCCATGGCCAAAGACAAGGATCATAGGCTAGCTCTTTTTATAGTGGCCATTTTTAGAGCTTCTAGGACACTTTTGGGGATAAGATAGTTATTATGGTAGAATAATCTTAGTTTAAACAAAAATATACCCTAATTATCATCTACACATTTAGCACTCTAGTGCCAAAAAGAGAGTCCCACCTTATTTTTATTATTTTATGCATATTTTCTTTTGTAATGTGGTGCATAAGATAATTTCCAAAGATATTTCTTTCCATCCCAAACCCATTTTAATTAATCTAATTTCAAGTGAGCAATGGTGGTTTGTCCCATAAAAATAGATTCAAGATGGGATTATTATCACTCATGAGATTCTGCACTCTTTCCTTCTTAATCATAAGAAGCATATGATTTTGAAACAAGATAATAATAAAGCCTATGATAGGGTGAATTGGTAGTTCCTGATCAAAGTGATGAATTAGTGGTCTAGACATCTTGACCTATATTTCAAGCATGTAGTTATCTATTCTATTTATTGGTGAACCAATTTGGTTCTTTAAAGCTGCTATGGTTTTGATTTAAGGTGATCCCATTTCCCTATTCCTCTTCATCCTCATGAATAAATGTTTGGGTGGGTCAATCTCTAGAGATTTTTCCAAGTGCAAGCTACATTATATCCTAGTCATAACATGCATAAATAGTTTCATGCATTAAATTAGTTTGTTGATGATAATATCCTTTTGGGCTATGATACTACTCATGAGGCTCATACTTATAAATAATTTATTTCTCAACTATGAGGTTATCTTGAGGAAACTAATTAGTGAAAATAAATATAATATTTGTTTCTTGAATGTGGAAATATAGACCCAAATCCACATCATTAATACCTTAGACTTCTGGATTGGGTATCTTCCATCAAATTTTCTTGGGGTTCCACTCTTTGGGGGAGTAGGCATAAATGGTCTATGGGACAATATAATAATGTCTTTGAATACTAGGTTAATATAATAGAATTAATGATGTCTCTCTCTTACCAATATAATTACCCTCATTAATTTTACTCAAAGTGCCCTCCCAACATATATCATGTTTATGTTTTACCATGAAAGTGTTGTAGCTAGGATCCCTAGATAAATGAATGGCCATGGTTAAGTGATCACATGAGTCAAGTAAGTACACATCACATAATTTAAAGTAATTGAAAATATCCATGAAATAATATTGAAAAATAATTAATGCTACACATAAATATGAATAAGAGTCTTATATAGGAAAAATAACATGCAACATCCACCTAGTATCATGGAGTTAACTGATAGTAAAACTAGTGGAGAACAAATGTGTAACAACCACTAAGTTAAGATAAGTGGTAGCTAGCTATTTAGACTAAAGAATCACCTAAGCAAGAACAAGCTATATGTGTAGGTATTATGTATTTATCAAATGAAATAATTAATATATTGCACAAAACCCCCCTCTTAATCATAACTTAGGTGGACAGAAAGGAAAAATGGGTCTCAACAATAACACCTGATGAGTTACCCATATACAATACAAGTTTCAAAAAGTGGAGTAAAAGGAAAAAACCTAGTGGGAAACTCCCTACTCGCTTCCCTAACCCCAAAAGAAAAAAAAGGAAACAAAGTATAAAAGGTAGGACTAGAAATCCCACACCAACACCCCCTTAAGGATAACTTGGGTGGGATGGAGAATTGGGTCTTGAAAGTGAGGCCTAATGAGGTACCAAGTACATAATGACGATCCCAATATCCTACAAAATGTGAGTGATATATGCGTCCACAAGTAAGAGGTAGAAGGTAAGTGCAGAATGTCACATGGTGAATGCTTTGGTAGGTCCCTCTACAATAAATGTCATCTCTTCTTTTCAAAAAAAAAACCATGAAATGTCAAACTACTAAATTCCCACTCAAGTAGAATGCATATAAGAATGTACATATATTGAAAATGATAAAAAATCTCCTTGCTAATGCTCAAATGTTGTAAAGTATGATAAATAATAACAAGCCTAACTATAGAAGATGGAAATAAGGAGGCATATAATGAAAGAAAAATAACATGAGGACCAAATAATAAGAGTGGCATGGAATATTCGCTTAATGAATGTCCATGGAAAGAGGAGAGAAAGGCTCAACAACCATCAATACTAAAGACTTGTCTACAAATGAAGTAATCAAATCTATAAGATGAATGTCCATAAGAACATACGAGTCATCAATACTTCTATTGAAAAATAAAGTCCTTCAAAATGTAATTTTGTGAAGGCTCTAGATAAATAATAATATGCACAGCAATAGATGTGTCATCTATAATGAGATAACTAGGGTGTAGCAGAATCTCATCCTATAGTAGGGGCTCAATAGAAGAAAGATAAATATCCACCATGTATGTATCATCACAATAAATAGATGAGGGGAGAGTAAAATAGTCTTAGAAGAGACAATATGAAGAGGAGGAGGAGGTGTGACATAAATCATAGTACGATCAATGAAAATACTATGAAGAGTGTTCTAAATAGTGGAGGGGCACTCTTTGTGATCCACATGGTGATGTAGATTCTATGAAATATGTATCAACAAATGACCATAGACATAATCACCAGAGTTGGCCTAGTCATTGTATTGACCTAGATCAATAAGAACATGAATCTATCTATATGAGAATGGAATAAGATCCTGATTCATAAGTGAATATTCTATGTACACATGTCACGAAGTATAATTGGTTTTCCCAAGAAGGACCACTAATTTGGACTCAACCTTCCTCATATGGAGTCTCTCAAATAGATACATCATAACTAAGAGAAGACACTAAGGAAGTGTAGGACTGAACAATACAAACTTTAATGAACCCTTGAATCATGCTCAATAATAAGATGTTGAACATAGTTAAGAATGTTTCTAACTAAGTAATCTATGTTGGAGTGATGAGGGATAATGCATGTTTAGAATGACTATATTAGACATAGCTAAGAATGCATTCATGTGTGAGTAATTGGTGTATGAATTATAATACAAAAAGTAGTAAGGCCCATAGCATAGATAGCCCCCTGAATATGACACTTTATAACTTTAGTGAATTTATAATAAAAATAGGACCAATGAAATGGAAATAAAAAAATTAATCACATTTATCAAAAATGACACTCAAATCTGAGTTATTGAGAAAACATTATGGCTAATAGCATTTCTCATTATTAGTGACCTATGTAATGATGTTGCACATAAGGTCTAAATAACTCAACCAAGAAAAGGGTAAGGTAGCCTTCCAGCCACTCATGATAACAAAATGGAACTTCCAACATCCTCAAGTCAATGAAAGTCAAAACCACTCTACCCATACACCACAGTGTGCACTTTTAAATGATTTTTTTTATAGAGAGTGTTTTAATTACAAAATTAAAGCTATTTTAAATAAAATTAACACATGATTTAATTTTTAATATTTTTATAGATGAAAAATTGATGATTTTAAAAAATATTAAAAATAACATGCTTTTGGAAAAGCTTTTAGGGCATCATTTTAGGTTTTTGACATTTTTAATTTAGAAAAGAGAAAAGAATATCCATCTAGGGGGAATGCACAAGGCTAAAAAAATAAGCTATAAACATTACCATTAATGAATGTATGCATAAGTCTATCCAAAAGGAGCCAATTTTCTACTCTAACCATCCAATCAGATCTCATGCTCAAGCAAAACCTATAGTAAGTATCGTCCCAGCACCATTTGAACTCTACCATGCTCAAATAGTAATGGGATCCCACTCTTTCTTCTTTCTCCATTGGCTCCAATAGTGGATCGATCAATGAATAGGGGAGTTTTTTCAATGCATCAGTAGCATAAAAAAAAAGTATAGAGCTTGAACCAATTGCTTCCCACCTACATAAAAAACTGACCATATAGCCAAAAATAGTCCACCAATCCATGATAGTAAATTTCAATGCTAATATCCATTGCTAATATAATAGAGAATGTTTACAAATATGGACATCCAACAACATGAAGTGAAATTAAATGTCTTTTAATTGTAGTTATTTTTTTTGGTCAACATACAAGCTCAATAACATTATCATGGACTGGAGCATACCTTCTAAGTCACCAAAAAATATTTATCTATTATTGTAGAAGAGAAAATAGACCTAGAAATAAGGCAATTTATGCCCCTATGTACAAACTATTTCCATGTATACATCGATCATGATACAATGATTTCTGCCCCTATACACAAATTGTATATTTTCATGTATATAGTGAGGGAGAATCATGCATATGAGGCAAGCTTAGCAAGAAATAAAAATCATGGTCTCGATGAGGTTGTCCATTGGTAAGGGTCTGATAATTCTTAAATAGATTTTGTAGAGGTCTGTAAACCCTTCAAATAGTGTGTAATGAATCTTTAGTGTCTTTTGACTACCAATAGTGGTGAAATGCCTTCTCATACATCTACATACGAATACACAATACTACCACTTAGAACAAGATTTGAAAAAGAGTAAACAATACGTCCAAGTTAATGTTGACATAGAAGGAGGAATCAAACTCAATTTTAAAAAATAAACTCTCAAATTTCAAACAAAACTAAAAACAAACTAGATAATCATGAACATGGATTACTACTTTGATACTATAAAATAGTTGTAGCCAAGATCACCAGATCAATGAATGGCCATGGTGAAGTGATCACATGAGTCAAGCAAGCACACATCACACAATTGAAAGCAATTTAAACCATCCATGAGATAATATTGCAAAAGAACAAATGTTCCACATAAATTTTAACTGATTAATAATTTAACAATAGGTGACTTATATAGGAGAAAGAACATGTAACCTCCACCTAGAATCATGGATTTAACTTACATAGACTAGTGGAGAACAAATGTATAACAAACACTAAGCTAAGACAAGTGGTAGCTAACTATTGTACACTAATAATCACCTAAACAAGGTGAAGTTAGATGTGTAGGGATTATCTATGTAATAAATGAAATAGTAAATGTCCTGCACCAACATACCCACTAACAAATGCCATCTAGGATCTTAATCAGATAGTGAAGGATTTACTATATCAAACAATGAAAAAAAAAAAAAAAAGATCCCATTACCTAAATGTGATAAAATCTACAAGCCTTAGATAGGGGGTAGAGCTAGGATCAAAAGTCCCTCATTGCGGAATTGACATCTTGGTGAAAAGGTTATGTGGGGCTGGTATGATCTTCCACCCCCATGCTGCTTGGAATAGGTTGTTGTAGCATAAATATTTTGGTTCTTATGATACTACTAATATTCTAACTATTGACAACCCCCCTAATAGCTCATTATTAATTCTTTGGAAATGTAATGATACAATATTATAAAATATGAAGTGGAATCTGATTCAAAAATAAATTTCATATAATAAATACCCCTTATTCTTTAATATTGTGTATTCCATTCTACATACTACAACAAAACATATAAATATTGGATTTCAAATATAATTATGGAAAATATAATTATTAATCAAGAGAATAGACAAGACAAATAAGAATAGACTGTTGAAATTTAATATGTATGTTTGTCTATATACAATAGTAAATCATCTAAATATTAGATTTCAAATTTGACTATATTAAATATATTTATTGAAAATAATAAGTATTCTTATATACATACTATACCAAAGCACTATAAAGATTTTATTTCAAATTAAAGTATAGAAAATATGGCTAGTAATCATGAGAACGGATGTGATACGGTGGTGGTTATTATTATTATTATTATTATTATTATTATTATTATTATTATTATTATTATTATTATTATTATTATTATTATTATTATTAGAAGGTAAATTTTTTTAATAGAAATGAAAAAACTTGATGGAAAAAAAATAATAGGAAGTAGAAAGAGAATAATTTTAAGAAACATGCACATAAAGAAATTATTACGTTAGCATAAATATTGAAGTTTTTGTTTTCAATAAGTGTTATATGTACGGACTAAATTTGATGTTTCTATGAATATATTTAGGTATTTTAGTTGTAAAATACAATCACAATGCTTGGTTGATTGTACCATATATAAAGTGAAATTTTGCACATACCATAAAAAAAATCTATAAGATTATGATAAATATATAAATTATTTTTAATATTTTAAGTTATGTTGAATAAATAATAATCTTCAAAAATCTTTATAAAAAGTTTAAAATGAAATTTTATTTCAATTGCATGCTATTCAATATCTTTAATTATTAATCTTTTTAATTTTTAATATTATTAATGTTTAAGACCCTGACAGAAATCCAAAATATTATATTATTTTTAATTAGATTTTAAATATTAATCTTAATACATAACTAAAAAAGGAATAATATAAATTTAAAATTCTACATTTTAAACATTTTAATGTATAAATTGTTCTTTTCCTTTGGGATTGTTCGATGATTCTCGCCATCTATAAATCAAAATATTATTTCCTTAAGCAATCAATCCATTTCAATGCACAACTAGTTAATATGACCCATATTTAAATATTCCATAGGAAGAGACTCCATATTTTAAACATTTTAACATGTAAACATAAATTATAATACAATTTCCTCAAACAATCAATCTTTCTCAATTTAAAACCCACAAATATAGCTTGTATTTAAATGTTATGAAGAGAGTGAAACTTTATTTTAAATGTTTTAACGTATAAACATTTGCTTTCCTTTGAGAGTGTTAGATATTCCCACCATACATAAATCATAATACAATTTGCTCAAGCAATCAATCTCTATCAATACATAACCTGCGTTCTAACGTTTGTAGGACATATGTGTTGCTTTACTGCATATGAAATGGCATGACATTATGAAAACTTTCGATCAATAAAATTTGTTATTATTATTTTAAAAAAGTCAACAACGAGATCATTATGTATTAATTCTTTGTAAATATAATGATACGATAAAATAAAATTCATAGAATAAATACATCTTGAAAATAATAAATAAAATAAAAATGAAAATGAATAAAAACAAACGAAAAGAACAGAAACGATCTCAAAAATCTAATAATGTATTCCATTCTACATACCACCGGATTTCAAATTTAAGTATGGAAAATATAATTATATTAATCAAGAGAGTGAATAGGATAAAATAAAAGTAAAGTATTATAAAATAATATGTTTTTTTTCCTATATATTATAATAAAATATCTAGAGATTTGATTTGAAATACGCAAATATAATTAGTAAAAATAATAAGTATTTTTGTCTACATACTATAAAAAAGCAGCATTCACAAAATGGATTTCTAATTTAAGTATACAAAATATGGTTATTAATCATAACAACGGATAGGATGAAATAAAAATAGATTATAAAAACAATGGTAATAATAATTACTAAAGTAAAATAGTTGTTTATAAAATTGAAAAAAATAATATATTTTAGAAAATAAATAATAAGTAGGAAGATAATAATTTTAAAAAAATTATTTTCTTTTTTTTATATGAATATAAATATTGAAGTATTTTTCTAATAAGTGTTATATATAAATATTGAATTTGATGATTGTATAATTATAATTAAAGATTTTAGTTTTAAAATATAATTGTTATGTTTGATAGATTATATCATATATAAAGTGAATTTTTAGATAAAATTTTAAATAATTATGAAAAATTTATAAATTATTTTGAATATTTTAAATAGTGTTGAATAAATAATCTCATTAAAAAAAATCATGAAAAATAAGGTTTAAAATATATAAACTATTAGAATTTCACTAATGTAACAATATTGTATATAATTTATAGTTGTCTTTTATTTTTTTAAATAACCTTTGTCTTAAAATTGTTTGTTCATACTTGTAGAAATAAAAAAGATTTTCCTAAAAAATATGAAATGAACAACTATTTTAATCTTTTAATATAATCGTTGCTCGAACCTCTTCTCAAATAAATAGTGAAATATAATGTCATTAACATGCTTTCAATATTTTTTTGTCTTATCATTGATATCAGAGCCTAAAAAAGTAAGTTTTTTTAAATTCTCCATATGCATAGTCGTACGGCCTCGCAATTACTTATTCGTTGTCAAAAATATTTTATATGGTTGTGCATTGGTAGTGATCCACTCTTTTTAGGAGACGTTAAAATTGTTACAAAGTTTCTATGAGGTAGTCTTTGGCAGCGTTCAACATATAGGAAGGACGTTTCAAGAACTGCATGAAGACAAAGATAGAATATCAGTTCTGAGAAGCTGAAAAGAGGATGTTAGACAGTGCAAAAAGGCATTTTTAGGAGGACGTTTGGGATATTTTGTTGTTTATTAGTTTTATCACGTATTACATAATTCCGTGTCTTTGACAAGTATTCAATGTACCAATCAAAAGAGGGATGTCATGCTATAAATTAAAATTCGGATTTACAAATCAAAGGCCAAGAATTAATTTGTGTGGCTCTTTTATACAAATTTGTGGTCGCTTCAATGTTCTGATAGGCCTGTAGAAATTTAGACATGTACATGTACTTCAAAAGAGGCGGACATGGAATGTGGAAATCTCATCTGTTGTTTCACATGTTGGACCGACATTTTTTCCTGAACTTGACCAACAAGGTAGCCTCTAAACCTGGACATGGCAGTTATTTTGAACTTCCCTTTTAACGTTGAGGGACACCGTACATATTCTTTTTACAATCTTGGAAAATTCTTCATATAAGACAAAATTGGATTGGAGGAGAAATAAAAAAATATATGGTTTTTTAATTTAAAAATCTGAGTTAATTTTAATTTTTAAAATGTTAAAAATCTCTCATTTCAATTGAAAATTATTTAAATTAAAGAATTTTTTTTATTGAAATCGTTTTGAACAAGTTACTCTTAGCAAACTTTGTAAACAACAATAAAATTTTACAAATTTCAGGAGAAATAAGAAGAAATATTCTTTTACCCATTCATTACTATCAAAAATAAAAAATCTATAAATTAATTAAAAAACAAATAAGTATATTGATGTAATAGGTTTTCTTATTAATCCACTATTAATAATAGGGCAAATAAGTATATTGATGTAATAAGTTTTCTTGTTAATCCACTATTAATAATAGGGCAAATATTTTTCATGTTCCATCTAGGTATCACATACCACTATATTCTTATGTACCTTAAGGCCTCTTTTAGTTATTATTGAGTATATAGAAAAAACTAGATTCTTCCACTTATAGATGGGTATATAAAAAGGGTAGGTATATCCAGACGTTTGGTGTACTAGTCTTGTGGTATATAGAAAAATGGACAATTTTGGAGTGATAATGAAATAAGTGGTGTTAACAAAAACTCAAAACTTAAAACCATGCATTCAATCAAATCTATTGTTAGGAAAAAACTCACTGACAAAGGCAAGTGGTTAGAATGGTCTAAGAATGTGGAGAACACACTCATATTCAATGATCTATAGGTCTATATTTGTGATAAGGATACACAACTAGTTGAGCCAACATGAATGCGAAGGATATTCAAGAATGAAGAAAAAGAAATTAGATAGATTTGGCCTTGAAGAGGGTCTAAGTCATCAAATATGTGTTTCATCATAATCAAAGGTGTAATACTGTATGGGAAGCATTTCAAAAACTGAAAGATATATATGATTTTTACTTAGAATTTTTGAATTCATTCAATTGTAGCTGAAGTTATTCAACCTTGAGTTTAAAGATGGTGATCTGATGAGATTGGATTCATAGATACATGCCATTAAGCATGATGTAGAAGCAAATTATGTCAAAATAGACATCTATATAGTTGCATTCACAAAATTCCTTCTTATCAACTATTCAACCTGCTTAGAGTCTTTACAAGGAAGCAATTAGTTGAAAAATCCCACATTTGATTAATCAATTGAAAGATGATAGAAACAAAATAAAAATTTTCAAGAAACACCAAGTCCACAATAGGATAAAGTGTTTTCTATGTCAAAAAATTCTTATGCAATATAAAAAAAATCATCTTCCTAAAATGGAGGAAATAATAAGTACAAAAATAAGTATATGGGAAAAGGTGGAAAAAATGAAAATCAAATTGGTTAGGAAAAAAAGATTAAGAAAACCTTTATTTCAACTGTGTGATAAAAAATAAATCTATGAGATGCATGAATGCATAATGACATGAGATAAAATTGAATCATACCATAAGAAGAAAGATGAAAAATCAAAGAAAATAAAAAGTTAAACTCTGACCAATTCACTAATGAATGTGTGTTTTTACAGTACAAATGATGAAGCAAACAATGTCTCAGTAAATTATTCATGGTTTGATGCTTGGGTTCTTGATATTGGTGTCACTATACATATGAATTTCTTAAAAGACTTATTTGAGGAGTTCAATTAAGAGAGTTATGGTGAAATATAACTCACATATATATCAAGTTTGCATCCACATAAAAGAGGTATAATATGACTCATAATTTTAGGGATTCCATATTTCAAGCTCCCAAATGTTCTATACCATCCTCAATTGAAATAAAATTTGTTCTCCCTAGTTCTCATAAGGAAATAAGTCCATTTCATTCTATTGGCTAATGGTGATGTCACTATCAAGATAAAAAAAAGATAATGCAGTCATCTTGACTAGATTTGAGGTAGGGAAACTACTCAAATTTAGGGGTAAGCCATCAAATTCAAGGAATTATGCTCATCTCATGGAAGATAGGATGTCTCCCAACATGTTGTGGAATGCAAGATTTGGGCACCTTCACTATAACAACATTCTTGTATTATATTATTGGTATGCATACTTAGATAAAAAGTGTGAAGCCTACATCTTGGTTAAACATGCAAGAGAGACATTTTATAACTCATAATGGAGAGTGATAGAAACTTGTAACTTGTTTAATTAGACTTACATTTTATTCCAATCCTCTCAATTGGTTATCATAAAAACTTCATGTTTTTCATTAATCACTACAACATGATAACTCAGATACAGTTTCTAAACAAAATATGAATCCTTTGAGACTTTTTCAAAGTTTCAAACATGATCAAAAATGATTCTTAAACATATATCAAAACACTGAGAACAAGAAATGGTGGTGAATACACTTCAAAAGATGATTCAATCCTATCTTGAGAAAAATGGGATCAAACACCATCTTACATTTGCTTACACTCTACAACAAAATGGAGTTGTAGAAAGGATGAACATAACTGTGATGAATATGTTTCATGTTATGTTGTATTAAAAAGATGTAAATCTATAATTTTGGGTGGAAGTATCTAAAACAATAGTATAAATCTGCAACAAATCACCATCAACACCTCTTAAATATAAGAATCCTTATGATATGTTATTTGGTCATCTACCTTCAGTATAATATCTTTGAATTTTTTGATCCAATTTTTATGCATTAATGCCAAAGGACACAAGAAATAATTTAAACCACATGGGTCAAAAATGCATTAAATTTGGATATATTTAATCCTTTAAGTCATAAATATTATACAATGAGAAAGAGAAAAAAAAATTTATCTTAAAAGAAGTTGTCTTTAATGATACTGCAAAGGAAAAATAGCACATTGATTGAAAATTTACTTGACATAACAAGTATGAAACTTTTAATGTTTTTAGAGAGTGTGATTTGTTTATTCTAGATAATGATCGGGGGACTCATAGTTATGAATCTATTGATTTTGTATTGTCTCTTATAGATGATATTAAAATTTCCCTCGAATCACATATTGAAACTTCATCAAACCATGATCATGCACCACTAAAATAGAGGGGAAATGGTGATAGAACTTTAAAGAATGAATTTGAAGCACCTTTACAAAAAACCTATGCCTAAGTGGGCCACTCAAACATTGAAAAATATAAAACCTGATGAAGATGGAAAATCATGCACAAGAAGTGCACATGGATTCACAATTAGACAAGTCCTTCAAAAAAACTCAAGATAGAATTAAAAAACTCAACATGAATAGTTATCCAAAATAAGAACTCAATGTTGTGTTTGATTGAGAACCAACATCATTCAAACAGGCTAAAAATTTTGGATCTTAGAGAAGAGCAATACAAGTTGAGTATAGTGAATTGGTAAAAAATGGGACTTGAAAATTGGTTTATCCTCCATATGGATGCAAACCTATTGGCTGCAAGTGATTATAAAAAAAAATATAAGGTTGATGGATGACATGAAAATTACAAATCAAATCTTGTTGTTAAGGGATATGCTTATAAATAAAGAATTGAATATAATGAAACCTTTTCACCTGTAACAAAATAGACTACCATTATGACAATTTTATCTCTAAAATCTCATAATGAATGAAAAGTTCACCAAATGGATGTTAAAACTACATTCACGAATGGTGACCACAAGGAAACTATATACATGACACAACCTGAATATTTTATAGTAAATGGATAAGAGCACATAGTGTGAAAACTAGAAAAATCATTGTATGGTTTGAAACAAGCTCTTAAAGCATGATGCAAAATACTAGTTGAGCACTTCATGAACATGAACTTC
Organism: Torreya grandis; assembly: GCA_037957365.1. Taxonomy (NCBI): domain Eukaryota; kingdom Viridiplantae; phylum Streptophyta; class Pinopsida; order Cupressales; family Taxaceae; genus Torreya; species Torreya grandis. The sequence goes on along the minus strand of JARHVA010002471.1, from coordinate 1,706,150 downwards.
AAATATTTTGAGTTTGAAGATTTAACTCTTTTAATTTAAAAAATTGACAAAAATTTGTGTTTATGGTGGTGTATGTTGATGATTTACTCATAACAAGGAATAATGAACAATACACTACAAAGTTCAAATCAGAGTTGATGAAAAGTTTTGAAATGATTTATTTGGGTTAACTTTATTACTAGTTATGTATTAAAGTAATTGAAAAACTTAAGTATTTATTCATCACTAATGAAATGCATATTGATAACATTATAAGCAAGTTTAGAATCTAATATTTTCATTCTCTCAACATTTCTATGGAACAAAATCTCAAAATTCAGCAAATTTGGTTGATGCCACTAAATACAGACAATTCATTAGAAGTCTAATTTATGTGACCATGACTCAATCAAATATATCATTTGAAATTTGTGTCCTATCAATATTCATGAAAAAAATTAGGTATAGTCATTAGATAACAATAAAAAATATCATCAAATATCTCAAAGGAACATAATATTTTTGGCTCAAATACTCTAGGGTAGAAGACTTCAAACTAGTTGGGTATTGATGTAGAAAAAATACACCAACCTTTTGGAAGCCATAAATGTTGACCCTTAACTCTAGTTGAGATCTTCCACATGCCAAAACAATCGTATTAAAAAGTTTGATTCTTCCTTAAGCCACTCTATTCACTTGAAGTTGATTTTGATATTTTTTGGAGGCCAAATGTGATAATTTGTGGGTCTAAAATTAACATTTAATGATTTTTTTGGGAATTTTATATTTTTATAAATTGTATACTTTTAGGACCAGATGTCAACTTCAGGTGAATTTCATCCCATATCCTAATTTTAATATTTAGGTTATTTCAAAAAAGAATTAGAGTTGTACACGCTTGCATGAAAAACTTACTATAAATAGTGGCTGCTAAAAATATACGTTTATTTTTAGATTTTAGAATTTTTTTTTGCATGTCAACTCTAATTTTTGAGTTGATGCTTGTTTAATTTTTTTTTTGTTTTTAATTATTTCAAGTCATTTAATACAAATAAATACAAGTTATTGTTCAAAATCTTAGCCTGTTGATAATTTTATTTATCTTATTAATTTTTGGGTTCATTATTTGGTATCATAGAAGGTTTAAATCTTAGAGGAGTACATAATGATAAGAGGATGCGGATATTTTGAGTAGATGAATTGATATATACAAGAGCTATAGAGGGAAGATCAATAATTAACATAAGTTATCACCAATCAAAAAAGAAGACAAGGTGGTGATGAGAAAGACACAGATTGTAATGAATAAATTTTCCAAGAAGAACAACAAGAGAAAGCTCCATCAATGGAAGAGAGGATGGTATAATATTTAAAAGGAATAAATTAAGTAATCAAGATTGATGTTTAAAATTATGGAGGTAGTTTAAAACTAGAGGGTTTAGTAGATTAGATAAATAGCATGGAGAAGTTCTTCGAATGGAAATCTATGAGAGAAGCCAAGAAGGTAAAGTTTGCATGCATAAAATTGAAAGGCCATACAATGATTTAGTGGGATCACATATAGAAAGAGAGATAGAGAAAAGGTAAAAAAATATTATGCACAAACCTTATATAGAAGTTTTTAGAATTTAAGGTAAAAAGATCACAATATACAAGAGTGCACATATAAATTTTACAAGTTTTATATATGAGTGCATCATGACAAAACATAAGAGCAGATGGCTGAAAGGTATGTAACCGATTTAAATTTTTTTATTCAATAATAATTAATCATGCATATAATACATAACATGGAGGAGTCTTATCAATTAGCTTTGAAGATAGAAAAAAATAAAATAGACAAAATTTTAGAAGGACATTTACTAATCCAAGAAGATGTAGATATCCTAAAAAAAGGGTATGAAGTGGGTTTAATACCACTAGAGATGGTTTTAATGACAATAAATATGAATCATCACATGGTACAAAAATATAAGATGATAATAGGCAAGGGTTTCAATGCCAACAAAGAGGAAGAGAATTTTGTAAGGACAAGCTTACAATGGTGCTAGAGGATGGTTTATGAATCAACATAAATATTACGTATGTTATAGATGTGGAGAAGAAGGTAAAAAACAATTTGAGTGTCCAAACTATCAAGATCAAGAAAGGAGGCAAGAAGATCCTACAAGAGTAAATCTAGCTAACACTGAAATGAAAGAGTAGAACACTGAGGTTGCACTAGTAGATGTTAGACAGAATATCATGATGAGAAGAACCATGATCAATTTAAGGAAGGATCAAGTGTAGAATAAAGAAGGTGGTGATGCATGGTTCTGATCAAATATTTTTTGAACAATATGTACTTTAGTTGGAAAAATATGCAAAGTAATTATAGATGGTGGTAGTTGTGAAAATATGGTTTCTAAAAAAATGATTGAGAAACTAAATTTGCAATATGAAAAGCATCTTAATTCTTATCGTATTTAATGGTTTAGGAAAGGGAATGAAGTTATAGTAGATAAAAAATGCTTAATTAAGTTTTTTATAGGAAAAATTTATAATGATGAAATATTGTGTGATGTTATTTTGATGGATGCATGTCATGTTTTATTGGAAAGATCATGGCAATTTGATAGGAAAGTAATTTATGATATAGAAAAAAAACATGTACGCTTTTTGTAAAGGTGGTACAAAGGTAGTTTTCTTACCTCTTAAAGAATAAAAGAAGACAAAAAGCATGGTCTTTACTAAAGAATTTATCCAATATATGAATGTAGTAGGTGATTTTTATGCATTAGGTGATTTTTATGCATTAGTAACAAATAATGATGAAACGAAAATAATGACAATACCAACAAAATCAATAAGAGTGTTGAAAGAATATGCAGATGTTATGCCTGATGAGTTACTAGATGGTTTACCACTGAAGAGAGATATACAACATCCAATTGATTTGATTCTAGGATCAACTCTACCCAATCAAATAACTTATAGGATGAGTCCAACAAAATATGCATAACTAAATAAGTAGGTTATTGAATTGCTAAGGAAGAAGGTGATAACGGAGAGTATGAGTCCTTGTGAAACACCGTCTTAGATAACTCAAAATAAATATGGAGGATGGAGATTGTGTGTAGATAGTAGAATAACTAAAAAGATTACAATAAAGTATAGGTTTTCTATACCTCATTTAGATGATATGATGGATATGCTTGTAGGAGCAAAATATTTTACCAAAATTTATCTAAGGAGTGTTTATTATCAAATTTAAATTCATGAAGGAGATTAGTGGAAGACTGCATTTAAGACTAGGGGTGGATTATATGAGTGGATGGTGATGTCATTCGAATTATCTAATCCCCTAGCACATTTATGAGAGTGATGAATAAAGTACTATGATAGTACATTAGTAAGTTAGTGGTTATTTATCTTGATGATATTTTTATCTTTAGTAAGACTAAGAAAACACTTACAACATTTGAGAATGGTAATTAATATGTTAAGAAAGGAAAAGTATTTAAATTTGAAGAAGTGAAAGTTTATGCAGAATAGTTTGGTATTTTTGAGATTTGTAGTTTTAGTAGATCGTGTGAAAATGGATGAAGAAAATATAAAGGCAATTATTGAGTGGCCTATTCCAAGAAGCATTAAAGTTTTAAGAAGTTTCCATGGTTTAGCAATTTTTTATTAAAAAAATATTCAAAATTTTAGTAGTATTGTGGTATGAATAACAAATTGTATGAATGGGAAATAATTTGGTAGAATTAGAGAAACCAAAGAAAGCTTTGACATTTTGAAGAAAATGATTACATAAGGACCAATTTTAACATTACTAGATTTTAACAAAGTGCTCAAAGTTGATTGTGATGTTTCATTTATGGGAATTGGTGTTGTGTTGAGTCAAGAAAGAAATCCAATAGCATATTTTAATGAGAAATTTAATGAGGTAAGATCAAAGTATTCTACTTAATATGTTAAAATTTATTCAATTGTAGAAGAATTAATACATTGGAGGCATTATTTAGTGCCTAAGGAGTTTATACTATGTATAGATCATGAGGATTTGAAGGATGAGAATAATAAAAAAAAGTTAAATAGTAGGCATGCAAAGTGGGTCTATTTCTATAGGGGTATACTTTTGTGTTGAAACATAAATCAGGAAAACATAATCAAGTAGATGATGCATTGAGTAAGAGGGTAACATTATTAACTACAATGGTGCGTGAAGCAGTTAGATTTGAATCTATCAAAGAATTATATGATACTGATCCATATTTTAACAATGTAGTTCAAAAGTGAAAGAATCCATTAACAAGTGGGATGGATGCTATTCATGATAAGTATCTTTTGCAATAAAGTTATCTCTTTAAAGGGAAACAATTATACATTCCAATTGGGTCTCCACGAGACAATATAATAAGAGAATTACATAGTGGTTGTTTGGCTAGACATTTTTGTAAGATAAAGACAATAGCTTTAGTGGAAGAAAAGTATTTTTAGTTAAATATGGAGAGAGATTTGACAAGGTATGTTTCAAGGTACAAAATATGTTAGGAAGCTAAAAGACATGCATAAAATATTGGACTTTATAAGCCATTATTGATTTTAAGAGGGCCATGGATATATTTGAGTATGAATTTTATATTGGGATTGACAGACACATAAAGAGGTAATGAGTGAGTTTTTGTTGTTGTAGACAAATTTTATAAAATGGTTCATTTCATTGCATGTAAGAAAACCAATGATGCCACTAGAGTTGCATAATTATTTTTTACAGATATTATGAGATTGCATGGCGTTCCAAAAACTATTAATTCAGATAGTGACACAAAATTTGTAAGCCATTTTTGGAGGACTTTGATGAAGAAGATGGGTGCTAAGCTATAATTCAGTAGTGCATATCACCCACAAATAGATATACAGATAAAAGTTATGAGTATGAGCTTAAAATTTTTATTGAGATGCATAGTGGGTGAGAAGCCAAAGCAATGCGACTTAGATCTACCACAAGCTGAATTTGCATATAACAATTTAGTGAATAGATCAATAGAAAAATCAAAATTTCAAATTATTTATAAGGGAAATCTTATGGGTATTTTGAATTTGGTACAATTACCAATTGTAAATCGAATAGTGATGATGCAGAAGCATTTATAAAGCATATGCAATAGTTACAAGGAGTAAGAAGAAAGTTGTAGGAATGTAATGAGAAACATAAAGCAAAAGTAAATGTCAGAAGAAGATCCAAGGTATTTGAAGAAGAAGAGTTGGTAATGGTTTACTTAAGGAAAGAGAGATTTTCAAAAGTCACATACAATAAGTTGAAGTACAATAAAATTAGTACATAAAAAATTGTGAAGAAAATAAATGATAATGCATATGAGGTGAGTTTACCACCAAATTTTGATATATATCTAGTATTTAATGTTACAGATTTATATGATTTTCATGGAGAAGATAGTGAAAATGACGAATTGAAGTAAACCAAAAGCAACAGATTTCAATGAAGAAGAAATAAAAAATAGTGTAAGTTTTGGATATGAAAAAAATAAACACAAAGAAAGGAAATTATAATAGGTATTTGGTGCAGTGCGAAGGATTGTAGAAAGAAGACAACACTTGGATTACAGAATGAGAGATGAAGAATATTGATAAAGACAACTGGTAGTAGTATAATAAGTCCAAAACGTGGGTGCTAAGTTATTTTTAACTAGAGGAGAATGATGCAAAAAAATAGGCCAACTTTTTGGAGGCCATAACTTTTAATCCGTAACTACATTTGAGATCTTCCACACACCAAAATAATTGTATCAAAAAGTTTGATTCTTTCCTAAACTGCTCTATCTACTTAAAATTGATTTCAATATTTTTTGAAAGCTAAACATGATCATTTAGGGGTCCAAAATTTTCATTTCATGATTATTTGAGGAATTTTTTATTTTTAAAAATTGTATATTTTTAGAACTGGGTGTCATCCTCAGTTGACTTTCTTCCCAAAGACTAATTTTAATATTTAAGTTATTTTATGAAAATTTTAGATCCATGTGTGATTACATGCCAAACTTACTATAAATAAACACTGCTAAAAATAGACATTTTTTTTAGATTTTAGATTTTTTGAATTTTTGCATGTCAACTCTAATTTTTGAGTTGAGGCTTATTTAATAATAGTTTGATTTTGTAATTATTTCAATTCATTCAATAGGAATCAATATAATTTATTGTTCATAATGTTGTCCTATTGATAATTTTATTTGTCTTATTAGTTTTCAAGTTCATTAGGTATTCAGATTCTAACTATGTGAGTGTTTGTGAAGATGGAAAGGCCGTCTTAGGTTTTTTGATGACATTGGTAATAAAAATTATAAGCTAAAAATACAATAAACAAATAATACCAAAAATTGCATCAATAGAAGTAGAATAGATAGCTTCTTCAAAGGCAACTAAAAATATCTTGTGGTTTAGAAGGGTTCTTTTTATCTACAACAACAATGCGTTTCGTCAACACTTCTCATGGTTGAAAACATTTATGCAAACCAGACAACAAAGAATATAGTTTTTTAAGACCAAACCAAACATATCAATACAACATTTCATCTGATTCAACGCTATGTGAAAGATGACAGTGCCAAGTTTCATCATTGCCCTACAACAAAGTTACCAACAACCATCCTGAGAAAAATTCTTAGACGAGATTTTTTTAAAGAGGAATACATAGTATGACAAAGAACCTTAAAGATTAATAAGGGGATGTAACAATATTATATATAAATTTAAGTTGTTTTTTGTCTCTCTAAATTAATTTTGTTTTATTTAATAAATTATTTTTTCATTTCTATAGAAATATGAAAGGTTTCTTCAAAATATGAAGTCAACAACTACTTTAATTTTATAATGTAATCTTTGCTCTTCTTTTTAGTTGGATAATAAAATATATTTTCATTGTCATTCCTTCAATATTATTATGCCCTATCATTTAATGATTGAAGTTTTTAGTTTTTAATATTCATAAATTAAAAAAATACATTATTTTTATAATGTTTTAAAATATTATTATTTAATTTAATAAATGAATAAAATAAATCTAAATTTTATATATTTTTAACATCTTAATCTTTAAAATACTTAATTATTTAATATATATATAGAGAGAGAGAAGACGTTGGGCATATTATAATTTACATGTTTGATATTATAGATTATATGGATTTTTTTAATTGAAATATTGTCATTTTACTTTATAGCCTTTTTTAAAATGACACTTATGTTTATAAACATGATGAAAGGGTGTAGACAGTTATAAATGTTGTTTATATATATGTTTGTAAAATTATAAATATATAATATAAATAAATATATTTACTTTTACATTTGAAAATGACGCACAGATTCCGATATTTGTGTAATTCTGCTCCTCTTATAATATGCTATAAAACAACACTGCTTATAATTTAAACATTGTTTTCAAGAGGATAAAATGTATAAAGCATGTCATTTGAGCATATAATTAAAGAAACCATTCTTCTTGAACTATATCTTTGCAAATTAGTAATGATGCAATGAATGCATGAAAACGTAATTATCTGCTATGCACACAAGAAAAATGCATCCCTCCCAATTCCTGCCGCCAGTATCTTTATACTTTTTCAAAGGATTGGAGCACAATATTACTGACTCCAGATTCCACGAAGAATGTATGAGATAGTATTCAATATAAGGGCTCCTTAATTTTATATTTTTAAATACTAGAGCTAAATTAAGTTTGGTATTGTGTAAGAGTGCACCGATTCATTTTTTATTAAAAACAGCAATGAAAAAACTTTAAAACCTTTCCGCAATGCAATGGATTTTAATAGAAAGTCACCAAACATTCAAGACCCTAATTTGGAAATAACAAACACTAACATAAAACACATAAAATATGCTCCATCATTTAATGACAACTTTCAGAAATAGACCAATTAGTAATTCGCACCAAATGTTGTTAGGAGTCAAGACCACTGAAATTATCATTGCAATTTTATTTTATTTGTTTAATTTTTGACAATTGAAAATTGTATTTTATATAATGAGATTACGTAATTTTTTGTAATATGAAATTGAAATTATAATAAAAAGAATAACATTAATGTAGTTTTTATGGTTGTATTTTTATATAATTTTAGTTGATATGTAAAGTATAATATGTAAATATTCGATCAAATATATTAAATTTAATTTAATATATTAGATTGGAGGTGCCTCCAAAATAGAACGCGTTTATATTTTCGTCATAAACCAAAATTCGTCAAGACCAAAATTACTTCTTATTTTATTTCATAGCATTAAACTCATTTTTATTAATCATTTTTTGCTGCACTGTTTGACAGGACTGTTGATAGCTATTAAATTGTTGACACCGCTTCCCCATTGTTTTATTTGATGAGGGTATTGAATGGTTGTGTCGTTGCCGTGTATGAGCTACTAAGTAACTGAAGGCCATTAAAATCATTTAAACGCTGTTAAAATCTTATACCACCGCCATGCTTTATTATCTAACTCCACCGTTTCTGCATCCATATTAAGATTCAACCGTGTGTTCATTTAAACCTCAACATGGAACAGCAGGCTTGAGATCCCAACTTAAAGAAACAAATCTGTGCATTACGTTGTTACTATATTCTCTGTTGATAGTATTTTTTGTGCATTTGCGCCAAATATCTTATTCCATAGGTATTTATATATGGTCGGTATGGTGTAGTCGTGGTAATTCATCAAACATGTCCTCACGTTTAAATTCTGCTTTCGTGTTGTCTGCTGCAGGAGTGATGTACACCGTGGCATGCATTTACAGTGACAAGGAATTATCTTATAGAAATATCATGAGCATCTTCTGTAGGGTTTGAAACGCCACATAATTGGGCACAAAATTTTAAAAAAATCTAAATCTTCGAGCTACCAACGAATTTCTAGAAAGCATCTGACTAGTCTTCCAAGAATATGTAAATTATTTGAGCTATATTAAAAATAGATCACTAAAGAACCCCGAGAAAAACTCAAATATGTATCTTATATTCCTTAGAAAGAAGGTTTCGTACAAATCTTAATCAATAAAAGTACTCAGATTGGCCACATATGTATCTTATATACCTTAATAATATCTATGATAACCTTGAGCCTCTTGAATAAAGAAATGTAAATGTAAAACGGAGAAATTAGGACATATTTTTTATTGGGTGAGTTAGACGAGGGTGTGTGTGCTGTGAGGACAAGCGCATGGATTTGAAAATATTGGTGCAATGCATATATTAGTATAGTGAATGTAAATAACCGTCATGTGCATTCTTTAGAAAATATGGTAAATTTTTTGAAAATAAATAAATAAAATAAAACTAATATAAATTTAATTAATTATTTTTAATTTAAAAATAAAGTATTTGTTTAGGGTTTAAGATTATTTAATTATCAGAAGGTAATAGTAACGATTATAAATAATAAAATATTAAATTATATATTAGATCTCAAATATATTAATATTTGATATGCTAACTTCTTAATTTGATGTTTTTTTGTATATAAAAAATATATTTAATTTGTAATATTAAATAGTATATTTTATAATATATAAACATTAAAATTAATAAATAGAATAAATTTTAAAAAATATATATTAAAATAATATTAACTTAAAATATATAAAAAGTTAATATAATATTTTTGAAATAAATAAAACTTACATTATTAAAAAAATCATTTATTAAAAAAATATATATACAACACAAACACAAACAAATAAACAAAAAATAAAAGGTATTCCTTAGACTTAGTAATAGAAACAATGTTAAGTTTATATCTATTAAAACTTCATTTATATTTAAGGTCTTTATAAGAGTTTATACTTATAGATGAATACCAAAAAAAGTTTAAAAATAAATAAATAAAATAAAATAAGATAAATAAATCTTCATTGCGATCAAGATTTTGATTAAGTTATATAATTTTTTGTGATTTTAATATAAATTGGTGGCATTAGTCATTGTTACTATAAAAATTTAAAATATAATTTTTATTTGTAAACATAACACTTATTAGATATGTACGTATAAGAGACTTAAATTGTGCTCCACCAAAACCTCTGCATAAATTGTGCTCATGTTTATTAGCTTTCACTTTTTTTTGGGATGCTAGGACACTACTTTCATCAAATGGTTTCAAACATGGTTGTAAAGAATTCATTTTGGGGTGCTTGGAGGAATTAAACATGTCAACATTTTTACTCAAAGTAACTAAGTAGGAGGGTTTTCCTTCCTCTAATAAATAATTAGAAGACTCCGGATGTTTTTGAATCATTTATTTATTTTAAATGAGAGATTTGCATCCCACAGTTTAATATAAGTATGGATTTATTTGAGTCTTTATGAGCTTCAATTTAATGCACAAAGAAAGGTAATTTTATTTGAGTTTTTCTGAGCTACAATTTAATGCACAAAGAACGGTAAATTAAGAGCAAGTATTTTTTGTTAGTTTATTAAGTGGCCTTTGGCATTTTTATCTTTCTGATGCTGTGTAAGTTAATATAAAAGTAATTTAAGTAATATAAGGGAAATTTAAATAGATAAAATGATTTGAAGATTTTTTTAATGGAATTTTCTACCAGTGGCTTTTCATAATTGTTGGTCTGCTAAAGCCGACCTAGCCCCAGAGGTCCTCATCACATTATTTCATGTGACAATTTACATTGTAACTATATTATGAAAAGTATTTGTTTGAATTTGTATATTTGTTAGCCATTATTAAATTTGGAATTTGTATATGAATAATATTATTATATTTACATATATTATGTATAAATTATATATATATATATATATATATATATATATATATATATATATATATATATATATATATTAATTATTATTATTATTATTATATTTATAAATATTATATTATTAGAATATATTAAATCCATAATATATAATAATAAATATATGTTATTTACATGATATTATAATAATTATATTAGTATATTTTTATATAATATCTATTTTATTACATTGATAGTTACACCTATAGGGGTTCCTAATAGTGGCATGGAGAGGGAAGGGGGAATGAAAAGGTATAATAGTGTGAGAGAGTTGGCAATTAATTATTTAGAAGCTGAAATAATTAAATAATTTAACATAAGGTGTGGAAGAATGTAATTAATAATTAATTAGAAGCAAAGGGTAACATATTTATTATTGTAAAAAAATTATTTAGTTTAAAATTAAAAATATTATTTATTTACCATATTGTAATATATGATAAGAGAATTATATTTGTTATTGTGGTAATTTTATTTATTTGAAATAAAACAATTTATTTATTTATTTATAAACCATATAAATGAACTATATTTGTTATTATGGTAATTTTATTTACTTGAAAATAAAATTATTTATTTATTTTATATTTGTTATTACGGTAATTTTATTTACCTCAAAATTAAAAAATAATAATTTAAAATTTTTAGTTACTTAATTCATGTAAAGATAACATTATAAAAAATAAACAAAACAAGAAAAGATATCAAGGTCCAAAAATCATAAAGTATATCTAAATGCAAAATACAATCACAATCATAATGAACTTAGTTCAATCTACCACTTATTTTAGTTAATGTTTTATGAACAACTTTTCTTATATTAATTCATGTCAATCTTTTCATTCAAGAGATGATATTATCTATTGGACAAATATTCAACATTAAAAATGATACAATAAAATATAACTAATAATTAAAAGTATATTAACTTAAATTTTAATAAATCTATGTAAAATATACCAATAAATATCATTTTTGAAGTACCATATTAAATTTTCAATACCTCTCTATCGATATATTTTGTAAAAATTTATGTAAGATATATATACTAATTATATTATATATTTCAATATTTTATATATTTTACTAGATAATTTTAATATATATTTTAATATAATTTATTATATCATATCATATATTTTATTATCTTCTATAATTTAATATATTATATATGTCTTTCGATAATGAGGGTGCCATTTTTATTAAAAATGTGAATTTCAATCGTAATCCCAATGAATTAACAATGCATAATTCTCATTGAAATTTGTAATTTGCAGGGTTTCAGATCAGGGAGACATCATTACAATTTACAAACTTTTTTCAACCTACGCTTAGATTTATCAAAAAAAAACACAATAAAACCGGCCAAACTGGAAACCACTATCTAACCTCTTAGGCAAAACTGCGGAGCTATCGGCATTACAATGACACGAAATAACTTTTGATTTTGTCCCTTTGTGAGACGAATCTTAGGGGTTTCCCACTATATAAACCTCAAGCTTAATGAAAAATCATCATTTTATTTTATTGTTTTATATAATAATATTTATATAAAAATGATGGAAAAATGTACACAATTATAAATTTTCATTTATATATGTTTCTAAAATTAAAATAAAATAAAATATAGATAAATATATTTTTAAATGTAAACATGAGAAAAACAATTAATAAATTTGTTGAAAAAATCTAAACAGAACAAATTTATTATTTATTTGTTTGCCAATATTTATGTAATCCTGCACTTCTTAAATTAATATTTTATATATATATATATATATATATATATATATATATATATATATAACCAAATAACCCTGCTAATAACTGGAACATTTTTTTCAATAGTACGAAATGTACAAAGCATAACAATTGAGAATATAATTTAAAAAACCATTCTTTAAATATATATTTCCAAATTGATAATGATGCAATGAATGCATGATGACGTAAATGTCTACCAAGCACGCAAGAAAAATTCATCACCCCTGATTCCACCGCCATATTTTTACTTTTTAAATTTTTTTTGAAGGATTGAAGCACAAGTATAAAAGTACATTGATTCATTTTTTTAAATCACACAGGGCAATGACAAAACTTAACCTATAAAACAGGGTGAGTTTCTTTTAAAATCATCCACATCTATCATAAGGTGTTCTTATAGAGCATCCTTCCACCAAGATGAGGACGGATTTAACTTCAAATAAAGGCATTCAGATTTCAAATGACTCTTATTAAATCACCTTTGACAATGAAATGGGATACCTTCATAATCCAAGGGCTAACACTAAGAATGATCACCAACTTGTAAAACAACCTCTGTTGAGAGATGCATAAACAAATCCAAGTACACTAAGATACGATGATAAGTGGTTTGAGAGAAATGAGCAGTGGCAGAATCTACCATGATAAAATTACCCACTGAGTTGCCAATGCCTTTATAGCAATATTCACAACAAAATATACAGTTAGATTTGGTAGATGAATCGAAACTGGTAACCTGTTGAACGATTATATGAGAGGTTAAAGGTATAGACACAAGGCTTTAGCAGTAGAGCATGTTGTCTCTAGAACCAAAATCGACCATCAAAAATAGCATTTCGATCTTATAAGGAACAAAAAAAAATAACAAAGCATCCTTTAACACAAGGGTAAATTTCTATTTTACCTTTTATAAGGGGACATCATTGCTCAAGGATCCAGATGTTTATATCATAGAACCATGGCTAGGACCTATCAAATTTACAAATCAAACCCTTTTAATAAAAATATTTATCATTTTTGAACACTTCATCCCCTAAAATCACAATAGGAGGGGGTAGTGTTGAAAGTTTCACCTTACCCCTAGTCTTCTTCTAAGAAGATGGGGCTCCAACATGCACCACATTAGAAAAAGACACTGGAGTAGTAGGGGGAAGATGTCAAAATTATACCAAGAAAAGATACCCTAGACCTAGTTATTGCAATAAAAACCCCTAGCTTGAGTGGTGCACTAGTGGCAGCATCATACATCACACTAGAAATAGTTGAAATACTTGGCTCAAGTGGCACACAAACAATACAAATAACAACCCATAGTTCAAGTGATGTACTAGTAACATCACCAAATAACACACTAAAAACAACAAAAGGCCTTGCCTCAAGCGGTGCACCAACATAGGCACTACACAACACAATAGAAGCCACATAAGACTCTATAATAGCTATAGTAGTAGACATAGGTGACACAATAGCAACAACCAACCCCTACAAACAAAGAACCTGGGTGGGAAGTGGAGTGGAAGAGGCCATTCAAAAAAAAATTTGATCATAAATTACCCTTACCATCATGAAGTTATTTTATAATATTTGTTTATAATGTAAAATTATACTTATAATACACATTTAATATAAGATTAGTTTTGATAGGTATCCCTTAACACATTTGAGCTGATATATAAAGTACAATTTGATGATATTGAAAAAATAAAATTAATTTGAATTTGAGAATAGAAATAACTTGTGAGATCCTTGCAATTCTAAATTATGTATATATTTTTTTTAGTACCAAGGGTATGTAGTCATTGAAAAAATAATTAATCAATAGTTTTAGCTAATCAACAATATCTTTCCCACATGCATTTATTTTTATAAGTGTTTATTGGTTCATTTCTAAACCCCTTATTATGTAATAATAGATACAACATACAACTAATAGATCAAGAACGTAGGACATGGTTTCAAAACCACTTACCAGAAGAAGAAATATTAAAAATAAAAATTAATCTAACTACAAATATCATAAGATTATTTAATTCTTTTTTGTTATATCCTTCTTTTGCTCCTATGTTGTGTTATGTTTCATATTACATATCATTCTGCCTAGGTTAATGTCCTTGTCATTTATTCCCACAACCACCCTCTAGTATCTCCCATAACAAAGCTCTTAAATTCTATTGTATTTCTACTAGAGATAGAATAAATAACTTGTTTTATAAACAAACAATCAAGATGGGATTTACAATATGAAAATGAAATTCATAGCAAATGAAGGTGAGATTCTCCATTTATTTCCACTTCTCGATTATTTTTATAAAAAAATATATATATATTTTAAAGCAGATTTACTACATTTCTTTTGGCACCCAATTTTTACAATGCTTTTAACATTTCAAGGCAAACATAAAAGGAGTTCATTATTTTTCAACATAATCCACCTATACTAAAATTATAAAACTTTTGACCTATCTAGGAGTACATTTTCAGCAAAACGAATCAGGTTTGCACGTTAGGCATGAAGCTTGCTTGTTATATTTTTATTTTTTCGCTTTTTTTAAGTCCCATGAAATGATATACCTGAAAATAACAAGTTTTTCCTTAATCAATACCTCAAACTCCCAGTGTCTATCCCCACTTAATAGTATGTGAAAGTATGAGAGGACTTTTTGGGCTATTGGAATAGAATTGAAACACCATTAGACATAGTTTTAACTTTCCCATCTCTTCAATTCATTTCATGAATAGTCTTTTGATAATCCACAAGATTCCCCATGCTTTTCACCTTAGACTATAAGGAAATTACTTGTTTAAAGATATGTTATTTTGAAGATATTTGGCATCAATCACATTTCCAGTAGAAACACATGCCTCTTTTAATGGTATTTTTCATTTACATGTTCCTTATAGGACTCTTATAAGTGATATCTTTAAAATTGTGGACAAGTCACTCCCTATCAAGATATCTTCTCTTGTTCAATGGAACTTTGAGAAGGATTAGAGATGGCATAATAACAAGTAGTTAGAATATTTGTTGGTGAAATATGTTTATAAAAAAATTATTTTGAGATTGTCTTTATAATTCTGGAGTGAACTACATGGGAGTACATTTTCAGCAAAAGGAATTAGGTTTTTAACCTAAGCAAGAAAATTTTTTGGTAGATTTTTGTTTTTTTAAAGGCCAATGAGTTGAAGTGCACAAAAATAACAAGTTTTCCTTAATAAATAATTCAATCTCTCACCTTTTGCCCCCACTTAATAGTATTTGGAAGTGTGAGGACTTTTTGGGCTATTGGAATAGAATTGGAACACCATTAGACAGGTTTTTAACTTTTCCATCTCTTCAATTCGTTTCATGAATAAGACTAACAAAATCATCAAGATTCCCCTTGATTTTAACCTTAGACTAAAAGGAAATTACATGTTTAAAGATATGCTATTTTGAAGATATTCAGCATCAATCATACTTCTAGTAGAAACATAGGTCTCTTTTAAATGGTCTTTTACATTTACATGTTTCTGATAGGACTCTTATAAGTGATATATTTGAATTTGTGGATAAGTCACTCCTTATTAAGATATCGTCTCTTACTTCAATGGAACATTTTAAAGGATTGGAGATGGCACAATAACAAGTAGTTAGAATATTTATTGGTGAAATATGTTTATCAAAAACTTATTTCGAGATTGTCTTTTGAATTTTATCTTATTTATTTATTATATTTTGTCATCTTCGTGACATGTTTTTAATATTAAACTATTTTGTTTTTTCCAATGGAATGTTTTGATTAAGATTAAGATATATTTTTAAATAAATAGTGACATCAAATTTTCATAGTTCCCGATGTTATAATCCCAAGGTTTAAATAGAAGATGATAACATGTGCCAAATCCAAGAATGATATGTAAAGGTAAAGGTGGATGTGATAAGCGAGAAGGGCTTTACGACTAATCATCGCCAACATAATATTTTCAACAATACCAATAATTATTTAATGGAGTTCATCCAAGCACAATTGTTTCTAAGTGTTAGTAGAACAAAGCACAAATTACAAGTAGCTAAGCACATTATCACCTTTAAAATATTAATTATAATAGCCCTTCTATTATGTTATAGCTATATTTATGCTATCCCTCCTAATATATTAATTACATTAGCCTTTCTATTATGTTAGCACAAAATATTTTAGAGTAGAATTAGGTATTTATTTTAACACGTAAATTTATGTTTAAATAAGTGGGATCTACAAGATATTAAGTTGTATGATATTCATGCTCTTGAATTATTATAGTTTGATATTTTTGATATTGTTAATATATAAGATATTGAAAAATATTATGATAATTCAATTAATTTTTTGTTGAACATAGACCAAAATATATATGTTGTTTTCTTTTAAAATTTTCAAATATTACTATCAAAGAAATATAATTCTATATGATAGGGGATTTTTAAAAAAAAAGAAATTTAGTGTTTTTAAATATGAATATTGGATGAACATTGTCATCAAACTACTTTGGGTAGATTTAAATCAATGTACAACTTGATATGGGATTTAGGACTCATTTGTTACACATCTATACACTATTTCACATTAACTAAGAAAATACATATTCCTCCCAATTTATAAATCAATCACTAGGGTTATCCATATCCAAGTTCAATAAAGTGATTTCAAATATCAAATCCAAATCAATAATTGCATTCACATAGTGAACGAGTGAAATTACATATCCACATAAGGTGGGATAACCATGTGTGGCTTATTTTAAATCATTATAGTTTCAGATACATATACAAGATTCAATCATCAACACATGGTGATTAGGTTCAGCTCAACCCATGACATGTTGCCATTTTTTTCAAGTTGCTACCCCTCAAAAACACACCTAGGGTTTGAAGGTGAATGACATTGATCTTTAAAATTACATGCATCATTACAGTTTGACAGCACAAACGTAGATATTTAAGAGATATATGAAGGATTCCATATGTTCAAAGACATTATTTTCTACACATGTCACTATCAACAAGTACATGTTAGTGGTAACAGTTAATATTGACCCAAAGCTAATGAAATTGACCCTGCATAGATAAAAACACAATTATGGATCTGGATGAATCACACACTTGCTTATGTCTTTTTTTCATTAAATAAGAATGCAATTATAGTTATAAATTGATTAATAATATCTAATTAATTATCTGTTTGTTATACTTAAAATATTCAGTGTATGCCACTTTTCAAATCATTACAATCTATTCCATACTTTTACATTTAGATTCATCCTTGAAAGTCATATTTAGTAATCTAAATTCACATATGAGTTTATTTATTATTTAGGTTACTTAAACTATAATAGGGTGAAATTAACTCTAATAAAGGGTTATGATACAATGTCATATTTATTTTAAGTCAATGTTTATTCAATGGAGATTGCAATATTTATAGTGATATATAATCCTCCATTATTGTCTTATTTGTTTCATGGTTAGAAAATGGAACATTGAACATGATGAAGTGTGTATAGAATAGTAAATTTTTCTATTCATACATACTTATGTATTCACACATGTGGGCACATTTGCACAGACTTGCATGCAAGCAAAAATACATAAATACATAATTTACATCGATGACTACATTATTTTTTATCTAAGTGTTTGACATGAAAAGTGATTAAATCATATGTTATTAAATTATATACCAAAAAAAAATCATCACATATTTGAATAAAACTATATTCATGAAATATTCTATCAAATAATACAATGTTTAGTAGTATTATTTCCATAGTAAAAAATGTATTGGGTGTGTCATTATAATGTTTTGGGTTAGTTTCTCTGGATCTTATTTCAAGAGTCTTTTTTGAATTATTTTTCATATTAAGTATGATTCTATATGACCTCCTTTTGCTATTTTTGATTGTATACAATGATCTTTCTTGTTTTAGTATATTGATATAATATTTTAATACTTTTACCATATATCTATATCTGACCAATATTATTTTCAATATATTGAAATTTTTTTATTTTTTTAACTATTGTAAATTTCAAACTATGGACCTTTTATTGAATATTCTGAATTAGCTAATATATCAATGTGTTATAATAAAAATGTCCTTCAAATATATATTTTTTTAGATTGATGATAGGGAAATAAATGTCCTTGACCCATAAACATAATATTCAAAAGAACAAAATGGCCTTGCAGCATCAAAGCATATAACCAACTTAATATGAGCTAACTAAGAGTTGATTTTTGAAAACACTTCAGATTTAAATCAAAATTAAACCAAATGGAGTACGAAAAATTACTTAAATCATCCTTCTTAGATCAAAAAGGAGTACTAATAGTCTTGGGTAGAGAATTAGGAATAAGATGACCTTTTTTCCTATTTTTAACCACCTTCCATTCTTCATCATTATCTAATTTATCTAAAGATGAATTTAACACACCCTTGCCTTCCTTGGGTTTACATCTCAAAACTTCACTAATATTTAACATTTTACCACTAAAACCAACTAACTCAACATTTTTATAAGATCTTACCAATCAACTCACCTTATCGTAATTATTTTCTAAAATAATCTCTAAAACATCTCCTTACGAGAAATCCAACTCTCTATTCAAAAAAATAGTAAGATGTTCGACTCTAGTCTCCTTGCCCAAATAAGATTTAATTTTACACTTAGATTTAGGGTAAGAAGT
Source organism: Torreya grandis (assembly GCA_037957365.1). Lineage (NCBI taxonomy): Eukaryota > Viridiplantae > Streptophyta > Pinopsida > Cupressales > Taxaceae > Torreya > Torreya grandis. The sequence goes on along the minus strand of JARHVA010002471.1, from coordinate 1,686,872 downwards.
AGAAAAATGATCAATCTAAAATGAATTTCATCTTCTGAAGGAGATACCTTTAAAATCAAGTGTTTAGAAACAACACCTATCTTTCACTTTAAGCTTAATCCTACCGAGAAGATCTTGAGAGATGTCTAAACACACCAAAATCCTTACAAATGTTGTTTGGGAATTTTTACTTGATGCATGATAAATTTCCAGTAACTCACCTAGCACAGAGCCAATAACATAAATACCATATTTAGAATGAAATTGAAGTGGAAGATATGGAAGCCTTACCCATATTAGACATAACGAAAGATTTTCTGTTAAAGTTTCAAAATCAGGAGTCCAATGTTTCATTAGAAGAAGATGATTATTGCTGCTTCATTTTTTAATTTGAATAATATTTTTATAGTCATCCAAAAAACCAAAAGTCACAATTAAAAATAATTTGGCACATGGAAAAATGTCCATAGGGCCTTCCAATAATGGTTGCAAGGAATTTGAGAGCCACTGGTGAAGATAGGAAAGAGATGGCCAAAATCTATCAAAATGGTAGACTAGACACCTCTCTACAAATGAAATTTCACCTTCCATAATCTCCACCAAATATTTAATTTAAAAATGGACACACACACACACACACACACACACACACACACACACACACACACACACACACACACACATTGAAACCTAAACCTAATCTGTAGATTCATTAGAGACCCTAGCAGATAGGCTTGCTAATTTATCTTAGAAAGAAGTTTGGCTTATATCCCTAAGCTGCCATTCCATTCTCTCAAATTTGTCAGTACATTACTAGTCTTGGAATGGTATTACACCCTATTAATAATTTCCACCATTGCTAACTTGCCATTCTAACAGTACCATGCTAGAACTCTAGTCTTCAGCTCATTATCTTTCACTAAAAGTGACACAATCTTTTATGTCACCATTAATATAGATGAATGAGTGTTGGACACCCTAGTAAAGACTATGATTGTAGAAAATTACAAAAATTTTGTGCCAATTATTAATCATGTCCTTGAAATATACTTTTAAGGGATTCTATCTTCAATTATAGCTTCCAAATTCATAACAATGTAATGTCTTCAAAATACCCCCAATTAAAAATTAAATTAGATAGTTAACCTTACATATAATTCATTTTTTTATGATATAGTTTTTTTTTCAACATTACCTTTTAAATATTAATATTATTCATAATAAAAATAAGAAATAGTAAATATATTTTATTTAATTATTATAATTTCTTTAATTTTGTAATGATGTATCAAAACAAACTACCTTATATTTAATAGAGTCTACTAAAAAACATATTATAATTTACAACTAAAAAACCTATGTGTGGTTATACAATTATAAAATTTAGTCCCTAAGGATACCAAAAAAAGGTAATTATGGCTATACAGGCATCAATGTTAATCCCTAAATATAATAAAAATGCATGGCAATGCATATGTGTTCCAAACACAAAAAAGTGCATGTGATTGCAAAATATGCCAACATAGAATGATTTAAGTGAAAATGCCATTGACTTGAGATTCAATGAAAAATGTTTTTTTATTATTGGTTGAGAAAAATAAATCTGATTACATCAATGAGAAAACATAACTAAAGGCATTGGTGCCAAACAGGGCACCTTTAGAGTGTAAAAAAATAACAATACATTTTTTTCTACAACAATAATAAAAACAACAACTCCAGGCCATCAATACCTCATATAAAGGAAACAAAATATGTTGCTACAAAAACAATAATAAAAATAGACCTTCAATATCAAAATGTAATGCTACAACAAGAATAATTGTAACAACTCATATATGTCATCCAAGAATATATTAAACAACACAAACTTGAAACACTGATTAGCAAGTCAATGTTGAACAGGTAGAAAACTCTCCAAAGCCTCCAAGAATTGTAATTAATTGAGATAAATAAAAAATTTCATTGTATTGAGAGTACGTGAAATAATTGAAATTTTATATGATGTAAAAGATCATTGGGTTTTAAAATGAATGTTAAAAATACTCGTAAAAAACTTGCACTAATCATTGAATGCCGACTTCCAAAAATAAATTTGGAAGAAACACCTACCATTTAGTGCTACATTGGTAACTCACTACGAATTATTTTAGGTTGTATGAAAATATTACAATTATATTCAAGTTATTAATTGTATAAAAAATTTAAACACTAAACAATATCAAAAGTATGATATTGTTATAATGATTCAATTGTGTAATTTTTTGAGTCAAACTCATTAACCCATGTTTCATGAGTAGTGGTTCAGATGAACCTATCTCTCATGAGAATGAATGGTCCAAATATAACTCATTGCATCAAGGTGATGCTCACAAGGATGAAGCATTGGGCCCTCTTGAGAGGTCACCCATCCTAGTACCACTCCACCTCAAACGCACTTAACCATGGAGTTTCCTCCAAGGTTAAGCCCACTTATCTTGATACCCTATTTGTAAAACCTTTATAAAGTGTTTTACCTTATAAAATATTCATTATATATACCCTTAAACTCATCAATTTATAAGTAAGAGGTATTTTCCCCAACAAGTTGAATTATGATATTGCTATTAAGATTGAACTATGTAATTTTTGAGTCAGAATCATTGGTGCATGTTTCATTAGTATTGGTTCACATGAACCCATCTATCATGAGAATAAATGGTATTCTTATCACTCATTGCATCTAGGTGATTCTCACAATGGTGAAGCATTGGGCCTTCCTGAGAGGTCACCGATCCCAGTACTAATCTAACTCAAGCATGCTTAATAATGGAGTTTCCTCTAAGGTTAAGCCAACTTAGATTGATATCTCATTTTAAAAACCTTCATCAAGTGTTGTACCTTATGAAACATTCATTATATATCCCCTTAAGATAATCAGTTGATGAAAGGTATTAATATAATATATCAACCAAACTATCAAATCATAAATACAAAGAAGATATCTAGATATCACATTCATATATTTTATTTTATGACATTAAAGAATTATTATTGCATTACTATACACTAAAAGGAGGACCACTAAAATAGCATATAAACTTGACTAATTAAATAAATCTCATCTCATAAACAATGAATATCATTATGATATACATGGATATGATTGTTTACATGCATAAGTGATGATTTCCATCCTATTATAAATAGGGTGATTAACTTAGACAATCCCCTCAAAACAATAATAAATTTTTATGTCCTTTGAAGATATCTTGGCATGCATTATGGTTTGATAAAAAAATATTTATTTGAGAGACATTTATATCAACTCACAATAAACGAAGGGATTCAGGAAATTTAAAACTTATTTGATCTACAAAATCACTTTAAAAACTAAACATCCATTTTATATACTCTATCACTATCATAATTTACTAGAGCAATGTGATTCTGGTTAGTTTGTTAGATTAAAATAATATTTTTGGATTCTATTTCTCACTATCTAGAATTTTTTCTCAACACTTAAATATGTTTATTTATGGTTTGAATTTAAGTTTGTAAAAAAAAAGGAGAGTATGCATATCTAAATCCCATTTTTAATAATCAAATTTTCAATGTAATTTCATTTATTCCTCATAATAGTTAGACCAATATTTATTTATTTTCTTTTTATATAATGAAATAAAATCTTCTTTGCGCTTATTTTATTTCTATAATTTAAGTACATTTAGCTATTGTATATCTCACCAATAAGAGAGATATCTTCCAAAATATTGTGTATGACTAAAATAGGTTACATGTATGTCTTGCTTTCCAAAACCAATGGAGTGGGAATTTCATAGTGCTAGTATATCAATTCTCTTACATGGATCTTATAGAATGTATTAATCTTAATCCTAGTGTAAGATAATATAGTATACATGGACCACTCATCACTACCACCACACCATTGATAAATCTCTATTAATGGTATTTGATGTTGTGCACCATTCTGATCTCCCTGTCCATTCCTTTTATTTCCTTGTACATCATAAAATATATGTGAAATTAATGTGTTTATAAATGGTAACACACCATAAAATTTAAACCAACCAAATATCTTAGAAAGTTATTCAAAAGGACCATCCCTTATATGACCTTGATTTGGAACTCAATTATTTGCACATATTTCATTTCTCCTTCAAGGTTATAAATTATATATGTAGCTTCATAAAGAAATTTTATTTTTAGTTAGATCATAAAATATTCTATTACTTTTATTGTAGGTTATATTTTAAATTTATAATTAGAGAACTTAGATCTCTTTTGGTTGAGTTTTGACAAAACTATGTATCATAATATTATATTTTGATCCATCATTTGCCTCCTATCTAAAGTTACATATCATAATATTAAATTTTGATGCATCATTTATCTAGTATGTAGTTTTCTATGAAACCCAATTTTATTTTTGTTGACTAATGCAGATAATTCCTACAATATTTTTAACCCTTTCCATTGTTAATATATATTTTAGTACATATATGTTCAGTCCTCCATATTTGATATAATATTTTTAACCCCTATATGTTGGAAAATTTAGGTAATATAATTTATAAAGATATGGAAATCCACACACACACACACACACACACACACACACATGGGTATGACTTGACATCTTTCTTATCTATCCCTTCTTATTTTTAAGGATAAATATCTTCTAAACTATCACCTTTAGGTGAGCATCTAGTTATTCCCTAGTGTGTTCTAATTTTACTATCCTCACACATCTCATTTATAGCTCAATAATGTTTTGTATTATGATTGGTTTTATCTAACATTTTTGAAGACATATAGAAATTAACCTAGTTGATTTTTAAAAAATTAAAAAATTACATCATGATCATTAGGAAGACTTCATATTATCTTAATATTATAGGGGAGATTAATTTTATCATAGCCTTCAACCTCATAGTTTGTGTATCAAAATTTACTCCATATATCCTAGTTTTTGTACCTCATAGATTGTGTACCACAATATAAGATCAACCCTAATTTAGTCTTCAACTAAAAAATCTTACATGCTCGCTAGGAAACTTACCAAAAGAATTCAATTAATCACTTGAGGGATGAAAGTTTTCCTTTTCCTTCTATTTTCATATTAGATATAGGGACAACACATCTACAAGTTTGAATTACTAAAGGAGTAACCCAAAACATACATTTTCCATATTACCAGCTAGTCACTATTGTACTTGCTTATCACACATTAAATGATTCAGACATAAACTAACACATAGGGGAGAACTATTTTATTTACCTTCTTTTTCTCTCTTATTTATGAAGGTACACATCCTTCATATTTTGTAGGATACTAGGATCATTGTTGTGTACTTGTGTACCTTATCAGGCCTCATTGTTGAGACCTAATTATTCAATCTGCCTAAGTTATACTTAGGATAGGGTGTTAGAGTGGGGATTTCTAGTAATAACTTATTTTATTTGTCTCTCTTTTGTAGGGATTTTTTTCCCACTGTATTTTTTCTTTTTACTCTAGCTTTTGAGAGCAGCATTGTACATGGATACGTGATTAGGTCTTATTTCTAAGACCCAATTTCTATTTATCAATGACAAAACTTAAGTGATAATATTGTTGTATGATATTTATTATCGAGTTTATTTATTAAATGGATTATCCATACACATTTAGCTACAACTTACTTAGGTGTAATAAAGAGGTTATGTGGGTAAGACGATGAGTTCCACTTTGAGTTCAACTAGGTTCCACTATGATTTATCCTATGAGTTCTACAATGAGTTATACTTAGTTCCACCATAAGTTATCCTTTGAGTCAACTCCCCTAATAATTTACACTCCTATTCATAGGCTATTGTAACAGAGCAAACAATTGATAAGTAATGATGTTTAATATATCAGGGAATTATTGCACATTTGCTTGCATATTTGTGAATATAAATAGGATCATTAATGTAGAAGTTTTATGTGCTCACTATACCAGAAGATTACCTATTGGCCAATTTAGACCCTCACAAGTTTAGTTTATGAATTATATAAAATTTTTAAGTATATGTGTGTGAATGAATTTATTTGAAATTTATTTATTAGATGTATGCTTAAACTGGATTCACTTTTTTATTTTTTTAAATAATTTTATTGTGCCTAAATTTATTTAAATTATTTAATTTATATTTAAATTATCTCCCTAATTATAGAACATTTTACTATTTTAATTTTTAGTTTATGACTCTTTACATATAAATTTTTAAGTGCGGGATTTAAAAAATCACTCCTTTATTTTGTAAACAAGAATTGTATTCTATAATTGATTACCTATATCATCATAGGGAGACCTAAGGGATGGTGATCTATCTTTCTAATTTACAACTTCCCGTACGAATGATATTTCAATGGTGATGTCACTATTAGAGGATACATTTGACAATGTAGTCACCTTGAATGGATATTAGGAATGGCTATTAGTCAAAGTCAAGGGCGAGCCATAAAATTTAAGTAATTATGTTCATCTCATGGAAGATAAAATGTTTCTAAAGATGTTATGGCATGCAAGATTTGGGAACACTCACTACAAAAAAATTGTGTGTTGTAAATTAATGGTATTTTTGGCATGCCTACATTTCCTATAAAATCAAATTAAAATTTTGAATCCTGCATCTTTGCTAAACATGCAGGATAACCATTTACAAAGTCAAAATGAAAAGATGACAAAAAATTAAAACTGATTCACTTAGACTTGTGTATTATTCCAGTCTTCTCAGCTAGTGGTGATAAGGTCATAAGGATTAGTTGGATATACTTTCTAAATAAAATATGAATCCTTTGAGACATCACAAAATTTTTGAACCATTATAAAATATGAATCTCAAACATGCATCAGGACTAATTTTTAAGACACTAAAGACAAATAATGGTGGTGAATAAACTTCAAAGAAGTTTGAATCCTACCTTGAGAAAAATAGGATTAAACACCATCTTATATTTCCTTAAACTCCATAAAAAATGGAGTTATAAAAAATAATAACAAAATTCTGATGAATGTGGTTCATGTTATGTTGTACTCAAAAAGGATAAATCTTTACTTTTATGCTAAAGGCGCTAAAACAATAGTATACCCCTATAACAGATTAAAACCAACAACTCTTGAATCTAAGAATGTGTATGAGATATGATGTGGTCATCCCCATTTATGTTGAAAATGCATCCACTCAATTTATTCTAAATCCTCCAAGGCATACATACTATATGATGAGAAAGAGACGAAGTTTCATTTTGGAATAGAAGTTGCCTTTTGTGAGACTAAAAATGACAAAGAGAACATTGGTTGATAATTGATTCAACTAGACAAGTATGCAAATTTTGATGTCTATAGATAGAGTAATTTGGATGTCCCAAACAATTAGTGGTAGACACATAATTCAGAATACTTTGATTTTCTATTCTCTCCTATACATCAGATTGAAACTCCTATGAAAGGAGAGAGTGAAACTTCATAACACAATGGATAGGGGCCACCATAATAGAGGGTAAAAAGTGATGTAACTTTATAAAATGAATTTGAAGAGCATAAAACATAGAAAAAAATGCTTATGTGGGCTTTTCAAACATTGAAAAATGTGAAACATGATGAAGTTGGGAAAATAGGCACAAGAAATGCACATGGAAGTGTGTCACAATTAGACAAGTTCTTTAAATAAATTTAACATAGAATTAAAAAATTCACCTTGAAAGATTCTCTAGAATAATAAATCAATGTTGCATTTGATCTAGAACCAATATTTTTCAAACTAACTAAGAAGCTTGAATCTTGGAGAAAATTAATACAATATAAGTACATTGTATTGGTCAAAACTAGATATGAAAATTGGTTGATCCTTCATAAGTTCACAAACCTACTAGATGGAAGTGGGTATACCAAAATAAATATAAGGCTAATGACTCACTTCACAATAAAAAACCAAGGCTTGGCATAAAGTGATATGTTCATAAAGAAATAATATAATATAATGAAACCATTACACCTACAAAAAACTAATCACCATTCATATCATTTTGAATCTAGCATCTCACAATGGATGGAAGTTTCAATAAATAAATGTCAATACTACATTCCTAAATGATGACCATAAAGAAACCATGTATATGACACAACCCAAAGTTTTTATAGTAAATGGACAAGACCACATGTTGTGGCAAACTAGAAAAAGCATGTCAGAAAAAACTAGCAGAGCACCTCATGAACATGAATTTAAAATAATTTGAGTTCAAAGATGCACCTATGATTATTTATGTGTCCATATTACCATGATTCATTTAAAATTTTAACTCTATTACTAAGCTACATGTTTGAGAATCATTTCATTGACAATGGAGAACCCTATTCTCTATAATAGTCAAGAATGTAGGTGACAAAATTATTGGTTAATGAGAGTTGATGTACATTTTTTGAAATTCTTGATTTGGGTCACCTTCATTACTACTTGGGTATTGATTAATTAAAAAAACTAAATTTTTTCTTCATCTCTCAGTAAAAGTATGTTGGTGATGTTCTGAGCAAGTTCAAAATGGATGATTTTAAGCCTCTCAATGCTCCAATGGAATAGAATCTCAAATTGACATCCCAAGATTTAACATATTTGGTTGATGCCACTAAAAACATGCAACTTATTGGAATCTGATTGGTGTGGCCAAAACTCGACCATAGATGTCATTTGAAATTTGTGTCCTCTCAAGAGTCATGCAACAATCCAAGGATATTCATTGGATAACAATAAAATTGGTCCTTAAATATCTCAAATGAACACAAAATTTTTGGCTCAAACACTCTAGCGACGGAGACTTCAAAACTAGTTGGGTATTCATATTTTGACTATGCTGGTGATCATGAATATGGAAATTTCTCTTCAAGTTTTTTGATGAGTTTAAGAACAATAGTTGTTAGTTATACATCCAATAAGCAATCAATGTCGATAATTCATTAAATATTATTAGAATATATAATTGTTTTATAGGCAACTAGAGATATATGGTGCCTCATAAGGGTTTTCTTTATTTTTGCAAGAGCAATAGGTTTCATCAACACCTCTCATGGTTTCCATCACTTCTATAAAGAGTCTAATCTTTGTCAACTAAATGAAACCCATCATACTAAGTTTAATATGATTTGATAGTATGTGAAATGTGGCAGTGTCAAGTTTCAATATTGTGCTACAGAAAAAGAACTGACATATATCTTGACAAAAACATATGGATCAGATTTTATTTAAAATTTTAGAGGAATTCTTGATGTGACAAATACCCCAATAAATTAAGATGGGATGTAACAATATTGTGTATAATTCCATGTTATTTTTTATCTCTTTTGATAGCTTTTGTCTTACTCAATAAGTTGTTTGTCCACTCTGTTAAGAATACAAAAGGTCTTCTTAAGAATGTGAATTGAACATCTGCTTTGGATTTATAATATAATTTTTTCTCCAATTTTCTATTGAATCATGAAATATAATTTTATTTCCATTCCTTCATTATTCTTCAAACCTACCATCTAATTATTGAAGTTTTTAGTTTTTAATATTCACAAACACAAAAAAACATATGTTATTTTTCACTAGTTTTTAAATATTAATATCTAATTTAAAATATGAATAAGGTAAATCTAAAATTTCTATTATGAGACATTGGGTATATTATGACTTACATTTATAATGTTTCGATGTTGTTTGATATTTAAAATCATATGGAATCTTATGATTAAAAAAATTATCATTTCACTTTATTATTTTTTCTAATGATATTTATATAAACATATAAAAAGATGTTTTATATATATATATATATATATATATATATATATATATAATATGACAAATGTGATTAACAAATTTAATATAAAAATATTAACCCAAAAAATTCATTAAATATTAAAATAACCTCATAAATGTCAATATCTATATAATTCTACACTTCTTAAACTAATATTAACAAAAAGTAACTAACGTAAAATATTCCGTAAAAAAACACTGGTAGAAACTTAAACAGTGTTTTCAAGAGTACAAAATGCATAAAGCATGTCCTGTGAACATATAATTAAACAAACCTTTCTTCAAATATTTCTTTGCAAATTAATAATGATGCAATGGATTCATGAAAATGTCAATGTCTGCTAAGCATACAAGAAAAGTGCATCACTCGCAATTCTTGCCGCCAGAATTATTATTATTCTTAAAACGAAGAATGTATGAGATAGAGGGCTTCTGACTTTTATTCTTTTTAAATACTAGGAGCTAAATTAAATTTTCTATTGTGTAAGAGTATATATTGTGTAAGAGTATATATTTTTTTATTATACATGGCAATGAAAAAAATTGACCAACATTGAACACCCTAATTTGGAAATGCCAAATATTTTCCTAGCATTCAATGTCGAATTTCACAAACTCAAATATGAGAAATTTTTCTCTTATAATTATAATTTATTGACGACTTTTACAAATAAACAAATGGAGAACATTAATTTCACATAGTCTCTTTAGATAAGATATATGTGCTTTGTCTAAAAATTAGTAGTCCACAATGAATGATGTTAGGATTCATTACCATTAAAATTATCATTGCAATATTATTATTGTTTTTTAATAATTTTTGATAATTAAAAATTAATTTTTTTTATTTTTATTAATTTTTTGATAATTGAAAATTGTATTTTATACAATAAGATTTTATAATTTTTTATAATGTAAAATTAAAATTAATGTAAAAAAAAATAACACTGATTATAATTTTCATGATTGTATTTTTATATAATTTTAGCTGATATATAAGTTTAATACATAAATTTTAGATCAAATATAATAAATTTAATTTAATATAATATATTATGTTAGAGGTGTGTTGATGGAAAGAAGATGGGCATATTTTCGTATAAACCAAAATTCGTCTATACCAAAATTATTTCTTATTTTAATTTTTATCACTTTTATCAATCATATTTTGTTGGACTCTTGACTGTTGATAGCTATTGATATAATTATGACAAAATTGTTCACATTCCTTCCCCATTGCTTTATTTGTTGTGGGTATTGAATGTTTAATTCAAGGCAGGGCATTTAAAAAAAAACACTGTTAAAATCTTATACCACCGCCATGCTCTATCATCTTATCTCTACCGTTTCTGCATCTATATTAAGATTCAACTGTGTTGTTTAAATCTCAACATGCAACAACAGACTTGAGGTCCCAGCTTAAAAAAACAAATCTGCGCATCAGGTTATTACATTATTCTTTGTTTATATTAATTTTGGTGCATTTGCATGCCAAATATCTTATTCTATAGGTATTTCGTATATGGTCGGTATGGTATAGTCGTCATGTTTGTTTTAACGTGTAGGTGGTAATTCATGAAACATGTTCTCATGTATATGTTTTGGTTTCACCTTGTCAAAACTGATTTGTTATTTAGGATTTTGAGCATCTAAACGCTTATATGTCTTTGAAGTTTACTTTGGATTACTGGATCACATCTTCTGTTTGACAATTAAAATTGAGTGAAGTGATGATATTTTCTAATTTTTCATATGTATCTTTGAAGTGCAAGATTTACTATTTACTTGTCGACACAATGGGAATATGATAGGAGGGAGGGCATATGTTTGCAATGACTTTGTTTTTTACAAACAGAGTTTGCATAAATTTGGGGCTAGGGTTCCGGGTAGATGAATATGACTCGTTTTCAGATCACTTCCCCCATTTCGTCTAAACCTATATTTAGGCAAATCTATTCAGTAAACGTACTTCCACTGCAGTTTGATAGTACCATCGCTAATTGTAGTCATATTTAAAGCACCTATGGGATTAAAAAAATGTTTAAAAAATATATTCTAATAAAATAGTAAATTCTGTTTACACTGTACCTAAATTGTAAGATTAAATAAGTTCGTATACAAATTTTGAGTTGATAAACATGATAGATTTCGAATTCTAGATCTATTTCACCTTAATCATAAATATTTGTAATAAGAAAAAGAAAACAAAAACAAAATAGGCAAGATGGGGGAATGATGGGAGATTGTCTAATTATAACGTCATTTCTAGCACAAATCGATGAAGAGGTATTATCTGATGGAGCGGTGTGTACGGAATTGTCAACATTGTAGTGATGGCGCACATGCAAGCTCAAGGATGAACTGTCAAGTGAAGCTATCGCAACCATGGCTGCGCAAATATAATATCAAAACCGATATTAATGGAATATCGTAAACCATGTCGTCGAAGAGAAGTGAGCCGAAGGCGACGTTGGAGATGAGAATGTTGTGGTTCAAGCCAAAATACTCTGCTCAAAATTGCTTTTCTCCAGAAACTACGTAATCCAAACCGTGAAACATTTACACATGTGACAGCATTGGATTGAAGGAAACAACATATAATATATTTTTAATTCTTTATAAATAAAAATTATAAAATTCTACTAAAAATATATTTTATTATTATTTTATGTCGAGTAAAGAAGGTAAGTTTGACAAAGACCCAACCATATATTTTTAACCAAAAAAAAATACAAAATAAAATTTAATGATAAAAATATTTAATATTAATTATATGATATAATATATATAGATTGTATTTTTAAGTTTGTTTCTATTTAATATAATAAATGTAATAATATAATAAGAATTTAAATATAAAATCGAATGACTTGTTCATGTTTTTTTATTAAAGTAAGATTGAACTCATTTTTTATAAGAGACGGGATTAACTATTTTTAAGGAAAAAAAAAAATTTAAAAAACTCAACACGTAAGAACAGTGACCAGGTGACATGGTTAACCTTAAACAACTACTTTTACTATCAGGGAGTGTGTAAACTATAGCTGTTACTTTTCTTTGACTTTTTTGCATTTTATTGGCTCTGGAGTTGCAAAGTAATTGATCGTTTCGTTTTTTTTCCATCTCTATGTAAAAATTCTGACATTTTGTGAATATGTTTTCCATCTGACAATTGTGTTGCAGATTTAACATTTGACTATAATTTGTAGGGAAATCTAAAAGGTTTCCTGAGAGGAGATTCGATTCATGTTGTAACGGCGTTGTCCATGCCAGTCCCATCTTGTTAAATGGGAATAATATAAATTATGATAATGTATTTATTTGTGTGTTAATATCTTCCTCAGGAGATTATCTTCTTCGTTGTACATCCATTCAGTTTTTTCCTTTTCACTTTTAAATAAGCGTCCTAAGATCAAGGGTTTGAAACCTGATCGGGTACATGGTTTTATGTGTCCGACTTGATTATTTTGAGATCAATAATCATATGCTCTGAGTATTTTATGTTTTTCCACTGACCGTTTGAGCAGCCAGCGGGGGTTTGTTTTGGTGAGAAGGGAGAAATCGTTGACGTGTACAGGATGCCATGGATGCCAAGCGCCATCATGTAGTTCATTATAACTCAGGTAGCAAGTGAAGCACCCAAACCTGAAACTACACAATAGATCTCTCCCCAACAGTGACAGTCACGTGTTAATATTTCAATGGGTTTAAACTTGAACGTGAGGCAGCGTTGTATTTAAAGAAACGGCATATAACATTTTTTATCTCTTTGTGAGACGAATCTTAGGTCTTTGCCCCTCTTTAATAACCCTGTGGCTTAATTATTTGATTAAATTATTTATTTTATTTTATTGGTTATTATGCACATTCATGTGTGGGCTCTTTAGAAAATATGGAGATAAAAAATAGTTATTTTTAAGTTTGAAGGTATATATATGTAGGGTTTAAGATTATCTAAGATTATTTAATTATTCAAATGTAATAGTTATAATTAGAAGTAATAAAAATTCAAATTATAATTTTTATGTTGAATATATTAATATATCGAATACTAATTTTTTGGTTTGATATTTGTGTGTGTTTAAAAAAATATTATTTATTTATAATATTAAATCATATATTTCAAAATATATCAATTTTAAAATTAATAAATAAAATAAATCATTAATAATAAAAATTAAAATAATTTAAAATATATAAAAAGTTAATATAATACTTTAAAAAGAAATAAAAAATAATATTGAGAGACATTTATTATTATAAAATTTATATGAAAAAAATTAATAAGACTTATAATTAAAATAGAAGAGAATTTAAGTGTAAATTAGAGATATTCAAAAAATTTAATCATCCATAAATGAAAAACAACAGCCAAAAAAATAAATAAATACAAAACCTTAAATAAATATTTTTTTAATTCATTAACTCTATGTAATTTATATATTTTTATTTTAAAAATATTTTAAATCACTCTTAACTAAATATATATCGAATAGCATTATGCACACTTAAAAAAAACATTATCAAATATTAACTACGGATGCTAAAAAAAAAAATTTACAAAATATTATTAAAAATAAATTAAAATCAAAAACATATTATATCCACCTTTTATATTTATTCCACCACTTGATTCCTTCCTTCGGTAAGTAAAATCTTAATAGATCTTGCAAAATAATTATTGCGGAGCCGGTAAAGGGACAGGTGGCTATTTCACCGTACAAGTGTTCAAGGAAACACCTCTATGAATTGTTAGAGCCCTAAAGGGACAAAAAGCGTGTTAGGCATAGAAATGTTCAAGGAAACCTAGGTAGGGATAGGTGACATGTTCAGCATACTATAAATAAAATTATCATATTATAATTTTATTAATTTTATTTAATTTTTAATTATTGAAAAAATATTATTTTATAATATTTGTTTTGATTAAAACAAGAAAAAAGGTTTTGAGTCTAATATAAAGCAACTTCCATGATTAAAAACAAAAAGGTCAATCACAAACCATAAATAATGCACCAACATCAATCAGACAATAAAACAAAAAAAGTTAAGTTGTAAACTATACAATAATAGGTCTTGACATGGGAGATCTAACGTCACTAGGCTGAATGCAGCTCTGAGAAACATGTTTAAGAAGACCATGCTTTCTCCTTTGGACAACAGTCTAATAGGCATCTAGATCTCCAATCACAAAGGAAGGAGATGAAAGACGTGAAAAACTCACCAAATCCTCTGAAGGGAATGGAGCTTGTAAAGCAGGCACAACATCATCCCCAACAGCACACTACATACCTATAGTAGCAGTTCTAGACTTAGCATCATTAACTAAGATCCCAGCAATAGTAGAGGAGACAGCAAGAGAGGTCCTTGCTACAATAAGGGAGATCCCAAAAGTAGTCCCAACAATAGTAGCAATAGGGGAGGTTCGAACAATAGTCTCAAAATCAACAATAATAGCAGTGGAGTCCCTGAAGCAAACCTAATAGCAAAAGAGTCATGTAATGGGAGAAGGAAATCCTTCTCATCATTGAAAGAGGTCTCTAAGGCATTTGAGATGGAGCCATCATCATCCACATCTATCATAAGGTGTTCCTATAGAGCATCCTTCCACCAAGATGAGGACGGATTTACCTTCAAATAAAGGCATTCAGATTTCAAATGACTCTTATTAAATCACCTTTTACAATGAAATGGGATACCTTCATAATCCAAGGGCTAACACTAAGAACGATCACCAACTTGTAAAACAACATCTGTTGAGAGAGGCATAAACAAATCCAAGTCCACTAGGATACGAGCGTAAGTGGTGTGAGAGAAATGAGTAGTGGTAGGATCTGCCATAATAAAATGACCCACTGAGTTGCTAATGCCTTTATAGCAAGATTCACACCAAAAATACAGAGGTAGATTTGGTAGATGGATCCAAACTGGCAACCTATTGAAAGATTCTGTGAGAGGTTAAAGGTACAGACCTAAGGCTTTAGCAGTAGAGCATGTTGTCCCCAAAACTAAGAGCAACTATCAAAAATAGCATTTCAATCTAATAAGGAATCAAAAACAACAACAAAGCATCCTTTGGCACAAGGGTAAATTTTTATTTTCCTTTTTGTAAGAGGATGTCATTGCTCAAGGATCCAAGTGTTTAGATCCTAGAACTATGGCCAGAATGTATCAAATCTACAAATCAAACCCTTTTGAGAAAAATATATCTCATTTTTTAACACTTCATCCCCTAAAATCACAACAGGAGGGGGTAGTGCTAAAAGTTTCACCTTACCCCAGTGTTCTTCTGAGGGGATGTAGCTCCAGCATGCACCACATTAGCAAAAGACACTGGTGTAGTAGGCGAAGATACCAAATTGTACCAGCAATAGTTACGCCAAACCTAGGCATCACAATAATAACCCCTATCTCGAGTAGTGCATCAGCATCAGCATCAGACATCACACCAAAAATCGTTGAAAGCCCTGGCTTGAGCAGCGCACCAACAATAGCAGTAGCAACCCCTAGTTCAAGTGATGCACCAATAACATCACCAAACAGCACACTAGAAACAATAAAAAACCCTGGTTTGAGCGGTGCACCAACATAAGTACTGGAAAATACACCAAAAGCCACATAAGCACCTGCAATAGCTATAGCAGTAGACTCAGGGAATAGACTAGTGACAACCAACCCTTACAAACAAAGCACCTGGGTGGGAAGAGGAGTGAAAGAGAGCATTCAAAAAATTGTTTCATCTTAAATTATCACTATCATCATGAAGTTATTTTATAATATTTGTTTATTATGTAAAATTACAGTTATTATACACATTTAGTATAAATATAGTTTTGATAGGTATCCCTTAACACATTTCAGTTGATATATAAAGTAAAATTTGGTGATATTGAAAAAACAAAATTAATTAAAATGTGAGAATAGAAATAACTTGTGCGATCCTTGCAATTCTAAATTTGGTATATATATTTTTTAATACCGAGGGTATGTAGTCATTGCTGAAATAATTAATCAATAGTTTTAGCTAATCAACAATCCCTCTCCCATATGCATGTATTTTTATAAGTGTTGTTTTGTTTCGTTTCCAAACCCCTTATTCTACAATAACACATACAACATACAACTAATAGATCGAGACTGTATGACATGGTTTCAAAACCACTTACCAGTGGAAGAAAGATGGAAAATAAAAATTACTCTAACTCAATCAGTATGGATTTGCAAGCACTACTGCAAACTACAAAAATCATAAGATTCTTTACTTCTTTTTTGTTGTTTTCTTCTTTTTCTCCTATGCCGTTTATGTTTCTTATTACCTATCATTTTTCACCGGTTAATGTCCTTGTCACTGATTCCCACAAGCACCCTCTAGTATCTGCCAAAACAGAGCTCTTAAATTCTGTTGTATTTCTGCTAGAGATCAAAGAAACAACTTGTTTTATACACAAACAATCAAGATGGGATTTACAATATGAAAATGAAATTCACAGCAAATGAAGGTGCGATTCTCCATTTATTTCCACTTCTCGATTATTTTTATAAAAAATATGTATATATTTTAAAGCAGAGTTGCTACATATCTTTCGGCATCCTTTTTTTACAATGCTTTTGACATTTCAAGGCAAACATAAAAGGGGTTTATTATTTTTCAACATAATTCCCCTATACTCATATTATCAAACTTTTTAACTGCCTAGGGGTACGTTTTCAGGAAATGGAATTAGGTTTTCAAATCAAACTTTTTAACTGCCTAGGAGTACGTTTTCAGGAAATGGAATTAGGTTTTCAAGCTAGGCATGAAGCTTGTTTGTTAGTTTTTTATTTTTATACTTTTTTAAAGTCCAATGAGATGAAATACATGAAAATAAAAAGTTTTTATTTAATAAATACTTCAAACTCTCAGCGTCTGTCCCCACTTAATAGTATGTGGAAGCGTGTGAGAACTTTTGGGGCTATTTGAATATAATTGAAACACCATTAGAGATAGTTTTAACTTTCCCTATCTCTTCAATTCATTTCATGAATAGTCTTATGGAAATCAACATTATTCCCCTTGTTTTTCACCTTAGACTAAAAGGAAAGTACTTGTTTAAAGATATGTTATTTTGAAGATATTTGGCATCGATAATATTTCCATAGAAACACATGTCTCTTTTAAATGGTATTTTTCATTTACATGTTTCTGATAGGACTCTTATAAGTGATATTTTAAAAGTTCTGGTTAAGTCACTCCCTATTAAGATATCTTCTTTTTTTCAATGGAACTTCGAGAATGATTGGAGATGGCATAATAACAAGTAGTTAGAATGTTTGGTGGTCCAATATGTTTATAAAAAAATTATTTTGAGATTGTCTTTGAAATTCTGGAGTGCCTTGCCTAGGAGTACATTTTCAGCAAAAGCAATTAGGTTTTCAACCTAGGCATGAAGCTTGTTTGTTAGATTTATATTTTTTTTTTCATTTTTAAAGGCCAATGAGATGAAGTGCATGAAAATAACAAGCTTTTCCTTAGTAAATACTTCGAGCTCTCACTTTTAACCCCCACTTATTAGTATGTAAAAGCGTGAGGACTTTTCAGGCTATTGAAATAGAATTGAAACACCATTAGACATGGTTTTAACTTTCCCATCTGTTCAATTCGTTTCATGAATAGTCCTATCAAAATCAACAAGATTCCCCTTGATTTTCACCTTAGACTAAAAGGAAATTATGTATTTAAAGATATGTTATTTTGAAGATATTTGGCATCGATCATATTTCCAGTAGAAACACATGCCTATTTTAAATTATCTTTTTCATTTACTTGTTTATGATAAGACTCGTATAAATGATATATTTGAAATTGTGGATAAGTCACTCCCTATTGAGATATCCTCTTTTGTTCAATAGAACTTTTTGAAGGATTGGAGATGGCATAATAATAAATAGTTAGAATATTTGTTGGTGAAATATGTTTATCAAAAACTTATTTCACTATTGTCTTTGGAATTTTGGCTTATTTATTTGTTATATTTTGTCAATGTCATGACATGTTTTTAGTATTAAAATAATTTTATTTTTACCAATGTAATGTATTATTTGATTAAGATTAAGAGAGATTTTTAAATAAATAGTGACATCAAATTTTCATAGTTCCTATGTTAAAATCCCAATGCTTAAATACAAGATCATAATAGGCGCCAAATCCAAGAATGGTGTGTAAAGGTAAAGGTGGAGGTGACAAGTGAAAAGGTCTTTACGACTAATCATCTCCAACTTAATATCTTCAACAATACCCATAATTATTTAATGGAGTTCATCCAAGCATAATTGTTTCTAAGTGTTAGTAAAACACCACACAAATTACAAGAAGCTAAGCACGTTACCACCTTTAAAATATTAATTATATTAGCCCTTCTATTATGTTATAGTTATATTTATATTTATATTAGACCTTATACTATTTTAATTACATTAGCTCTTCTATTATGTTAGCACAAAATATTAAGTATTTATTCTGTCACATAAATTTATGTTTAAATATGTGGGATCTACAAGATATTGAGTTGTATGATATTGATGCTTTTCAATTATTAAGTTTTGTTGTTTTCAATATTGTTAATATATAAGATATTGAAAAATATTACAATAATTTGATTATTTTTTCATTTAACATAGACCATAATATAATGTTGTTTTCTTTTAAACTTTTCAAATATTACTATCAAAGAAAAATAATTCTATATGATAGGAGATTTTTAAAAAAAGTAAATTTAACGTTTTAAATATTAAAATCTGATGAACATTGTCATCAAATTACTTTGGGTTGATTTAAATCAAGGTATAACTTAATAAGGGATTTAGGACTCATATGGTACATATCTATACACTATTTCACATTGACTAAAAAAATACCTATTACTCCCAATTTGTAAATCAATCGTTAGGGTTATCCCATATCCAAGTTCAACAAAGTGATTTCAAATATCAAATCCAAATCACTAATTGCATTCACACAGTGAATGAGTGCAATTACATATCCACACAATGTGGGATAACCATGTGTGGCTTAATTTCCATCATTGGAGTTTCAGATACATATACAATATTCAATCATCAACATGCGGTGATTGGGTTCAGCTAAACCCATGACATGTTGCCATTTATTTTCAAGTTTCTACCCCTAAAAAACACACCTAGGTTCTGAAGGTGAATGACATTGATTTTTCAAGTTACGTTCATCATTACGGTTTGACATCAAAAATATAGAGGTTTAAGAGATATTTTAAGGTGACCATATGTTCGAAAACCTTATTTTATACACGTCACTATCAACAAGTACATGTTAGTGTTAACCGTTAATATTTACCCAAAACTAATGAAATTGACTCTACGTAGATAGAAACACAATTTTGGATTTGGATGAATCACACACTTGCCTATATTTGTTTTTCATTACCTAAGAATACAATTATAGTTATAAACTGATTCATAATATCTAATTAATTATCCATTTTTTATACTTAAAATATTCACGGTATACCACTTTTCAAATCATTACAATCTATTCCATAGTTTTACATTTAGATTCATCCTTGAATGTCATATTTAGTAATCTAAATTCACATATGAGTTTATTTCTTATTAAGGTTCCTTAAAATAGAATAGGGTGAAATTAACTCTAATAAAATATTATCATACAATGTCATCTTTTTGGTCAATGATTTATTCAATGGAGATTACAATATTTATAGTGATATATAATCTTCCATTATTGTCTTATTTGTTTCATGGTTATAAAATGGAACAGTGAACTTGATGAAAGTGTGTATAGCATAATAAATTTTTTAATTCATACATACTTATGTATGCACACATGTGGGCACATGTGCACACACTTGCATGCAAGCAAAAATGCATAAATACATAGTTTACATGGATGACTACATTATTTTTGTTTGTGTGTTTGACATGAAAAAGTGATTAATTCATATTTTTTGAAAGTATATACCGAAAAAATTCATCATATATTTGAATAAAACTATAATCATGAAATATTCTATCAAATAATACTATTTTTAATAACATTATTTCCATACAAAATGTATTATGTGTCTCATTATAATGTTTTGGGTGGGTTGCTCTAGATCTTATTTCGAGAGTCTTTTTTGAATAATTTTTCATATTAATTATGATTCTCTATGACCTCTTTTTCCTAATTTTGATTGTATACAATGATCTTTTTTTGTTTTAGTATATTTATATAATATTTTAATACTTTTACCATATATTTATATTTAACCAATATTATTTTCAATGCATTACAATTTTTACATTTTTTTAACTATGGTAAACATCAAACCATGGACACCAACATGACACCTTTTATTGATTATTTTTAACTCGCTGATATATCAATGTGTTCAATTAAAAATGTCCTTCAAATCTATTTTTTTTTAGATTGATGATAGGGAAATACATGTCCCTGACCCATAAACATAATATTCAAAAGAACAAAATGGCTTGGCACCATCAAGGAAAATAACCAACTTAATAAAAACTAATCGAGAGTTGATTTTTGAAAACACTTCAGATTTAAATAAAAATTAAACCAAATGGATTACCAAAAATTACATAAATCATCCTTCTTAGATCTAAAAAGAGTACTAATAGTCCTGGATGGAGAACTAGGAATAATATGAACATTTTTTCCTATTTCTAACCACCTTTCTTTCGTCATCATTATCCAATTTATCTAAAATTTAATTTAACACACCCTTGCCTTCCTCAGGTTTACATCTCAAAACTTCACTAATATTTAAATTTTTACCACTAAAACCAACTAACTCAACATTTTTATAAGATCTTACCAATAAACCTACCTTATCCTAATTATTTTTGAAAATAATCTCTAAAATATCTCCTTATGAGCAATCTAAATCTCTATTCAAAAGAATAGTAAGATGGTCCACTTTAGTCTCCTTACCCCAAGAAGATTCAATTTTATGCTTAGATATAGGGTAAGAAGTAGAAAAATGATCAATCTAAATTTAATTCTAGCATCTAAAGGGGATACCTTCAAAATAAAGGGTTTAAAACCAACACCTATCTTTCATTTTAAGCTCAATCCTATCGAGAAGATCTTGAGAGATGTCTAAACACACCAAAATCCTTGTAAATGTAGTTTGGGAAAGTTTCAATGATGCAACATCAATTTCCAATAACTCTCCTAGCATAGATCCAATAACATAAATACCATAATCATTATAAAATTGAAGTGGATGATATGGAAGCCTCACCCAAATGAGACACAAAGAAAGATTCTCTGTTAAAGGTTTAAAATCAGGAGTCCAATGTTTGATTAGAAGAAGATGATTATTGTAGATCCATTTTTTAGTCTGAATAATATTTTTACAGTCATCTAAAAAATCAAAAGATGTAATTAAAAATCCTTTGGCACATGGATAAATGTCCATAGTGCCTTCCAATAATGGTCGCAAGGATTTTGAGAGCCACTAGTGAAGATAAGAAAGAGATGGCCAAAATCTATCAAAACGGTAGACTAAACACCTCTATGCAAACCAAACTTCACCTTCCATAATCTCCTCAAAATATTGATTGTCAAAATGGATAGCAATAGATGTATTTTTTGAAACCTTAACCTTATCTATAGATTCATTAGAAACCCCAGTAGATAGGCTTGCCAATTTATCAGAGAAAGAAGTCTGCCTTATATCCCCAAGCTACCATTCCATTCTCTCTATTTGTCACTACCTTAATAGTCTTGGATAGGTCCTACACCCTCCTAATAATTTACACCATTGATAACTTCCCATTATACCCGTATCATGCTAAGACTCCAGTCTTTAGCTCATTATCTTTTACTAAAATTGACTCAATCTTTTTGTGTCACCATTACCACTAATGAATGAGCACTAGACACCCTAGTAGAGACCATGATCAGATAAAAATCCAAACATTTTGTGCCAATTCTTAATCATGTCCTTGAAATATATATATTTTAAGGGAATATATCTTCAATTATAGCTTCCAAATTCATAACAATGTAATATCTTCAAAATACCCCCAATTAAAAACTGTATTAGATAGTTAACATTACATACAATTCATCTTTTTATGATAATTTTTTTTCAACATTACGTTTTAAATATTAATATTATTCATAATAAAAATAAGAAATAGTAAAGATATTTTATTTAATTATTAGAATTCCTAAAAAAAATTTAATGATGTATAAAAAAATTACCTTATATTTAATAGAGTTTACAAAAAAAATAATTATAACTTATAACTAAAAAAGCTAAATACGGTCATACAATCATAAAAGATCATCCCTAAGCATACCACAAAAATTTAATTACGGTTATACGGGCATCAATGTTAATCCCTAAACATAAGAAAAATGCATGGTAATGCATGTGTTCCAAACACAAAAATAACATTGACCTGAGATTTGACAAAAAATGTTATTTTTTAATTAGATAAAGAAGAATAAATATGATTACATCAATGAGAAAAAATAACTAAAGGCATTGGTGCCAAACAGGGCACCATTAGAGTGTAAAAAAATAATAATACATGTTGCTACAACAACAATAAAAACAACAACTCTAGGCCATCATTACATCATATAAAGAAAAAAAAATATGTTACTAAAAAAACAATAATAAAAATAGATCTTAAATAAAAAAATGTGCTGCTATAGAAACAATAATTGTAACAACTCATATATCTTGTCTAATAATATATTGAACAACATAAACTTGAAACACTGATCAACAGGGCAATGTTGAATAGGTAGAAAACTTTCCAAAGCTTGTAGGAAATGTTATTACTTGAGATAAATGAAATATTTCATTGTATTAGGAGTAAGTGGAATAATTAAAATTTTATATGATGTAAAATATCATTGGCTTTTAAAATTAATGTGAAAAATACTCATAAAAAAATGGGACCAATCATTGAATGCTGACTTCCAAAAACAAATTTGGAAGAAACACCTACCATTTAGTGCGGAATTGGTAATTCACAACAAATTATTTTAGGTTGTATGAAAATATTAAAATTATATTTTGGTTATTAATTTTATTAAAATTTTTAACACTAAACACTATTAAAAGTATGATATTGTTATAATGATTCAACTGTGCAATTTTTGTGTCAAACTCATTGACCCATATTTCATGAGTAGTGGTTCACATGAGCATATATCTCATGAGAATGAATGGTACACATATAAATAATTTCATATAGGTGGTGCTCACAAGGGTAAAGCATTGGGCCTCATTGATAGGTCACCCATCCTATTACCACTCCAACTCAAGTGCACTTAACCATGGAGTTTCCTCCAAGGTTAAGCACACATAGCTTGATACCCCATTTTCAAAACCTTTAGCAAGTGTTGTGACTTATAAACCACTCATTATAGAACCCCTTGATCTCATCAATTGATAATTAAGAAGTATTTTCCCCAATGAATTGAATTATGATATTGCTATCAAGATTCAATTATGTAATTTTTTGATAACAATTCAGCCATAGCATTATCAAAAAACCATGTGTTTCATAAACATAACAAACATATTGAAAGTAGATATCAGTTTATTCATTAATTGGTGAGAAATATTAATATATGTCTTGAGATTTTTAGGTCTGAAGAGAAACTAGCAGATATTTTTACAAAGGCGCTTTCAAAGAATGTGTTTGAGAATATCTAAGAAACCATAAGCATAAATGATTTACATGGTAGTGAAAATTAAGGGTGAGTGTTGGAAGATTTAGGAATCCATATGAGAAAATTTAATCCTCCATAATATTTCCAACAAAAAGTAATCTTCCTCTATCAACTTCTCTTTAGATACCAAATTTAATATTTTTCTTCCCTCTCTCTCGGTGCATCTAGATGCTTCTTGTCAAAGATACCTATCAATCTATCTTTGTAAAGACATTTTCATATACTTTGTTTTTTTAGTGTGTATGTATTAGAAAGTGTATGAAGGCAAAAACATGCAGCAAATCTTTGCTAAGCTATATGCAAAAAAATTTATGATGTTTCTATATGTGAACAGTGCGTCTCTATTAATGTAGACAAATGAAGATTGTATAAATCTTGGCAAGGAAGATTAATCTGAAGTTTATTATCTCATCCGTTATTTTTAATACATTTTTTTCATTGATATTATTATTTTTTGCTTGAATCCTTTAGTTTAATTTTGAATCCTATTGTATGTATGTATTCTATTGTAACTAACCATGTTGTTAGTTCCATTAATCTAGCATAAAAGCAGTATGTGAGTTGTTAGTTTCTATCAACACATATGTTTATCTACCTTTAAAATTTTAATATGAAATTATACTAAACAAAATAAATTGAATGACTAAATTTATTTATGTTTTTAATAAATAAAACATAAATGAATTTGAATTTGTATGTACCAAAGAAAACTTACATTTAGTTTCATGTGATGACTACAAAGGTCTTTAAAATCTAAATATATTTTAGAAATTACTGAAATTATTTTAAAAACATAATACGATCATTTAATATCATTTCAAGATAGTTTTATTTCATAATTTTTACATGAAAAATATTTAAAATGATGGTAGGAAATATATCATTTCAGCAAAACAATTAAATTGGACCGCATGGAAACAATTCTCTACTACATGATGTGTGACCACTTTTGGTCACATCTAATAGATGTTGAAGATGTGTGAATTGTTTGAAATTGATTAAATTGAGATTTAATTAAATAAATCAATTATATTAATAGTTTAATAAATAAATTATATTGAATTTTTAATTATTTTGACATAAATTATGCTGAGAGTTTAATTAAGAATATATATATATATATATATATATATATATATATATATATATATATATATATATATATATATATATATATATATATATATATATATATATATATATATATATATATATTTCAATTTTAATGTGTAATATTACATTGTGAAACATGTTAAGGGGGATAACATGTAATATATGTAGGAGGGATATAATAATAGCATAAATAGTAAAAAATAGTATTTTATTACCATAGACATAGGAAGTAGGAGATGGGTAGATTATAAGTAGTATAAATAAAGGAACACATGCTTATTATAAATCATCCAAGAAAATAAAAACAAATGAGAGATACTTATTATAATAATGAGGTATCCTCCTTGAAGTGGAAAGTAATTGTGGAGTTATTCCTTCATGTCAAAAAGGAATATTGTATTTATATATCAATATATTTAGTATTTCAGTAATATGAGTGTAGAGGTTCTTAACTTAATGTAATATACCTAGGAGAGGTATATTCATAGCATAAATATTATATTAGTAAATAGTAATGATTTTGTTTTCAGTGCCGTATGCATAAAAATTAGGAGTTGGGTAGATTATAAGTAGTATAAATAAAGGGGTACATGACATTGTAAATCACACAAGAAAATACAAATCAATTAGAGTTAAATAATTTGATAAGGAGTAACCCCCTTGAAGTGGAAAGTAATTATAGAGTCATTCCTTCCCACCAAATAGCTATATTATATTTATATATCAATATATTTATTAGTTCAGTTATATGAGTGTAGAGATTTGATATATAAATATAATATTCCTTTTTGGGGAAAAGAAATAACTCTAAAATTGTTTTCCACTTTGAGGGGACTATCTCCTTATCAAATTATTTAAAACTAACTGATTTGTGTTTGCATGGATGATTTAAAATAGTATATGCCCCTTTATTTATAATTATTCTAATTTACCAAACTCCTACTTCTTATGTATGTTGTACTAAATTAATATCTATTTTTATTGACTAATATACTATTTATGTTATTATTCTACCCATGCTAGGTATATTACATCATTCTACTATTCTCTTGAGCCTTCTATGGGAATTTGGACTGCCTATCATTCATTTTTTACATTTTCTTGCTCTTCTGAGGTGAGGAATAAATCTATGTGGATTCAGTCTACTGAGTTTTCATTCATTACTATTCATGTTAAAATTATGTGAAAAAGGTGCTTTTATTCCAAGGAATCAAAATATTACCCAGAAATAGTTGACCTACTAAGGTTATGGGATACCAAACCCTCTTATTATAACTAGTCAAGGTTGTGGGACCTTCCAAACCTTGTTTTAGTGTTTTAATAGTTTTGGGATCCATCAAACCCTCTTTCTATACCCATTTATGTTTTTTAGACCCTTCAAACCATTTGGTTCTTGGTTGTGGGCCCATTAATCAAAACCCTCACTTCTTTGTGCTTTATAGGTGATTTATGGTGTTGATGTGATAGTTAGAGCAGCTAACATTATTTTTGGATATTACATCCCATCATTGGTTTGTGTGATGCATGTGGTTCTAGTGGCATTTGATAATTTGAGTAGTTGTGATGGCTATCAGAACTCATCAATATTTTTTGTGTTGTAAGTTATATTGATTGTATCCATTGGTGATGTATTTATTGATGGTGGTCAGTTTTTTTCCTTTATGGGTGATATATGCCTCCAAATTTTTACCCCAAACTAGTTCATAGCTCTAGTTAAAAGTGATCTAATTCATATCTCTATTCTCTCTGAAAGAATTACATAGTTCATAGCTTTAGGCTCTTTAAAAGTGTTTACCCATAATAAAACAACCATCTCCCATACATGTCTACTCTTTGATTAACCATGCTAAAATATTTCCTATATGCATCTACTTCATCTTGAATCACACTCAAAAGAAGAAAATAAAAATTCCCTCTAGTATTAATAAGCTTCTTAGCTTAAAAATAAATAACTAAATCAATTTTAAAGTCACATTTTTAGGTTCAAATGATATAGTTATTGACATCAGAAAAATATATTGGTTGGATCTTGTCATGAATATAACATCTTGTATATACAAGTAGTGGCTACCAAACACTACACCATACACATCAAGACACATAACATGCACTATAAATACATCAATTAAAAGTAAATTAATATCAAAATAAAAAAAATATTCCTTGGTTATGTTTATGTATACATATTTCTTCACCAAACCCAAATATTATGTATTTGGATGATTGTAAGACTCAAACACCAAATTTTGTATTGATTCCATGCTTATAAAATTATCTTGTAAAAGAGTATAAAAATAGAGCATCCAATTTTGTTTTCTTTAATTTAATTTTAGTATGTAAAATCTTATAAATTATAGTCTCTTTAGAACTAATACTACCAAACATACCTCTATATTCATAGAGATACAACACAAAGTGTCATCCACATGACAAATACAACCAATATTATCACCTTAGAGATAGAGCATAGCCTTATTATCGTTATTTTTATTTAAAAATTTCAATTATAAATATGTATCCCAATATATATCTTTGAAATTAATATCAAAATAATATTTCCCAAAATGTATTTTAGTATGTGTGTGTGTGTGTGTGTGTGTGTGTGTGTGTGTGTGTGTGTATATATATATATATATATATATATATATATATGCTTTCGTTTAACTTTACCTTTAACATTTTCCTTAGAGCCACCTTAATTCTTTGAATCATTTGGTGAGGTATATGAAGAATTATTCATGTCCATCTCTGAATGGTAATGTTGAGAACAACCCTTTTATACATCTATAGTATTTTCTAAGAGGAATGATAACCTCGAATGGATATGGAATCTAAGATACTTCATCAATATGTCATGTTTCATTATATCTTTTCATATTTTGTATTTCTTTCATGTATAACTCACTCAAGTTTTCTGTTTCACAATCTAGATTTGAGTTTTCGTAAGCTATTAAAAATACATTGACATATATTCTTCCTAACAAACTATATATGACTTCTTCTTGATTATCATCTTAAAAACATCCTAATCAGTAACAGGAGGAATATTCTTGACAACAAAAGAATGAACATTTCTATAAAACCAAGTTAAATAATGATTGATTAGCTTTAATCTTTAGAAATACATATATTAGATTTCACAAATTTGACGTAATATAAGATAAATCCTAACTTATGCCAACCAATGGTTTTGTGTCTCCACATTCATATACCCATCAAATAGATTAATTTATATCTTTGCCTCAGCCTTGAATGTAAGTGGACCTTAGTTGTCATGGGGATGTTCTTCCTTCTTCTCATGAGTTTTGAGAGCATCCTAATCTATTTTTATTGGAACCTCTATAGAATCACCAAGCTTCTCCATTTGAATCACCATTATGGACTCCATTTGGTAAAAATTCCTCATATAAAGAGAAATTATAGCTACTACTTGTTCAGTTCTACGAAATGATTCTTGAATTGTTAAATCATTTATTTTCATCAACATGAACCATATTTTTGATCTCTTATTTCCACTTGTGTAAATAATTACTTCAAAGTTAATTTTGATACCTTGAGCACTAACAATAATTACTCTAGTGATGGGAATAAACATGAAATTTAATTGAAAAACACAATCCCACACAAAATATTGATACTAAACCAAATATAAGACAAATTTGATCCATATAATAGGTGGAGATTCTAGTCTAAGCTTCACCAATGTAATTCTTATTATAAACTCAACAATGATTGGAAGATGACTATTCTAGGCTACTTTTTATGTTAAAATAGATTATAAACACGTTTTATACATAAAATGTATGACATATTACACATTATAATGAAGCATATTATTGTGTAAGATTTATAATAAATAATAGATTTATCTTAGATAATCTTGATATATGAAAAAACACCAATGGGTGATGCAATTGGGCTCCCATTACATTATGCAATGCAATAAATGTACAAGGCTCTTTAAAACTTATCTTTCTTGGAAGTAATTATTTGTACCACTTTATTTGATAATTTTACACATATGAACCGTCCATCTACAACTAGGAAAATATGAGACAATAAGAACAAAGATTCAAACTAGCAATATGTATAGTGAATCTAACTTGAAAACTTCTCAATAAAAATATTAATGAACTTATACCTTTCTAAGACTTGTATTTATTCTACTTCAACATTCTATTCCTTCAAAAAAATTAAATGAAGTGCCATTGAGAAGAATAAAAAATTACAAGCATTCATCTTTTTGATTTTTCCATATGGTGGTGAAACCATTGGTGGACGCGTATCGGTGGATATAAAACCACTCGGTAATTTAAGAAATATCAACTTTCACACCATAAGCTATGGTCAATATGCATCTGTCATCCTAAAAATGGTATTGTTTTGATTATGTATGGATATATTTGTATCACTAACACAATGACTCTTCCACTGTATCATATTTGATCTAATGTTTTTATTAGGAAACGTCAAGTACAAAATTATATTATTAGCATGTATCAAATATAATTGGGCATATTAGAAATATTTAGTATATATAACTAATATGTGAGGATCCATGTTTGGATTAGACTCTTTAGTACAAGGCGATGGATGAAGAAAACAAACTTTGAGAGTTATTTAAAAAGATTCATTCTAAGAAAATATTCTAAAAAATTAATACCATTGAGCTCCGTGGCTGACCATTGATGTTAATTTAATGAACCATGGAAATGTTCAACATGATAAAATTTATCTATGATGTAATTTCTCATTCGATGGATTTGAATTGAGATTAAATAAGATGGTCCCTAGTTTTTATTAGTACATGAATCCTTGGAAAGGTTACCAAAGGGTGGGAAATAATATCAATGTATTTTAATGTTATCCCCAATTTTTATCTAGTTATGTAAGCACATACTTTTGAAGGAAACATGGTGTAGAGAATGTGCATATTTAAAAGACAAAAATAAGGATAGGACAAGGTTAAATAGATGTACCTAAATACATGGACGCACTTAATAACATATTAAACAAGTCATGTAACCATCCAATAGTCGGATTAGAATAAGGAGTACAAGGAAAAGAGAGGAGGTTGTCTAAACCACAAAGCATGATAAAAAAAACACTAAATGCCAATATAGATCAGTGAGTCAAATAGATAAGATAAATAAGACGTAATATTTTTAGAGTAAATCTAGCATAATGGAATACATATATGTAATGATTATAAGTAAATCAATACGTATAAGTAATTATTATCAAGTAAATATTTAAATTGGGTGTGTTACTTTTGTGCACACATTAATGTATTATAGCCACAAGGTGGTATTGGGAACCTATGATATTCCATCTTGCCTATTTGACTTTAATAACTAGATATATTTATTTTCGTTATACTACTAAAATTATAGAATGTTATTACTTATTGAAATATCATTAACTAATGTACTCTTTTTGGAACTTAAACGAGGGAATGCACAATATTTAAATCTAATTATTTTTTACATTTATGTTTTCTATGAATAATTTATCATATACTACTTTAGATATAGTTTATGAATATCTTTATATGTGATTAAAAAAGATGTGATTGATTTATATTACACATATGTACTATGATTAATCATTGACATGGTTTGTGATTCCATTTTACTAGTAGTAAAGGTTATGTGGATGTCATCTTTGTACAACTAACCCAACTATGACTATTAATATTCGCTCTTTTGACCTTAGGTTTATCATGTTATTCCTTAGCTTGATATGTTGGTATGATGAAGCATCTAATATTTGGGAAATGACTAGTGGTATGAAACTCGTTGAATGTGGAATAAACCTCAATAATAATAATAATAATAATAATAATAATAATAATAATAATAATAATAATAATAATAATAATAATATTATTATTATTATTATAATAATAATAATAATAATAATAATAATAATAATATTATTATTATTATTATTATTATTATTATTATTATTATTATTATTATTATACATTACACTAAAATTATAACTTATAGAGGTGAGAGAGTTGATTTGAAATCTTCATATGTATATTTGTGGGTTATGTTACTTGGCCCATATATTTGCTTGATTATAGGTGTAGAGTCCAAACTAAGGCATATGTAACTCTCATAATCCTTGAATTTTTTTATTTTTGGATTTATTTTTACATTTTTTTGGATGAATATCCACGTCTTTCACTCACAAATCTCACATACTCTCTTATATGTCTATAAAACTTGGGGACATAGCCTTGAATTGAGAAATAAAAATAATTAAAGAATTCTATCCATACATATGATAAAATATTAGTCCCTCATGCCATTATCCTTGTATAATTTGTCACATCTCAACTCATTGCTTTAGTAATATTTCATGTCTCTACAATAATTCACAAACTTAGATTGTTGGGTAACTCCTACAATGGTTACCTTAGGTATCCTTACCTTATTTTCAAATCCTATATGTAATATACAAACCATAAGGTTGATAAATTTTTGTATGTGAGATCCTCCCCTATTGCTTCACCTCATTGATCATAATATTAACATCCCACCTCAAATAAATTTATAGTTGATGCTTCTAATCTCTCCAAGAAGGAGATAAATAGTGGAATTCATACTGATATTTAAAAATATTACCTCTATTCCACATGGTCTCATTTTTATATGATCTAAACACCTAAAAGATTTAGAGCTACTCAGACTTATAATTTCACTTCAAAGATGGGTCCATCAAATCATGAATAGTTATCTAGTATCCTAAGGGAACGTTCCCCTTGATCAACTCATATTTTTATTGCATTAGCTTTGCATTTAGACATACCATCGTATCCCTTGGGAACATCATATTTTTTATATTTTATTTTTGGTATCTAAGACCAAGAAGGATTTTATTTTAAAAGGTTTTCATTGTTATGATACAAGGGGATAGTTATTTTGCCTTTTTGTATATTATTGTTTTTTTCTTCAAAAATTCATAGCTCATGAATGCTATAGATGATTATCCCTCTTCCTTATACAAATGTTTGAATATCACCAAAGGATTTTCAGACATAAGTCCCTAATGGGCCCTCCACCACATTAACTACACCCCACTTCAAGTCGTCTCAATCATCTGTGACAAGATGACATATGGTTATCTTTTAAACATATATGTTATACTATCGAGATGTTGTAAACTTAATTATTCACATGAAATCACACCTATCACACATTTCTTCACCACTTTCAATATCAAAATTGTCTTTCCATAGCAATAAGGCTTGTTTCACTATGTAAGGTCCTCCTTTTTTTTATTTTCTTCATGGTATCTTCTTTTGTTGTTCTATTACATCATATTTAAACAATTTATATTTTTTCTCCATTATATTTTTTAAGGTAATTTATTCTATACCTTCTATCTTTTTGATATTATATATTTTTTAATTTGGTAAACTAATCTTAATCTTTACTAAGCATTAATATACAAATTAGATTAAATTGACTATATTTGATGAAACATATTCACATTTCACCTTATATATCAATCAAAATTGTATAAAAATAAAACCACAAAATCCACATAAATGTTCAATTTTTTATACAACCATGAATTACACATAAATGGTCAATTACAAATTGGTATTAAATTACAAAATTGTTATTTTTTTTTATTGCCATTGAATTCCAAATGAGTATTTCGTAGTTCCAAGTTATCCAGTTAAATGATTGGTGATTTCATTTTAAAATGCATTTTCTTATCAAATCCAAAGTCTAATTTTTTCAATATATTTTTGATAAAGCTAGTGAATTATTCCATAGAATATTATCTCAATTATATGGTACATTGTGGATACAATGAAAATTTCCATATCGTTCCACATGAAAAAAATTGTGTAATCCTTATTTACTACAATAGTATCTTATGCATTTTGACGAGAATATAGGTGCTTTTTTTGTGATGACGTACATTATTAGTGACAGGCATTTCTATTTTGTGTTTAACAGACATTTACATTGTCATGCATGCGTTGCATCATTATTTATTTTGAATAATATAATGGAATAAAGTTTCCTTAATTATATTATCATTTGATATGCTTTATACTTTTTGTAGTCTGAAAACAATTCTAAGTTATGGGTAATGTTATTCAATAGCATTATGCTTGTATATGGTTTTATTGAAATTTGTGCTGAATTGGTTGTGTCTATTAATCACGTTTTTGATGTCCACACTTACAAATAAATATATTTATTTATGTTATCTTTTGTTCAATCTTGGATGCACACAGACTACAGTTTATTTTTGAATCTCTATCAACAAGATGTAGGTCAACTCCACAATAATAAATCCAGCATTTCCTTCCTTCACTCTCCCTCACGTGCCAATTTTAGGATTTTCAATTAAATCTTTCCCTTCTAATTATCTGGGCAATCCCCTCTTCCTTGTAAAATATTACACTTATTTGCGGGAGGATATTGTTAATAAATTATTTTCTAAACTGCCTTATTGGAAAGGAAAGTGACTTTCTTCAACTGGGAAATTACAGTTCATCCAGTTTGTTCTTCAAACAATCCATATCAACCATTTATTTATCTGTAAGGCTTAACTCAATGTTTAGAATATGCTCTCCATCATCATGAAGTGATTATTTTGAAATGGAACTACAGATCGAATAAAGCTCACAATAATGAAATAGACCAAAGCATACAACCCAAAATCTAAAGGTCGACGTGGTATCGAAGATATTATGAAATCCATTACAGTCCCATGAGATAGAAAAAAAAAATTCATAAAAAGTATCTGGAGCCGCTTGATCCTTTCAAACTTTCGTCCGCTGGTTTCTGGATTAAGGGATCTCACATGTGGAACTTTATGGGAAAATTCAAACATCTCATCACAAATTCCCCATGTTAGGAGATATCAAGAACGGAAGAAAGGCATGTTTTTGATGTGATTCTCGATCTTCAATGGGACGTTTATGCAACCATTCTACATTCCTCTATTTCCACCATTTCTTTGTTAACTATTGCGGTTTTAAGGATTAGATATTTTGGAATATTTCCTCGTAATCTTGGAGGAGTAATAGGAAGTCAAAATATCCAATCCATTCAGCTTTTATATTTAGAATTTATAATGTCTTTGCACAACTTCTTATCATCCTAACCAATAGATAATTTTATTTAAAATGATAGTCTAATTTGGAATGATCGTCCTCCGAGTGAATATGTGGTCAAATAAGGATATAATAAACATTGAGAGAATGAGGGTAATGGTCAGTGGCCCATTCATAAGGTTTTGCAATCATATCAGCCTTTCTAGAGTTAACACTCTCCTATGGATGGTTACAACAAAGAAAAAAATCTATTTTGGAATTTATATTGTATGAAATGAAATATGATAAAATGTGAAAAAAATGTAAAAAAAATGGAAATGTGATGAAAAATGAGATTGGGAGAGGTTTCACATAATAAAAATATTGATTGATTTATTTGAAAAGGTTAAAACTATAAATTTTTAAGATCTCATAACCATGTACAAGTGGAAAGAAAGATAATACATTAAAAATAACATGGAATGCCTCTACTAGTGGCAAAAAAAAAAAAAAAAAAGACACGCTGTCGAAATAAACATACAATGTTGAGCCAACTTTTGTGAAACATATACATGCCATCCCCAAGTTGACCACCTTCCCGAACGGAGGGTTAGGATGCATGACTTTTGGACTACTAATCTTCCAAATTTTTATTTTTTGAAATTTATTCCACTCACCCTTATCTTCTACCATGTTGGTGTATATGGGAAATAAATGTCAACAGATTTATAGGGCTCATGTTTATATTCTGAGAGCTTCACTAAATCTTCCTTTGAGATAGTTATTTCAATCTTTAGTGCCTCCTTACTAGAGATAGGTTCTTTAGAGGCTATCAGTGTAAACTATGGAACCTCTCTCTCGATAATCCTTTGATTATAGTTGAAAAATTGGGATCCTTTTTTGAAGCTCCTAACCTTGTCTATCTTCCAAGTTTAGCATATTTTGGGTTTAGGTGCAAGGGTTCTACCTCTAGGGCCTAGAGTTCGTAGACCTTGCTAGCTTCCTCCCCTAAGTCAAAATCAAAATTATTACATCCCCATACTATCAAAATATTATTTAAATAATTCTTCCACCAAGTTAGAGCCTTTATTTTGTTGAGGTTGTTACACTCAGAAGTCAAATTTCTCGTATGAAAACACATAAGAAACAAATTTTAGTATACAAATAATTTTAATTTCTAAAATCATTGATATTCAACTATAAACAAAGCTAACACATTGAAATTTGCATAAAAGGAATATATAATTTATATCATTTTGTGGAAAAAATCGCATAAAAATCTTTCATCCTTACTTAAGATCTAATGATTGCATTAGTGTTTTAAATAAAAAATAACACAATATGTCTTATATTAAATTAATTTTCATTGAAATAACATAGTTGTTCCTCTATAGGGTCCACAACACTTAAATTTTAAGTATTACTAGTTATTATATTCTTTTGACCTTATTCTCTAGATGATTAGTATTTAGGGATAGAGAATATGACATCTACATTATCCTCTAACATCCTACTTAGTATCTCATTATCAACATCATCCATAGAGCCAACATAATTCCATATTATATGAAGTCATAAAAGGTAATCAAATAAAGAATGAGATAAAAGGATAATATTATAATGTGCACAAAAAGGGTCCTCCACATTTTTGTTTCCAATCAGTTTATGATTCACTACATGGATGAAGGAATACTCAATGCAATTTGGACCACATGTAGAGAAACTAGATACTTATAAATTAAAAAAATATTTTAATTCATAATTAATTTAAAGTTTAACAAATATTTAATAACCAACTAATTTATAGTTTCAAAGTTAATTTCAATATTGGAATCAAATATTAATTGATGATAAATACATTATTTTAAAAAAAAAATAGAGAGAGAAGACACAAATGGATGTTGTTTGAGGCAATGGTGTTGTTATCCCATATGTCTTCCAAACATTTATGATTTTTAAGATGGGATGGTCATATTCACCATCATGATGAAAAAAATTCCCTTTGCATTAATATATTTTTAGAATTCCTCCTCCATATGAGCATACAACTCTATTGTGGCAAAAAATGTTTTAAGATATACTTTCTATCCATCAATTTGATCAGCATATAACCATTATTTCTTATGAAACCACACAAGATTATGAACAAATATAACATAATGAAGAGGACTATGAATCATCTAACACCTTATTTCACTACATGCCTAAACCAAGTCCTTTTTCATTTGATCAAACAAAGTATCTTCATCCCTCAATGTGACCTCTAACTTGTCTTTCATTTGGTCAAGTCTCTCACAAGCATTCCCTATGCATGGTTTATCACTATCAAAGAGTCTAGGTACCTTAAAAATGACCCCAAAATGGAGTCAATAAATGATTAGATTATTTGCAATGTAATTTAGAGATAATATTAGTACATATAATAAATGTATTACATGCAATGGTGTGAGTGTTGTGATGAATTATCCATTTATCTGACCATTTTCAAAAATAATATCCTTGATTAAGTTCTTTACTTTCACCACATGTTCGATCAAGATGAATTATTTAATGAATCATGCATAAGCACAACAAGGAAGCTACAAGGATTAATATTTGCCTTATATAGCTTGTGACATAAATTTATGGACTATAAATTGCTTAATTTTATTTACATTTCACACTAACTGACTAATCTATACAAGTCCACTATGTAAATCATTGACCAATAATGTCATGCAATGAACATCATATGATGTCTGGAAGATACGTGGATACTCATCCTCAATCAATCCTGCATATAAGATATTATTTATGGCACTATTTATTATGACTTGAATTGACTTATGTCTCTCAACTTCACTGATTGTCTCTGAAAATAAATTCATCATGTAATTAGCATCTTTCACATGACCTAAAGTGTCATGTGATTTTCAAAATAATGCTCCCTTAGGAGAGTAAACTAGACTAGTTATTAGAGTTATAGGTGAAATGTTTATCAAAATATCATAAAATACATAAACAAATTCACATGACAAGCTATGATCCCTAATATTTTGTGCTCTCTCCTCTATGGAATCCTTCTCTATCAGAGTTGTTGCCAAAATTTGGATAATGCAAGTGCAATGGAGACGTGATCACATGAGTTGAAGTAAGTGCACACCACATAGATGCTAAATCAATTTGAAAATAACAAAAGAAGAGAAATTGCATAAGACAAAATGGAGAAAATCAAAATCTGATTAGCATAAGATGGCCAAAGTGAGGAATACAAATAGTAGAGTACGTAAGTAACTCCTCCACAAAAGGTGAACAAGGCACTGCAAGAATAGAATGTAACTCCTCCATGAAAGGTGGTGATAAGGTGCTAAGAATAGAGAAGTAACTCCCATCAAGGGAGTTACTTATGACATTCTTATGACACCTATGACACATCTATGATAGACACCTCCACATAAGCTAGCCTATACCACAAATGTAGGAAAACTCCATGTATACACAAGAAATATAATTTTCCTAATTAATAAATAGGGAAAAATAAAAACCTACACTAATAACCCCCCATAACCACAACTTAGGTGGGCAGTGTGGAAATATAAAATGGGTCCCAACAACTAGGCCTGATGAGGTACCCATCTACAAATGCAATCTCCCATAAGATAGAGAAAAGGAGAAAACCCGTAGGAAAAAAAAACCCCCCAAAAGAGAGACATAAAAGAAAATAAGAGGCTAGAAGGCCCCCCCAGAATATGATGATGCTATAGATGTGGTCTGCACCCCAAGAAGAGCTAGTAGATGAATGAACCTGCTCTTAGTGAAAGGTTTGGTGAAGATGTCTGCAACTTGCTTTGAAGACTAGCAAAATATCAAGTCAATGACCTGACTATGAATAATCTCTCAAATGTAATTCATGTGAATCTCTATGTGTTTGGTCCACTGGTGCTGAACTAGATTCCTACAAATCTGAATGGTACTCTAGTTATCACAATAACTGATGGTGGGATGCCTGATAGGAATGCCAAACTCGGAAAGAATCCCCTGAAGCCAAAAAGCCTCAGTAGCTACTTTAATAGCTCCCCTGTACTATGCCTCTGTGGATGATATAGCAATAAAATTTTGCTTCTTGTTAGACCAACTGATAAGACTAGAACCTAGAGAAAAATTGTAACCAAAAGTGGATATATGAGTCTGTGAATCTCCAGCCCAGTCTGAATCTGTATATCCAACCAACTCAACCTCTATGCAAAATCTGTAATGAATCTCATATCCATGTGAACCTTGTATGTAATGCAAGATCCTCTTAGGCGCTTCCCAATGTAGCTCATGTGGTTTTTGCATGAACCTGGAGACAAGTCTCACTGTATATGATATGTCGGGCCTAGTGTGAGTCAAGTAGATGAGACTACCAACAGGTTATCAATACTGAGTGGCATCAACCAATGGTGAAGAAAAATTAGCCTCAAGCTTGACCCCTGATAGAAAGGAAGTCAGAGATGGCTTATAATCAGCCATGTGAAAATAAGCTAATAAATCAAGAGCATACTTAGGCTACGCCAGACAAATCAATGAATTTGATTGTGATATCTCAATGCCAAGGAAGTAGTGCAATAAACCAAAGTCTATCATGTCAAATCTATCCTGAAGAGATGCCTTCAACATTATAATAGCTGATGAAGAACTCCCGGTGATCAAAAGGTCATCAACATATAGAACCATAATCAAGAGCGAATCATCCTGCCACAAGAAGTAGACATTGGGATCAGAATGGAACCTAGTGAAACCCACTATGAGAAGAAAGGAATCCATCTTGGCATACCAAGCTTGAGGGGCCTATTTGAGGCCATAGATAGATTTCCTAAGTCTGCATACTAAGGAAGAATCCTGAATAAATCTTGGTGACTGCTCCATGTAGATCTCCTCCTCTAGGTCTCTGTGAAGAAAGGCACTCTTCACATCCATCTGATGCACATCCCAACCATGTGCTGCAGCAATAGCCAAGGTGAGTCTAATAGAAGTCATCTTTGCAATGGGTGAAAAGGTCTCTGAGTAGTCAATGCTTGCCACCAGTGAGAAACACTTGATGACCAATCGTGCCTTGTAATTTTCAATTGAGCCATCTACTACAAATTTGGTCTGATATATCCACCTACATCGAACCATCTTTCTTCCCTTAGGAAGCGATGTCAAATCCCAAGTGTGATTTTTGATTAAGGAAGAATATTCTTCTTCCATAGCATTATCCCACTCAGGTACCCCTGATGCCTCTGAAGAAGTCTATGGATCCAAAACTATAGCAAAGAAGGCATGTAGATCTCTCTAAAAATCCCCCTAGTACGTCTGTCACCTGCGGGATCTCTTGCCCAAGTGCAAGCACTATCAAGCATCTATCTAGCCTAAAGTGGCCTAAAAGTGGGCGAGTTAGGTGCTAACTCCTCATCCTCTAAATGACTAGAGGTGGATGACTCTGCATCATTGTCCTCGTTGCCTAAAATCAAAGAAGAAGATGATGTCTCTGGCTCAAGAACTTGCTATGGCTGAAATGAATCTGATGAGGAATCATCATGAAGAAGTAGATCTAATGTGGGAGAAGAAGTGTCAAGTGTTGAGTCTCTAAGACTCTCTTGAAAATGAACACTTCTCTCCATGAACAACTCATGAGTGACTGGATCTAGAAGGCGATATCCCTTAATACCATCCTAATATCCTACAAAGATGAAAGGCTTGGACTGATGTTCCATAGCTTTGCATTTCTTCTTCAAAATGTAGGTCATGGCTGAGGATCTGAAAAATCTAAGGTGCTCAACATCACGTTTCCTTTTATGCCAAGCTTCAAAGGGTGTTATCCCTTTCAAAGCTTTATGAGGAACCCTATTTTGAATGTAGCAAGCACAATTGATGGCTTCAGCCTAGTACTATGGTGCTAAGGATTTTGAGTGAATCATATAACTACCCCTCTCTTTCAAGAACCTATTCTTGTGTTTTGCAACCCCATTTTATGAAGGACTGTAGGTGACTATCCACTACAAATCAATCCCCTCTATGTTGCAAAATTGCTCAAATCTGATGCTGACATACTCCCCTCCATTATCAGTTTGAAGAACCTTGATGGATTTCTCACTTTGTTTCTCAACAAGAGCCTTGAATTATAGAAAATTTTCAAACACTTCAGACTTTTGTTTGAGAAAATATATCCAAGTGTACCTAGACAAATCATCAATGAAAGTGAGGATATACTTTGCCCTTGTAAAAGATGGTTTGGGAAAGGGTCCCGATACATCACTGTGGACAAATTCCAAAGGTTGTGAAGCCCTCCAAGATTTGCCTTTGTCAAATTTTGATTTAGAATGCTTCCCAAGGGAACACCCCTCGCAAAGTCCTTTTGATAATTAGACACGATGCAAGCTAATGACCATGTAATTTTTGCAAAGTTGCTCAAGGTAGTGGTAGTTAAGGTGGCCAAACCACTCATGCCATAATTTTCTAACTCCATCTGAATGAGTTAGCAATGCTATTGGAGAAGAATCTGATGTAAGATGTGAGAAGGTGTATAATTTGGCTCACTATGCAATTCCTTGATAGCCACTGAATCTGGTGAAAACTTAACTCTCATGCCCCCACCAATGTGAGTGATTTGGTACACTGATAGGAGATTGGTTGAAAGAGAAGGAACACTTTGAACGTTATTTAATGTTCCTCCTTTCATTTCAACTGACCCTCTCCTTACAACAAAAACTGATGTGTCATCAACCAAACTAATTGAAGTCATGCTACAAGGCTCTAAAAATGAAAACTCAACTAGTGAAGAACCCATGTGGAGAGAAGCACCCAA
Source organism: Torreya grandis (assembly GCA_037957365.1). Classification (NCBI taxonomy): domain Eukaryota; kingdom Viridiplantae; phylum Streptophyta; class Pinopsida; order Cupressales; family Taxaceae; genus Torreya; species Torreya grandis. The sequence goes on along the minus strand of JARHVA010002471.1, from coordinate 1,645,349 downwards.
GTCAATGACCCATGAAGATGTGGAAGCTATTGTAGCTACAAGGGCCTTGCCCTTTTCTTTCTTCTTACCCTTGACTATTGCTTTGGTAGAATCTTGGGTAGATGAATTCTACTTGATGGACTTACGAACACCTATGTTGTTCTTCTCTAGAAGATGAGGTAGGTGATCTATTTTTTTCTTCATGAATTTATGTTCATCATGCCTTGTATTTATACAATAGGCACACTTAGCCTTCTCCTTCTTAAGTTTGGCATTGGAAGAGGAAGTCTCAATGTTGTTTTTGGTAGGATTGATGTTTTCTTTCTTTTTCTCCTAGTTCTTGTTCTTTTTCTTCTTCTCCTTTGTTGAAGTCTTGTCCTTACCATTTTCATCTATCAAAGCTTGAGGTTGATTAGACTTTACTATGCCCATTAGAATTAGCTTATCTTTCTCCCTAGTCATGTTGGCAATGAATGAATCTAAAGAAGGCATTTTCCATGTAGTGCCAAGGGCACTTTTTGTGCCATGGAAAGTTGAGACAAAGACTGAATAGCTTGGACCTAACTTTGTGAGAATAGAAAGTATGAGTTGATCATCTTTTTTCTCTATCTTGCATTCTTTTTATTGCAATCTAAGGGCCTTAAACTTAGTGAAGAAGTCTTGTAGGGTGTCAAAGTTCTTAGGACTTAGACTTATGAGTTTATTTTTGAGCTCATGACCTCTCATCTCATCAGGTTCCCAAATAACTTTTCTAAGGTGTCCCATATGTCATTAGGAGTTTGTGAAGATTCTAGATGGAAGAGGATTTTGGGAGACACTGACAAGCTTAGTAATCTATAGGCTTCATCACTATGGTTGTACCACTTGACCTTTTCAACATCAGTGGTGGGTTCTACTTTAGTTCCCATGGTGATCATATACAACCCTTTGCTTCTAAGAATGACTGACATTTTAACTTTCCATTCATGATAGTTAAAGGGTGTTAGGGGTTTAAGTTGAAAAGAATCTATTTTTTAAGCTAAATTTAGGTGAAGTTGTGTTTATTGCAAGTTGTGAAATTATGCAGAAAGGAGAATGAAAGCAAGTTGTGAAAAGCAATCACACCCACCCAAAATGCTGAGCCCCCACCAAAAATATGCAAGCGCATGCTCAAAATATGTCACACCTAGCCAAAAATGTGTCTTAGAGCAATCTGTGCAAGACTAAAGCAAACAGGACGTCGGACTCAGCTGAAAATGTGTCTCGGGAGACCCAAATTTTGGCACTTTATAAACTAGTGCATTTTTCACAATTAACAAGTCTACACTGTGAAAAATTGAATTACATGCACTTTTTCAAAAAATGGCACCCAAAATTGAGCTACCATTTGGAAGATATTAAAGGTACAAGTTTTTCGTAAATTAGTGTTTTTGTAAAAAAAAGCACTAAAACATTAAAAAAAATTTTGTTATGGGAGAGAAAGTGATCTTCCAACCACCCATTGGATTTGACACAAAATGAGAAATCCAAAGGAGGTTTGTGCTAGGGGGAGTTGGCCTTCTAGCAACCTAGGCTTCACCCTTCATCTTCTTACAACGAAGATACAAGTTTTAATTCAAACCCCCAAAAATACAAAATTGTTTAAAAAATTAAATACTCAGTCAAATTAACTGATTTTTGTTTTGACAAATCAATTTTAAACCAAAAACAATAATGTAAAGACAATTTTGATGAATGCCAAATGTCCAAGGGGTGCCACAAGGACACCAAGTAGGAAGGGGCGCCAAAGAACAAAACACAGTCTAGATTTGTAGAAAAGACAAAAAAAAATGTAGACCTGATGCTGGGCATACGACCTATTTGAGGCATGGAAAAAGTGGTAGAGATGACCAAAAAACATGGGCACAATGTTGGATCTGACTATGGTGTGGCTGAATTTGGCGCAGACTTGCGCCGTACGACCTAGTCAATTGTAAGCAAAGAGAAATAGTAAAAAGTTTCTTCCAAAACAAATTCAAACCTAGACTATCTAAGGCACCTTGCTGGAAGGAAGGCGTAGACTATTATTTTGGATGCCATACAACTAAAGGATAATAGCAGAAGTTTTGTGAAGACTAGAAGTTTGGTGCTTACCTCCTTGCTCTCTGCTCAACAATGGCACTTGAGTGCATCACCCTATAGATTCATCTGCAAACAACATGTCTGCTAGTGGTATTTTGCCAAGACACCAAAATGCCAAGGATCCTAAGGAAACTTACCAAAAATGATATAGACAATTTTTTTTTAATTTTAGACCAAATATAGAATAAAAATAAAGAGAACTCCACTCTTCTTGATTTCAAAATAAGCTAAAAGCATAATCACATACAAGATTATTGGGTTAGCTCTGATACCATATAGGAGTTATTCCTAGAATTTGAATAATGTGAGTGCAATGGAGATGTGATCACATGAGTTGAAGTAAGTGCACACCACATAGATGCTAAAGCAATTTGAAAACAACACAAGAAGAGAAATTGCACAAGACAAAATGGAGAAAACCAAAATCTAATTATCATGAGATAGCCAAAGCGAGGAATACAAATAAGAGAGTACGTAAGTAACTCCTCCATAAAAGGTTAACAAGGCACCCCAAGAATAGAATGTAACTCCTCCATGAAAGGTGGTGATAAGGTGCTAAGAATAGGGAATTAACTCCCATCAAGGGAGTTACTTATGACATTCTTATGAGACCTATGACACATCTATGACACACACCTCCACATAAGCTAGTCTATCCCACAAATGTAGAAAAACTCCATGTATGCACAAGAAATACAATTTCCCTAATTAATAAATAGGGAAAAATAAAAACCTACACTAATACCCCCTATAAACATAGCTTAGGTGGGCAGTATGGAAATATAAAATGGGTCCCAGCAACTAGGCCCGATGAGGTACCCATGTACAAATGCAATTTCTCATAAGATAGAGAAAAGGAGAAAACTTGTAAGAAAAAACTCCCCTGCCCCCAAAAGAGAGACATAAATGAAAAGAAGAGGCTAGAAGGCCCCCCCAGAATATGATGTTGTTGCAGATGTGGACTGCACCCCATGAAGAGCTCATAGATGAATGAACTTGCTCTCAGTGAAAGGTTTGGTGAAGATGTCTGCAACTTGCTCCAAAGACAGGCCAAATATCAAGTCAATGACCTGACTATGAATAATTTTTTGAATAAAATGCATGTAAATATCTATGTTCTTGGTCTGCTGGTGCTGAACTGGATTCCTAAAAATCTTAATGGTACTCTGGTTGTCACAATAAATGATGGTGAGTTGCCTGATAGGAATGCCAAACTCAAAAAGAATCCCCTGAAGTGAAATAGCCTCAGTAGATGCATTAATAGCTCCCCTGTACTCTACCTCTGTAGATGACATAGCAATAGCATTTTGCTTCTTGCTAGACCAATTGATAGGACCAAAACCTAGAGAGAAACTATAACCAGACGTGGACTTATGATTCTATGAATCACCAGCCCAGTCTGAATCTGTATATCCAACCAAGTCAACCTCTATGCCAAATCTGTAATGAATCTCGTATCTATGTGAACCCTGTTTGTAATGCAAGATCCTCTTAGGTGATTTTCAATGCAACTCATGTGGTTCCTCAATGAGTCTGGAGACAAGTCTCACTGTATATGATATGTTGAGCCTAGTGTGAGTCAAGTAGATGAGACTACCAACAAGTTGTCGATACTGAGTGGCATCAAGCAATGGTGAAGGACAATCAGCCTCAAGCTTGACTCTTGATAGGAAGGGAGTCAGATATGGCTTACAATCAGCCATGTGAAATCGAGCCAATAAGTCAAGAGCATACTTAGGCTGTACAAGAGAAATCCCTGAATCTGATTGTGATATCTCGATGCCAAGGAAGTAGTGCAATAAACCCAAGTTTGTCATGTCAAATCTATCCTGAAGAGATGCCTTCACCACTAAAATAGTTGATGAAGAACTCTTGGTGATCAAAATGTCATCAACATATAGAACCAAAATCAAGAGTGAATCATCCTACCATAAGAAGTAGACATTGGGATCAGAATGGCACCTAGTGAAACCTACTATGAGAAGGAAGGAATCCATCTAGGCATACCAAGCTTGAGGGGCCTGTTTCAGGCCATAGATAGATTTCTTAAGTCTACATAGTAAGGAAGAATCCTGAACAAATCCTGGTGACTACACCATGTAGATCTTCTCCTCTAGGTCTTCGTGCAGAAAGGCACTCTTCACATCCATCTAATGCACATCCCAACCATGTGTTGCGGTAATAGCCAAAGTGAGTCTAATAGAAGTCATCTTTGCAATGGGTGCAAAGGTATCTGAGTAGTCAATGCCTGCCACCTATGAGAAACCCTTGGTGACCAATCACACCTTGTACTTATCAACTGACCCATCTGCTACAAACTTGGTCCGATATATCCACCTAGATTAAACCATCTTTCTTCCCTTAGGAAGCAAAATCAAATCCCAAGTGTGATTTTTGATTAAGGAAAAATATTATTCTTCCATAGCATTATCCCACTTAGGTACCCTTGATGCCTCTCAAAAAGTTTGTGGATCCAAAACTATAGCAAAGAAGGCATGTAGATATCTCTAAAAATCCCCCTAGTATGTCTGTCATCTACGAGATCTCCTACCCAAGTGCCAGCACTCTCAAGTGTTTGTCTGTCCCAAAGTGGCCCAAAAGTGGGTGAGTTAGGTGCTAACTCCTCATCCTCTAACTGACTAGAGGTAGATACTCTGCACCACTGTCCTTGTTGTCTAAACTCGAAGAAGAAGATGATGTCTTTGGCTCAAGAATTTTTTGTGGCTGATCTGAATCTGGTGAGGAATCATCATGAAGAAGTAGATTCAATGAGGGAGAAGAAGTGTCAAGTGTTGAGTCTCTAGGACTCTCTTGAAAATGGACACTTTTATTGACGAAGAACTCATGAGTGACTGGATCTAGAAGGTGATATCCCTTAATACCATCTGGATATCCTACAAAGATGCAAGGCTTGGACTGACATTCCATAGCTTTACATTTTTTCTTCAAAATGCAAGCCATGGCTAGGGATCTAAAAACTCTAAGATGCTCAACATCAGGTTTCCTTTTATGCCAAGCTTCAAAGGGCATTATCCCTTTCAAAGCTTTGTGAGGAACCCTATTTTGAATGTAGCAAGCACAATTGATGGCTTCGGCCTAGTACTATGGTGCTAAGGATTTTGAGTGAATCATATAGCTACCCATCTATTTCAATAACCTATTCTTGCATTTTTCAACCCCATTTTGTGAAGGATTGTAGGTGACCGTGTGCTTCAAATCAATCCCCTCTGTGGTGTAAGTTGCTCAAATCTGATTTTGACATACTCCCCTCTATTATCAGTTCAAAGAACCTTGATGGATTTCTCACATTGTTTCTCAACAAGAGCCTTGAAGTATAGAAAATTTTCAAACACTTCAGACATTTGTTTGAGAAAATATATCCAAGTGTACCTACAGAAATCATCAATGAAAGTGAGGATGTACTTGGCCATTGTGAAAGATGGTTTGGGAAAGGGTCTCAATACATCACTGTGGACTAACTCCAAAGGTTTTGAAGCCCTCCAAGCTTTGCCTTTGTCAAATTTTTCTTCAGAATGATTCCCAAGGGAGCACCCCTCACAAATTCCTTCTAATAATTAGACATGAGGCAAGCCAATGACCATGTCATTTTTGCAAATTTGCTCAAGGTAGCCATATTTAAGGTGGCCAAACTGCTCATGACATAATTTTCTAACTCCATCTGAATGAGTCAGGAATGCTGTTGGAGAAGAATTTGATGCAAAATGTGAGAAGGTGTATAACCTAGCTTGGTGATTTTCCCTACCCACTACCATTGTAGTATCACTATGCAATTCACTGATAGCCACTAAATCTGGTGAAAACTCAACTCTCATGCCCCGACCAATGTGAGTGATTTGGTACACTGATAGGAGATTGGATGAAAGAGAAAGAACACTTAGAACATTATTGAATGTTTCTCTTTTCATCTCAACTGACCCTCTGCTTACAACAAAAACTGATGTGTCATCACCCAAACTAATTAAAGTCATGCTACAAGGCTCTAAAGATGAAAACTCAACTAGTGAAGAGCCCATGTGGTGAGAAACACCCAAGTCAATGATCCATTAAGATGTGGAAGCTACTGTAGCTACAAGGGCCTTGCCGTTTTCTTTCTCCTTACCCTTGGCTTTTGCCTTGGTAGAATCTTGGGTAAATGAATTCTACATGATGGACTCAGGAACACCTATGTTGTTCTTCTCTAGAAGATGAGTTAGGTGATCTATTTTTTTCTTCATGCATTTATGTTCATCATGCCTTGTCTTTTTACAACAGGCACACTTAACCTTCTCCTTCTTAAGTTTGGCATTAGAAGAGGAAGTCTCACTGTTGTTTTTGGTAGGATTGGTGTTTTCTTTCTTCTTCTCTTGGTCCTTGTTCTTTTTCTTCTTCTCCTTTGTTGAAGTCTTGTCCTTTCCATTTCTATCTATCAAATCTTGGGGTTGAGTAGACTTTATTGTGCCCATTTGAATTAGCTTATCTTTCTCCCTAGTCAAGTTGGCAATGAATGAATCCAAAGAAGGCATTTTCCATGTAGTGCCAAGGGCACCTTTTGTGCCATGGAAAGTGGAGACAAAGACTGAATAACTTGGTCCTAACTTTGTGAGAATAGAAAGTATGAGTTGATAATCTTTCTTCTCTATCCCCCATTCTTTCAATTGCAATCTAAGGGCCTTAAACTTAGTGAAGAAGTCCTGTAGGGTGTCAAAGTTGCTAGGACATAGACATATGAGTTTGTTTTTGAGCTCATGACCTCTCATCTCATCAAGCTTCCCAAATAACTTTTCTAAGGTGTCCCATATTTCATTAGGAGTCTGGGAGGATTCCAAATGGAAGAGAAGTTTGGGAGACACAGACAAGCTCAGTAATATATAGGCTTCATCACTACGGTTGTACCACTTGACCTTTTCAGCATCAGTGTTAGGTTCTACTTTAGATCCCATGGTGATCATATACAACCCTTTGCTTCTAAGAATGATTGAAATTTTAAATTTCCATTCATGATAGTTGAAGGGTGTTAGCAGTTTATGTTGAAAAGAATCAATTTTTTTAGCTGAATTTAGGTGAATTTGTGTTGATTGAAAGTTATGAAATTATGCAGAAAGGAGAATGAAGGCAAGTTTTGAAAATAAATCACACCCCTAGAAAATGTTGAGCCCCCACCCCAAAATATGCAAGTACATGCTCAAAATATGTCAAACTCAACCGAAAATGTGTCTTAGAGCAATCAGTGCAAGACTAAAGCAAACAGAACATCAGAGTCAGCTGAAAATGCATCCTGGGAGACCCAAATTTTGGCACATTATAAACTAGTGAATTTTTGACAATTAACAAGTCTACGATGTGGAAAATTGAATTACATATATTTTTGCAAAAAATGGCACCCAAAACTGAGCTATCATTTGCAAGATATCAAATTGACTAATTTTTATTTTGACAAATCAATTTTAAACTAAAAATAATAATGTAAAGATAGTTTTGATGAATGCCAAATGTCCAAGTGGTGCCACAAGGGACGCCAAGTAGGAAGGGGTGCCAAAGAACAAAACACAGTGCAGATTTGCAAAAAAAACTAAAAAAAATGTAGACCTACTACTGAGTGTACGCCCTATCTGAGGCTTGGCAGAAGTGGTAGAGATGACTAAAAAATAAGGGCGCAATGCTGGAGCTAACTATGGCATGGCTGAAGTTGGCGCATACTTGAGCTGTACGACCTGGTCAGCTATAAGAAAAGAGAAACAACAAAATGTTTCTTTCATAAAAAATTCAAACCTGGACTGTCTGAGGCTCCTTGCTGGAAGGAAGGCACAGACTACTGTTTTGGACGCCGTACAACTAAAGGATAATAACAAGAGTTTAGTGAAAACTAGAAGTTTGGTGCCTACCTCCTTGCTCTCTGCTCAACAATGGTCCCTGAGTGCATCAACCTGTAGATTTATCTACAAACATGTCTGATAGTGGTATTTTGCCAAGACACCCAAATGCCAAGGATCCCAAGGAAACTAACTAGATATGATATAGACATAATTTTTTTTATTTTAGACCAAATCTAGAATAAAAATAAAGAGAACTCCACTCCTCTTGATTTCAAAATAAGCTAAAATGATAATCACACACAAGATTACCAGGTTAGCTCTGATACCATATCAGAGTTGTTGCCAGAATCTAAATAATGCGAGTGCAATGGAGATGTGATCCCACAAGTTGAAGCAAGTGCACACCACATATATGTTAAAGCAATTTGAAAATAACACAAGAAGAGAAATTGCACAAGACAAAATGGAGAAAACCAAAATTTGATTAGCATGAGATGGCCAAAGTGAGAAAAACAAATAGGAGAGTATGTAAGTAACTCCTCCACAAAAGGTGAACAAGGCACCCCAAGAATAGAATGTAACTCCTCCATGAAAGGTTGTGACAAGGTACTAAGAATAGAGAAGTAACTCCCATCAAGGGAGTTACTTATGACATTCCTATGACACCTATGACACATTTATGACACGCACCTTCACATAAGCTAGCCTATCCAACAAATGTAGGAAAACTCCATGTATTGACAAGAAATACAATTTCCCTAATTAACAAATAGGGAAAAATAAAAACCTACACTAATATTTTCATCACTTACAAATAATGTATGCAACTTTTCATAACTTTCAGGAACATAACTTCTAAAACCATTATTTGTCATTCTTACTACATATTTTTCACAAAGGGGACCTCACAATATTAAAAAGGCATCCCACAACAAAAAAAAAGTCAACCAAAAAAAAGTTCTCCAATGGTTATATCAATATTTTTGCTGTCTAAAATATCATAGAGATCCTTTGAATTTTAGACATTAATGGAAACATTTTGAGTATGGAGATGTGCTTTAAATGACACAAGTGATTTTAAAAGCTCTATATATGTTAACTCACTAATTAAATAATTAATTTTAGTTATTTTTCATTTTCCTCTTTTTTTTTTTTTGTAAATTAATATTTATTCTGGTTTCTCCATCCTAAACAAGTGGTGCCTCAAATTACTATAGTTTCTCTAAAAAAATCACTAATTATCAGCACCAATTTCAATAATTTCTTCCTAAATTATTTTTTAGTTTCATTATATTCTTAAGCATTTGGTCCCTTATTTGTACTAGACTCTGGGATAGTGGTGATTGAAGAGGAAACATCCAATTTGATCTAAATAGAAATAAATAATACCAATTCTGAAAAGATAAATAATTTGAAAAGGGAAAAAAGGGTATAATCTAAATGAAATTCTACAAATAAAATAAATATTTTTAAATAAAACATGAAAAATACCTAAATCTTTTTTAGCATATAACTAAATTTATTTGATGTGTAGTATCGTAACAAATCACCAGATCTTATTTTAAACAAATTTATTTTAATATAATTAAATAATAAATATAAATAAATTGACAAAGAGTTATATGTAAAAATGATCTTGATTTAATGTTAATTTTAATTTTAATTGTAAATTTATTTAAAATGTGAAGTGTTTAATATTTTAAGATTTCATATTATTTTTTAATATTTTAAACTAATTATTATTTTATATATAAACTAAATTTATTATATATATAAATATAGCTTCCCATATATAATTTATTATATTTTTTAAATTATTAAACTTATTTTAAATAGAGCTTAAAAACTATTAAACTGTCACTAGCATTATAACAAGAAACTAAAAAAAGTATTCAGGTGCAATTAATTTCTTGTTATGTCGCAAAAATTGAAAAACTATTAAACAATAACTTAAATCTATGTCCTAAGTTATTGTTCTCATATTTTAAAGGCAGGTAACCAGAACATAACCACTAGTAGTTGCCCCATGGTTCAAGAAAAGCCATAGGTTAGATAAAAGTGGTTTATAATTTGTTTTCTACAATGATTAAGTATTCTATTTTTTTTCTTAAGTATTTATATTTTTGCTTCACTAACTTGTTAATATTTTTGGTTTTGAGTTGCATAATTCACTTATCAATTTCTGTAATCACTTTAATTTCTCAAATTTGAAATGAACTTACATAAACACATAAACAAACATGTAAGTAAGTATTGTAGTTAGTATTGTTTTTTGTCATTTTAGGGTATAAAATTTTCCTAATGAATAACTCTAACTTTGTTTTCTATATTTTTGAAAAAATATACAATTGAATATATTTATTATATTTTCTAATATATACTTTAATATTATATTAAATTATATAATCTTTATTTTAATATTTTTTTCAATAAATACTATATGTAATTTCTAAGATTTGTATCTTAATCTCTTCCTTTAGAATTTTAACCTAATGTCATCCCTTTTTAATTTATTTTGATATTTATATCTTATTGAATAATATATCCTAATATTTATATTTTGGTGGAGGATTGTGTGACAATATATTTTACTATCATCCATCATATACATGAATTAAACTACAAATCTTTTAATCATTATTGAAATTTATTCCAAAATTATTAAGAAATCATCTAAAAAATATTTATCATGTGCAAATAATTTGTCTAATAATTCTCCCATTAAAAATATACTCAATAATTAAATGCTTGTAATTTAATGGTCATAATTTCTATTTTGAAGATGTAGTTCATTCCTCATGAAAATATCTTTATAACAAAGTTAGATATCATGAGAAGAAAAATTGTCATCATCTCAATGTCCCCGTACAAATCACTTCAAAGCAACAACTTCGCACATATGTAAATTTTATTGAAAAATAATTTATTTTTTAGGCATACAGATAAAAACTTAATTAGATTGATGGTATAATTGGTCAGCCTAATGCTACTAGTTTTTCATATTTGTTAACTCGGAGGAATAAGCTATAAAGTCAATCTATTTAATGTTTTGCCATCTACTTAAAATCTTGATCATATCTTATGCACCTTGAGATAAAACTCAGTGCCTTCAGTGTGTAGCCATGATACAAATATTTGGGGGAGATTTCCTATTCACAAAAGACAATTTAGATTTTTATAGGATGAAGATTTTCACAAAAAAAAATTGCTAAATAATTTATGGATTTTGGCAGAAAGATATTTGTCAATTTATATTTTTATGGGATGAAGATTTTCAAAGAAAGATATTTGCCAAAGATTTTTTGGATTTTGGTAGAAAGTCATTTGCTACCAAAATGAGGATCTTCTAGGTTAATAAGGAACATTTTCATTTTCAACGTTCTCTTCTCCTTGCCACTCAAATTTGAAAGGTGAGTTAGAAGTTTAACAAACTAATTGATCGCTAATCTTTAGAAAAAATGATAAATGCAATGATATTCTAGTCCAAAAGAAGAATTTATAATGATATTGCATTCTAAGATAAAAATCCGTATCATGTTATATTATGTTGCTTGTAATACTCTTATTTTTTTATTTATTAAAAGTTTCTACTTACAAAGAATATTAACATTTTATCTATTCTAATTTTTTTTAGTACAAGTCATATATTTCTTATCTATCAGCATAACTCTATCAAACCATTATTTTGAGGAGACTCGACTGAATCTCGTCAAACTTTGAGGTGATCGTTCACTTAAGCAACCCACATCATGAAAGAAAAGATAATGACCAAAACAATGGGATATGTGCCTATTGGCACTAAAGAATATCATATTTGGACTCTCACATGGTAAACTGAGAAATATGTGAACTAAAAATTATACATAATGAACATCTCAAACATTTAAGAAATATGATTTTTTACCTCTCAATTCCAATCCATGAATAATGTGATTAATATTAGAATGGAATTTTGGAGAGCTCAAGAATCATACCCATCCAAATGCCTTGTTTCAACATGCGAATATCAAATTCAATAAACCTTTGAGCTTATTAATAACAGGCGCACAACAAAGGGTAATTGAGAATTTGAATTCTAAACAGAGAGGATGAAGTTTACCTTCTCCCTAGGATCAAACTTATATCCCATAAGAAGACCAAGGGGTACTCCAATAAAATAGTAGCACCCTATGTTTACATAGGCTATTAGATCTTTCCAACCTCCATCCACAGCCACACCTAAATTGTTTGCATCAAGAAATAGAGCCTTCAAAATTGTGAAACAATAGTATGAACCCAAAATTGAGGAGATCATCAACTACAACGATTTAAGCCTTGAATTCTAGATTAGTATTTACAATCTACCTGATAGAACTGGTTGTACACTGTTCAAGACCATTGTCACTCCATGTAAAATTGCCATGTTGGACACTATGTTCATGAAAAATTTGCTAGATATGAATAGTACTACAAATTCATCTTTGATGGCAAGAATGATAACTATACATATAATGATAGTGCCATTAAAGCCACTATGAGGACATCAAAAATTTTAACTCTTGGGTGACTAGCTCCTAGTTCATTTGATACTCTCACACTGCAATAATTGAACGTAGACAAATCATTGGTTACAAGCTTACAAAAAATACGAAACAACCACCATTAAAAAAAAATGAAAGCTTTTATTTGTTGAAGTAATCTCTCCCTAATCATTGTGTACCTTGAAAGACTTGTCTACTTCTATTTATTAGATATAATATTTAGTATTGGGTTACTAAATTCTCATTTCGTAAAGAAGACAATAAGATATACAATAGGAAACCTGATGTAGTAAGAGAAATATATCTAATAAGAAATCATTAAAAGCATGTAGGCAAGTATAAAATTGATGTTATTTAGTGATTAATGTTTATGAGCACCTTGCCATGACAAAAAGCCCACAAACCATCTTTCCTTCTTCTCCTATGTACTTCTAAACCAATGTAGAACCAAAAACTCTAATAGAAGTACAATCTATATGATGAACAACTACCCTTGCCAATAATGTCTTTCCTGTACTAGGGGATCCATATAGAAACACACCCTTGGATAGTAACTAGGGAAAAGAACATCAAAACAATTCTGAAACCAAAGACTAGAATAGTAACTATGAAATATGCCCCAAGAAACTCAAAAAAAAATTACAGAACATACAAGCTCCATTTTACTAATGTAATACTAATGCCTTTAGAATGAAGATATAATAATGAGGATTGCAAAGCATACCTTTGGTTGTGTGATTCCAAGACTTTCAAATAGTTCTAGAGGCTTAATGGGAAGTTCAATAACCTGTATGTCGATTTAAATGGCAAAAACAATGATAACTAAACAGATTAAAATAGCATACCTCTTTGATTTCCTTGATTTGTTGATCAAGACCTCCAATCATATCGTAAGTGGAATCTAGCACTTTCTCCACCTTCACCCAAAAAAGGGTAAATTCAAAAATAGAGGTCATTATAATAGCACTAAATTTTATTCATTCAAAGGAAACCTAGATCTTCATTTTCAACCACATCTAGTATATAATAAAATAGATACAGGGGTTTATCCATAAAGATATTTAACTTGGTTAGACTACTAGACTACTACGTGGAAGCATAACAACCACTCATGATTTACGAATACATCCCCAACGACTCCTTGTATGACCACCTCGACAAGATCAAAACCCTAAACTGCACAAGCCGCTTAAACATAGCGAGTCAAACCATCAAAGGCCTCGCTTATCTACACTCCGCCACTGACAATCCCATCTATCATAGAGACATCAACTCCACAATTATTCCCCTGAATGAAAAAAAGAATGCAAAACTTTCAAAGCTTGGCCTCTCCTATGTTATAGAGGTGGACATGTCTCGTATCTCAACATGCGCTCAAGGGACCCAAACCACCTCCATCCCTCTTGCCAACCTCACATGCCCACCTGTCCAAACACATAACTTAATTTCTAAAATTTACCAAACAAAATTATTTAAAAAATAACTTTCTAAAACGTATGCAATTTGAGCAATATGGTAAAAGTTCCATTGCATTAACGTCCAAGTCTAAAAATTGGGCCCATCATTCAGAATTTTAATCTTATAAACCCTCATCTTATAATGTTCAAAACCTGCGCTTTTGATGTCACAAATACAGGGCCACCTACTACGTGGGCCCAATTTTCAAATATGTGGTGTTTGCAGAATAGAGAGGGAAGAGGACATTACTTCTTTCCCAATTTCTTTAGCTTCGACAATGGTGTACCAGCTGCTCATGGCTTCCTTTCACCGCCTGGGATTGGTGTGCATGAATGAGTGAAGAAGCAGAAGCAGAGAGAGAGGAGGGTTCGGTGGGCATCCAAGATCCACTGTAGGCCTCCTTTGTTAACAAATCAGAGAAAAATGGCATTCTTGATAAGTTGTGGAAGGTAGAGAAGAGATGGGTTACAATAATTATGTCGGCATCTTTCCAGCAAAGATAATCTCTAGATCCAAAGAAGCCTCTCCCTGTCTCCAATAAGTTGCTAAATTTCTCCAACATCCCTTCCCCTGCTCAACAGCTAGCGTATTTTCACATAATTAGTTTGCTCTGTGATCCAGCCAAATTTAATCTTTGAAAAGGGGAAAACTTGGCACCAAGGCTCCTTTGTATAGTCAACATATTACTGACTATGAATTCCCTTTCCGCACAAATCCAGGGATGTCAAAACCATTCCTTTTAAAAACCGTCCTCTTAACATTCACATACCAACATGCAAATAAAGTTAAACGATATATCTGTTTCCTATCGTCTTGTGAGACGAATCTTTGAATTCCAACCTTCCGTAATAAGCCTCCAACTTAATAACAATAATTTCTTGTGCGATCTAACTAATGTTCTTAGAGTTTAGCAATACAATTAAAAAGCTATAATTACCGTATCTACTTCAATGTTGTACCGTTGTCGCCGTATGATTTGTGACATTCTCACCTCAACGCCGTTGACATTTTGCGTTGTCGACCTGCGGGAACAAGAGAAACAACGGCTCTTTAAAACGTTATTGCCGTCGTGTGCCAATTTCAACGCGTTATAACATGAAACGTAGAGGGGCCGTTACCCTTATTACAAAGGGGCTTCGGATAGAATTAAAAGAATTAGTTTCGAAGACCCTTCTAGATGTGTATTTTGTATGCATGATAAAAGAAGATCAGGGCCACCTCTTCCGCCACTGCCCTCTTTCTTAGTCAATTTAGAATTAGTTTTTGTATTTTTTTAAAAGAATTAAAGTATTATGGGTCTATTTGATTACCATAAATTTTTTTTGGTATGATGAAAAGTTTGAACTTAATTTATATTTGTAAATGACAAAAATAGATATTCAACTATTATAATTTTTCTTATAATAAATTGGTATGATGAAAAGTTTTAAAAAAATAAAAATAAATTTATGAATTATTACTTTACATAGTGTTTTTTAGTTAAAAGCTAAAAATTAACTGGTTTCTATTTTACTAAAATTGTTAAGAGCATACTCATAAACAAACAAAATACAGATTGATTTTATTTTTTTAACAAATAATCAACTATAATCATTTAATATTTATGAATGAAAAAAAAACAATAACATTTTTTAAAATGTTTATTATTTTAAAAATTATTTATAAACAAACACAAAATTTATCATCAAGAAATATTAAATTTAACCTCATTATCTTAAAAAAGATAAGAGTGTGAAGAATGACACCTCATTCAATGGCATTTCAAGAATAATGTTTCCATACAGTCCAATCAGAATAGAATAAATAATAAATAGTGGTCTACCCTACCGAACAGATAGGTCAAATTAAACATCGATGAAACTTCCAAAAAAAAACATAAATTATTGGGAGCAGGAAGGATCATTCGTAAACAGGGTGAAACTTTATCTCTAGCTTCGCAATGAATATTCCTTTAGCCATCAATAACATCACTGGGACAAGAGCTCTGGTGTCAAGGCTCAAGCGAGCCACAGTGGAATATAAAAAAAAGTAGAATTTAAAAGTATTTCTCTTCTAATCAATGCTGTCAATAAATCTGATTCTCAAATCCGGAAACTAAAAATCCTCATTCATTACCTAAAAGACATCTTTGTGTCTTCAAACTTTTTCTGCTGATGAGAAATAAACATACCTGCAGAATACTTTGGTACTATAAGACTATCGCCCTAAAAATGTGGATTTTAGAAAACATAAATCTCCTTGAGAAGGTTGCACACTGTCATGATTATATGTAATTATAGCTCCTTATTCACATCGTTCATCTTTATGGAGAGGCATCCTGTTTCGAATGTGCCTGCAGGCTTTCATTGTTTGACAGCGGTTGTAATGGCATGTGTCATGTCTACACTTTCGAAGCTCTTATAAAATGGACAACCTTAGTAAAGGGAAGCAAATGGCCGATTTCTTTAATGCTTTCCTTCTATCTACCCCTTTTTCCGTTTGTGAGTGGTTTCTTAATCACGGATGGAATCATGGGACAGAAAATGGCCTACCCGAGTAAGGGGAAGCAAAGAGAAGAGGTAGCAGTAACATCCAAACGGAAGCAACTAAGGAAGAGATATATGGATAGGGAGCCGGCATAGACAGATTTAAAACGACATCTAACAGACGCTAAGCTTCAAACTATCTTTAATTCATCATCCATGATGGCGCATTTGTATGTTAAAGAAATTTTAACAGAATATATCTAGAATTCTGATAATCACGGAATGAAGAGGCACTGAATTAGAAATTCAGAATGAAATTAGTTGAAAAGAACTTCGACAATGTGAAAATTGCTCTTCATAATATCTTTTTAGTTAAACTATTATATCCTATGTACACATTTTAGATTTACCTTTTTGCTTTATGTTATTTGAATTTTTTATTATATTACCTTTATGTCGTATATGTTTTAATTCCACGAGCCAATCCTAACATTTAATTGAAATTAACTTATATTAAATTAAATATCTTCCTTTTGTATATTAAGTTTCTTATAAAATTGTGTTAAAGTATAATTATGAATATTTAGTTTTGTTAATTGTAAAAGTGCGTCAACTAAAACTATATAAAAGTATAATAAAAAAAAGCTCTATTAATATTAATCGTAAAATTTGAGATTGAATGTTGTGATTGGTTTATTTAACTTTATAAATCAATCTTAACATTTATTAGCTACTAATAATATAAATTAATTAAATTAAGTGTACTATATTTAGTGAAATATCTTCATATTACATTATATATATAATAAAATTGTGTTAAATTACAACCATGAATGACTTATTTATGTTAATTATAGATTTCAATCAACCAAAATTGTTAATTATAAAAATCGGGACTGAATGCTAGAATTAATTTGTTGGAGAAGTCTGGTTACTTATCAAATTAGATTATTACAAATATTCTTAAGATGAAAAACTATTCTTAAGTTCCATGTGCAATCTGTTGTCTTACATATGACCAATAAATTTGAAGGAAAACATTTACATCATTAAACTAATTGTATCAACATGTATTTCTTCATTATTTTCTTGCACAATTCATTATGTAGCATATAATTAATAATTTTAAAAGAAAACTTCTATATCATTAAGTCACATCAACATATATTTTATATAAATAATGAAAAGAAATCAAAAAACAAAATAATAGATAGTAATAAATTGTAATCTACTAGAAAATAATAATAAGAAAAACCAATAAAAAATGTTAATTCTAGAATTAATTCTAGAAAAGAGATAAATAACTATTATGAGTGAATACCAAACTGCAAAATCTTTAAATAAATATTATAATGCAAAGACAAAACAACACATAATAATAGATTATAATTTACTGAAAATAATAAAAAAACCAATGAAAAATGCTAATACGATAGAGGAGGTAAGTAACTATTAGAAATGCACAGTAGTAAAATTCTCAAATAATTATTGTATGTGCACACCAAATCCTCAACACGCTATTTTGAACATTTATAACGCCTTGAATGTTTGGTGAGTTTTTCCTATATTCCTTTTATAAGACATTGGCAACAAGGTTTTCCTTGTTCATAGAGTTTTTATATAGCCAATAAACCATTATATAAATTATTATCTTAATTGTTTTTGTTGTAACGCGGATAAAGTGAGTTTTCATTTAGCTCCACGTATTTAAAAACAATTGAGTCATCCTTTTATACTACAATTATCTCATACATTTGACGTGGAAAATGGGCTTTTTTTTCTTTTTACTGTGGCGATGTACATGCCCAGGGACATGCATTTTTCTTATGTGCTTCTCAGACATTTACGTTGTAACGCATTCATTTCATAATTATTAATTTGGAAACAATATGATGGATATTGTTATTTGATTGCACTATTTATGTTCGGTGATTTTGTTGGGTCTATACTTCTATAACGAATCCATTAATCACGTTTTTCATGTTGGCACATAAATATATTTATTTATTTTAAATATCTGTAGTTCTATTTAAAAAACAAGACATTTATTCAGCCCCTTCACACCATGTTCATTGATACGTTTTCTTAAAGCATGTAATAAAGAAAACAGGTAAGGAAGATTATATATAATATAAATGTTACAAGTTTTATTGAATAGAAAATTAAATATAAATGAAGATAAAATTGTACCATAATATTTTTTTACAATTTTTCTTTCTAATTTAACAAAATATTCAATTATAAATAATTTTTATTAAAATATAAAAATAGGTTTTTTTTTTTTTTTATAAACATCAACATTATAAATTGAAGGTATAATATGCTCAATGTCTATAAAAATATTATAACTACAAATAATTAGGTGGTGTAATATAAATGAAGGACAATATCTTATAATTGGAAAAAATTAAATATAAATTAAACTAGATTCTGGTACAATTATAATATGAAGACCTGATTACAAATAATTAAGTTAAATAATACATATAAAATAATAATCAATCATAATTAATTAATTTGAAATTTATAACCAAAAAAACATGAGTTGAGGCTTATTAAAAAACATCAAACATAAACTCCCCTAAGGATTGTATTTATGAATGTGCTATACTTTACAGTACACATTTAAATTCTATGCTTATAAAAAATAACAAAGACGTCTCCATCATTAAATATAAGACCCAACATTTGAGTCAATCTATCATGTATACAACCATTCTTACATATAATTTAAAAATTATAACTCATTTCCTAAACAACTTGAAAAATCTTTTTCTATGCTTATATAAAATAGCAAAGATGTCTCCATCATTAAATATAAGACCCAACATTTGACTTAATCTATCATGAATACAACTATTTTTTACATATAATTTAAAAATTATAACTCATTCCATAAATAACTTGACAAATCTATTTCCATAAATAATGTCACATAATGTTAGCATTGAAAAGACAAGATATAAAGTTTTAGAACCAACACACTTTATTGTTACCAATTGATACCAGTGCTTTTTCTATGATCATTTACCATTTAATGAAGTAAGTCTAGGTTGTCCAAATAAACACACCCACATAGATTAATGTCATATAGGGAAGTAAGTGATTCTGTGCATACATATTTCAAACAAATTTTATATTATACATCTTTATTGATTAATTTTCTAAACATTTTGTATTTGTTGGTGTGGATTTTATGCACATCCCATAAATTTTATGAGGAAACCTTTAATGTTTCAGGATTTTTGAAAGATATCACTCAAAGGCACGAGTTGCAGGGTATTTAATTCTATAACAACCTATTGGTGGAATAGCAAAGAGCGATACAAATTGTTTTCAAAGGACTGATTAGTTATGGATCAAGCTAGATCTACTTGAGATGAATAGAAGGGTGATGGTTATAACTAAGGTGGTCATGAATTCTAAAACAAACTCAAAATGAGTGAAAGAAAGGCCGAAAAGGAGGCTTATATACCACACAAGATGAAAGCCTTTCAACACCAACACTTAAACTAAGGTAGGACAAGGAATCAAAAGACCTTTATTTTTTGGAAGATATTGTAGCACACCAAAAATCAAACACAACAAGGATTCAAAGGGAGCCAAAACATAGTTAACATAAACATGCATAATTAAAGATTGCCACATTCATTAAATTATTATTGCACATCTACGAAGCAAGATTATAATAAACATGTAAAAAAACATTCAAATTAGTTTTAGATAAAATTGAATAACAATATTAGAAACATAAATCATGAACAATCAAATAATTAATATATCAAAGTGACAACATATCTCACGCAGACCACATAATTGGAGATGAATCAAGTTTTTTTACATAAAGACTAAGTCAAGTAGAGCTTCTTAGAATTTCCTATTAATATCAAGATCTAAAATTATCCACTATTTAGAAAATAAGGATATAAGTATATATAATCTTGGGATGGGGAAGCTCTCATTTATCATGTGAAGTCTAAAAATAGAAGTTTAAAAATAACATTGTATGTTAATATCAAGTAAACCATGCATGTAGAACATTAATTTCTCAAAACTGAACTCTTCATCTAAAAATACAATACATGTGTGCAATGTAAATTTGGAACTAACAGTTCCATCTTGAATGAGACATGAAAATACCTATGTATAATTTAGAAGGTGTTGATATGGTACAACTAGAAGAATTTAAACTATGACATAGTTGATGTGGCTGGAACTGGAGTTGTAATTAGAGTCACAACTAGAATAAGCATTAAGACTAGAAGTGAACTCAATGTAGGCACATGAGTTGGTCGAACTAATGAATAACTCTGAATTGTGATCACAATAGGCACCTAGATTGTGGAAAACCCAATGTTGTAACTAGAAGTGGTACATAGGTTGGCCCAATCTATGTATGAATTAGTGTATAAATTTTGCATTCATAGAACAAGCTGATCCAGTTTATGTTTAAATTTTTCATTCCTACAACAAGATGATCTGATTTAATTTGAGGATGGAATTAAGGATGACAATTGGATTGCAGCCATGGATGAAGAAATTTAGTCAATTAAAAAGAATCAAATTTGGGATCTTGTTGAGCTTCCTAAAGGGAAGGGCGTGATTGGAGTAAAATGGATTTATAAAAAAAAAATTAAAATGAATGGAAAAGTTGAGCAACATAAAGCAAGACTAGTATTTAAGGGTTTCACACAATAGCCAGGCATAAATTACAATGAAATATTTGCACTGCTAGCAAGACTTGACACTGTTAAAATGGTATTTTCTATTATAGCTAAAATAGTTAGAAGGATTTTTTTAAAAAATAAAAAATCATCATTCTTGATTGGCATTCTGGAAGATGAAGTTTATATAAAATAACCAACTGGTTATGAAATTCAAGGAGAAGAGCATAAGGTCTATAATTTGAAAAAGGTATTATATGGATTGAAGCAAGCTGATAGAGCTTGGTAGAGAAGAATAGTTCCCTATTTTATGAATAACGGATTTGCCATATGTGGTAATGAACCAACATCATATGTCAAATTGAATAATTAAGTATAAATATTTTTAATATGTTTGTATGTGGATGACTTGATTTTTACTAAAAAATTGTCTATTGAATCATTTAAGGTAGAATTAAAAATTCAATTTGAGATGACTAGTTTGGGACCCATGAGATATTTTCTTAGCATAGAATTAATTTAATATTAGTAAGTAATTTTTATTTATCAATCAAGGTATGCTAATGATTTGTTGAAAAGGTTCAATATGTTAAGTGTTAAACTAGGTCCTACACTGGTTACAATGGGTTTAAAACATAGCAAGAAGGATAAAAGTTCAATTGTTGATGCTACTTTATTCAAGAGATTAGTTGGTAGCCTCATGTATCTAACTACCACAAGACCAGACATCATGTATGGAGTTAGTCATATCTCAAGATTTATGGATAATCCAAAAAAATCTCATTTAAGATGGAAAAAGAATTCTAAGATATATAGATGGATCAAAGAGATTTGGGATCATATATAGATATTCAGATGATTTTAAGTTGATTGGTTACATGGATAGTGAATGGGGAGGTGGCATGGATGAAAGAAAAATCACTTCAGGTTATGTTTCTCATCCTAGATCAAGTGTTTTCTATTGGGTATTGAAAAAACAACCAATTATGACACTTTCATGAACTAAAGTGTAATATGTTCCAACCACATCAGTAGTTTGCCAAAAAATTTGGATAAGTGTACTTCTAAATTTAAGGCACACTCAAGAAGAAACTTGAAAAGTGTTTTGTGATAACAATTCAGCCATTGCATTATCAAAAAACCATGTGTTTCATAAACTTAGTAAACATATAGACACTATATATATCACTTTATTCATGAATTGGTGAACAATGGAATTATATGTTTTGAGTTTTGTACGTCTTAAAAAAAACTAGTAAAGATTTTTACAAAGCCACTTTCAAAGAATGTGTTTGACAATCTTTGAGAAAGCATGGGCATGAATGAATTACATGGTAGTGAATATTAAGTGTGAGTGTTGGTAGATGTAGGCATCCAGCTAAGCACATTTAATCCTCCTTGCAATGTCCAACACAAACTCATCTTCTTCTAGAAACTTCTCTTCAGATACCTAATTTAATGTTTTTCTTCCCTCTTTCTCAATGCTTCTAGTCAAAGATACCTACTAGTCTATATTTGTAAAAACATTTTCATATACTCTATTTTTTTAGTATGTATGTAATATAAAGTTTATAAAGGCAAAAAAATGTAGTAATGATCTACTAAGCTATATGCAGAAAAAGCTAAAATGTTTTTATATGTGAGTAATGCAACTCTATTAATGTTGAGAAATGAAGATTGTATAAATATTGGCAAGGAAGATTAATCTGAAGTTTATTATCATATATGTTATCTTTACTCTAATTTTGTCATTGATATGATTTTTTTTGCTTGAATCCTTCAGTTTCATTTTTTTTTCCTATTATAAGTATGTATTCTATTGTAAGTAACCATGTTTTTAGTTCCATCAATCTAGCATAAAAGCAACATGTGAGTTGTTAGCTTCTATCAAGACATATGTTTATCTACCTTTACAACTTTAATATTAAATTTATGATTTTAATATGAATGTTACTAAAATAAATAAATTGAAAGACTAAATGTATTTATGTATTTAAGAAATAAAACAAAAATTAATTTGAATTCGTATGTACCAAAGAAAACTTACAATTAGTTTCATGTGATGACTACAAAGGTCTTGAAGTTTTAAATTTATTTTATAAATTACCTAAATTATTTTAAAAGCATAATAATATTATTTAATATCATTTCAACATAGTTTTATTTCATAATTTTTACATGAATTTTATTTAAAATGATGGTAGGTATTATATCATTTTAGTAAAACAATTAATCTAGATCCCATGGAAGCAATTCTTTACTACATGATGTGTGATCACTTTTGGTCACATCTAATAGTTTTTGAAGATGTGTGAATTGTTTAAAATGGATAACATTGAGACTTAATTAAATCAATGAATTATATTAATAGTTTAATAAATAAATTATATTGAATTTTCAATTACTGTAAATTAAATTATTTTTAGAGTTTAATTAAAAATAATTTTTTTATAAATATATATATTAATTTTAATTTCAATGTGTAATATATTACATTGTGAAACATGTCAAGGGGGATAAAATGTAATTTACATAAGAGGGATATAATACTAGCATAAATAGTAGATTAGTGAATAGTAAGAAATAGTATTTTATGACCACATACATAGGAAGTAGGAGTTGGGTAGATTAGAAGTAGTATAAATAAAGGAACACATGCTTATTATAAATCATCCAAGAAAATACAAATCAATTAGAGATTATTATTATAATAATGAGGTATCTTCCTCAAAGTGGAAAGTAATTTTAGAGTTATTCCTTCATGCCAAAAAATAATATTGTATTTATTTATCAATATATTTAGTATTTCAGTAATATGAATGTCAAGGTTCTTAACATAATTTAATATACCTAGGAGAGGTATAATAATAGAATAAAAAGTAGATTACTAAATCGTAATGAATTTTAGTTTACTACCACATGCATAAGAAGTAGGAGTTGGGTAGATTATAAGTAGTATAAATAAATGGGCACATGACAATGTAAACCATACAAACAAATAAAAATCAATTAGAGTTAAATACATTGATAAGGAGGCAACCCCCTCAAAGTGGCAAGCAATTATTGAGTTATTCCGTCTCACTAAATAGTTATATTGTATTCATATATCAATATAATTAGTACTTAAATTATATGAGTGTAGAGATTTGATATATATAAACAATATTCCTTTTTGGGGAACAGGAATAACTCCAAATTTTTTTGGCACTTCGAGGGGACTATCTCCCTATCAAAGTATTTAACTCTAATTGATTTGTATTTGCTTGGATGATTTAAAATAGTCTATGCCCCTTTATTTATATTAATTCTAATTTACCAAACTCGTATATCATATGTAAGTCATACTAAAGTAATATTTGTTGCTATTCACTAATCTACTATTTATGTTATTGTTGTGCCCATCATCTATATGTTACAACATTCTACTATTCTATTGAGCCTTGTATGTGAAGTTGGACTGTCTATCATTCATTTTTTGGATGGTTTTTCTCTTTTGAGGTTAGGAATAGATCTATGTGGACTCAGTCTACTGAGGTTTTCATTCATTACTAGTCATGCTACACTTATGTGAAAAATATGCCTTTATTTCAAGGAGTCCAAATATTTCCCAAAAATAGTTGACCTACTAAAGTTGTGGGATACTAAAAACCGTCTTATTATACCTAGTTAAGGTTATGGGACCTTCCAAACCTTTTTTTTTTAAAACTATTTTGATAGTTATGAGATCCCTCAAACCCTCTTTCTATACACATTTATGTTTTTTTGACCCTTCAAACCATTTGGTTCTTGGTTGTGGGCCCATTAATCAAAACCCTAACTTATTTGTGTTTTATTGGTGATTTATGGTGTTTTTGGGTTGGTTGGAGGTGCTAAAATTATTTTTTTATATTACATCCCATTAGTGTTATGTGTGATGTATATGGTTTTAGTGGTGTTTGATAGTTTGACCATTTGTGATGGCTATCACAACTCATCAGTCTTTTTTGTGTTGTTAGTTAGACTAATTGTATTCTTTGGTGATGTTTGTATTGTTAGTGGTGGGGTTTTTTAATTTATGGGATATTGATGACCCTTAATTTTTACCCCAAACTAGTTCATAGCTCCAGTCAAAAGTGATATGATTCATAGCTCTAGTCTCTATAAAATCATTACCTAGTTCATAGCTTCAGGCTCTATAAAAGTGTTTACCCATAATCAAAAAACCATCTCCCATACATTTATACTCTTTTATTAATCACGATAAAATAATTATTATATGCAACCACTTCATCTTGAATCACACTCAAAAGAAGCATATAAAACATCCCTCTAGTATTAACAAGCTTCTTAGCTTAAAAGGCAACAACTAAATCATGTTTAAAGTCAGTTTTTTATATTGAAATGATATAGTTATTGACATTAAAAATATATATTGGTTCGATCTTGTCATGAATATAACATCTTGTATATATAAGTAGGGGATACCAAACACTACACAACACACATCAAGATACATAACATGCACTATGAATTCATCAATTAATTTTAAATTAATATCAAAATAAAAAATATATTTCTTGTTACGTTAATGTATACACATTTCTTTACCAAACCCAAATATTATGTATCTGGATGATTGTAATAGTCAAATCCCTAATTTTGTACCGATTCCATGCTTATAAAATTATCTTATGAAAAAATTATTAAAAGAAAGAGCATCCAATTTTGTTTTCTTCAATTTAATTTTAGTATGTAAAAGCTTATAAATTGTAGTCTCTTTAGAACTAATACTACCAAACATACCTATATATTCACAGAGATACAACACAAAGTGTCATCCACATGAAAGACACAACCAATATTATCACCTTAGAGATAGAACATAGCCTTCTTATTATTATTTTTATTTAAAAAGTTCAATTACAAATATGTATCCCAATATATATCCTTTAAATTAATATCAAACTAATATTTCCCAAAATGTATTTTAGTATATATTGGAAATATATATAATGATATGTTTTTATTTGACTTTACCTTTAGCATTTTCTTTAGAGCTACCTTAATTCTTTGAAGCATTTTGTGAGGTATACAGAGACTTATTCAAGTCCATCTATAAATAGTGATGTTAAGAAAAACCCATATACACATCTATAGGATTTTCCAAGAGGAATGGTAACCTCGAATGGGTATGGAATCTAACATAGTTAATTAATATGTCATGTTCCATTATTTATTTTCATATTTTCTATTTCTTTCATGTTTAACACACTCAAGTTTTCTTTTTCATAATCTAGATTTGAGTTTTCCTAAGCTAATAAAAATACATTGATCTATCTTTTCCATAACAAATTAAATATGATTTCTTCTTTATTATCATCATAAAAACATCCAAATTAGTCATAGGAGGAACATTCTTAACAACCAAAGAATGAAAATTTATATAAAACCAAGATAAATCATGATTGATTAGCTTCAATCTTTAAAAATACATATATTAGATTTCATAAATTTGATGCAATCTAAAATAAACCATAAGTTATGCCAACCAATGGTATCGTGTTTCCACATTCATATAACCATAAAATATATTAATTTATATTTTTGCCTTAGCCTTGAATGGAGGTGGATCTTAGTTGGCATGGGTATGTTCTTCCTTCTTCTCATAAGTATTGAGATCATTCTAATCTATTGTTATTATAACCTCTATAGAATCACCAAGCTTCTCCATTTGAATGACCATTATGGACTCCAATTGGTAAAACTTCCTCATATAAAGATAAGTTATAGCTACTACTTATTAAATACTGTTAAATCACTCTTTTATTGTTCAATCATCTATTTTCATCAACATGGACCATATTATTGATCTCTTATTTCCACTTCCTTGTGTAAATGTCTACTTCAAAGTTAATTAGGATACTTTGAGCACTAACACTAATTACTCTAGTGATGGGAATAAAATTCAAATGTAATTAAAAAAAATAAATCCCACACAAAATATTGATACTAATCCAAATCTGATACAAATTTGATCCATATAATAGGTGGAGATTCTAGTCTAAGTTTCACCAATGTGAGTCTTATTCTAAATTGAACAATGATTGGAAGATGACTATTCTAGGCTATTTTTTTTGTTAAAATAGATTCTAAACATGTTTTATTAATAAAATGTATGACATATTACACATTAAAATGAAGCATAGTATTGTGTAATATTTATAATAAATAAGAGAGTTATCTTGGAGAAACTTCATATATTAAAAACACTAGTGGGTGACGTAGTTGGACTCCCATTTGACTATGTAATGCAATAAATATACAAGGTTCTTTGAAACTTATATTTCTTGGAAATAATTATTAGTACCAATTTATCTAATAATTTTACACAATATTATATTTTTATTTATTAAATGCTCCACTAAGCTTCAATACATATGAACCAACCATCTACAACTAGGAAATAATGAGACAATAAGAACAAAGACTCAAAATTGCTATATGTAAACTAAATCTAACTTGAAAAATTCTGAATAAAATTTTTAATGAACATATACCTTTATACGACTTGTATTTATTATATTTCAACACTTTATTTCCTCAAAAAATTTAAATGAACTGTCATTGAGAAGAAGAAAAAAATACAAGCCTTCATCTTTTGGATTTTTCATATGGTGGTGAGACCATTAGTGTACATGTACTGGTGGTTATGAAACCATTAGGGAATTTAATAAATCTCCAATTGCACACCATAGGTTATGGTAAATATTAATCTTTCATCCTAAAAATGGTAGTGGTTTTATTATGTATGGAGATATTTGTATCACCAACACAATGACTCTTCCACTATATCATATTTGATCTAATGTTTTTATTATGAAATGGCATTTACAAAATTATATTATTATCATGTATGTAATATAATTGGTAATAGTGGAAACATTTAGTATATCTAACTAGTATGTGTGGATCCATGTTTGGATCAAATTATTTAGTACAAGGTGATGGATGAAGAAAACAAACTTTAAGAGGTGTCTAAATAGATTCATTCTAAGACAATATCCTAAAAAATCAATACCGTTCAGCTCTGTGGGTGACCATTGGTGTTGATTAAATGAACCATGGAAATGTTCAACATGATAAAATTTATCTAGGATGTAATTTCTCATTGGATGTCTTTGAATTGAGATTAAATAAGATGGTCCCTAGTTGTTATTAGTACATGAATCCTTGGAAAGGTTTCCAAAGGGTGGGAAACAATACCAATGTGTTTTAATGTTATCCCCCATTTGTATCTAGTTATGTAAGCACATAATTTTGAAGGAAACATGGTGTAGAGAATGTGAATATTTAAAAGACAAAAATAAAGATAAGGACCAATAACACAAATTATCTATAAGGGTGGGGTTAAATAGATGTACCTAAGTACATAGATGCTCTTAATAGAATATTAAATAAGTTATGTAACCATACATTGCTTGGATTAGAACAAGGATTAAAAGGAAAAGAGAGGAGTTTATGTGAACTGAAAAGCATTAAAAAAATACTAAATTCCAATAGAGATAAGTGAGTTTGCTAGACAAGATAAATAAGATGTAATATTTTTAGAGTAAATCTAGCATAATGGAATACATATGGTTAATTATTATTAGTAATGGAATAAATATAAGTAATTATTATCAATTAAATATTTAAATTTGGTGTGTGATTTTTGTGCACACATAAATATATTATATCTACAAGGTGGTGTTGGGAACCTATAATATCCCATCTTGCCTATTCAACTTTAATAGTTATAAATATTTAGTTTCATTATACTACTAAAATTATATGATGTTAATACTTAGTGAAATATAATTAGCTAATGTAACATTTTGGGAACTTAAATGAGGGAATGTGCAATATTTGAATCTAATTATTTTGAACATTTATGTTTTATATGTACAATTTATCATATACTATTTTTGATATGGTTTATGAATATATTTATATGTGATTTTCTTTTTTAAAATTGTGATTGATTTATACTACATATATGTGCTATGATTAATCATTGACATGGTTTGAGATTCCATTTTACTAGTAGTAAAGGTTATGTGTATTTCATCTTTGTACAACTAACCCAACTATGACTCTTCATATTTTCTTTTTTCACCTCAGGTTTATCATGTTATTCATTAGCTTGATATGTTGGAATGATGAAGCATCTAATATTTGGGAAATGACTAGTGGTACAAAACTCATCGAATGTGGAATAAACCTCAACAAAATTATTATTATTATTATTATTATTATTATTATTATTATTATTATTATTATTATTATTATTATTATTATTATTATTATTATTATTATTATTATTATTATTATTATTATTATTATTATTATTATTATTATTATTATGATTATGATTATGATTATGATTATGATTATGATTATGATTATGATTATTATTATTATTATTATTATTATTATTATTATTATTATTATTATTATTATTATTATTATTATTATTATTATTATTATTATTATTATTATTATTATTATTATTATTATTATTATTATTATCGATATCGATATCGTTATCGTTATCGTTATCGTTATCGTTGTTGTTGTTGTTGTTGTTATATAAATAAATTACACTAAAATTATAACTTATAGAGGTGAGAGGGTTGATATGAAATCCTTATATGTATATTTATGGGTTATGTTATTTGGACCATACATTAGCTTGATTATAAATGTAGATTCCAAACTAAGGGATACATAACTCTCATAATCCTTGATTTTTTTAATTTTTAGATATATTTTAAAACTTTTTGGACGAATATCCACCTATTTCACTCATAGATCTCACATACTCTCTTGTAAGTCTATAATATTTGGGGACATAACCTTGAACTGAGAAATACAAATAATTAGAGAATGATATCCATACATATTCATGATAAAATATTGGTCCCTCATGCAATTATCCTTGCATAACTTGTCACATATCAACTCATTACTTTAGTAATATTTCATGTCTCGATAATAATTCACAAAGTTAGATAGTTGGGTAACACCTAGCATGGTTACCTTAGGTA
Organism: Torreya grandis; assembly: GCA_037957365.1. Taxonomy (NCBI): domain Eukaryota; kingdom Viridiplantae; phylum Streptophyta; class Pinopsida; order Cupressales; family Taxaceae; genus Torreya; species Torreya grandis. Next base: position 1,615,285 of record JARHVA010002471.1, on the reverse strand, counting down.
TCCTTAGCTTACATTCAAATCCTATGTGTAATAGACAAACCATCAGGTTGATAAAAAAAATTTATAAGAGATCCTCCCCTATTGCTTTGCCTCATTGATCTTAATATTAACATCTCACCTCAAATAAATTTATAGTTGATAATTATAATCTCTTTAAAAGGGAGATAAATAATGAAATTTATACTGATATTTAAAAATATTACCTCTATTCCACATGGTCTCATTGTTATATGATAAAAACACCTAAAAGCTTTATAGCTACTCAGACTTATAATTTCACATCAAAGATAGGTTCATCCAATCATGAATAGTTATCTAGTATCCTTAGGGTTCCCCTTGATCAACTCATATTTTTATCGCATTATGTTTGTATTAAGACAACCACTGGATCCGTTGGGATCATCATATTTTTTAGATTTTATTTTTGGTTTCTAAGACTAATGACCATTTTATTTTAAAAGGTTTTTATTTTTATGATATAAGCGGGTAGTTATTTTATCTTTTCATGTATTGTTGTTTCTCTCTCCAAACATTCATGGCTCATGAATGCTATAGATGCTTATCACTCTTACTTATAGAGATGTTTTAATGTCACCAAAGGTTTTTTAGACATAAGTCCCAAATGGGCCCTCCACCAGGTTAACTACATCCCACTTCAAGTTACCTCAATCATCTGTGGCAAGATGGCATGTGGTTATCTTATAAAAGTATATTGTATACTATCGAGATGTTGTAAACTTAATTATTCACATGAAATCACACATATCACACATTTCTTCACCACTTTCAATATCAAAAGTGTCTTTCCATAACAACAAGGCTCGTTTCACTATGCAAGGTACTCCATTTTTTTTCTTCTTCATGGCATCTTCTTTTATTGGTCTATTGCTTCATATTTAGACAATTTCTATTTTTTATCTCCATTATATTTTTTAAGATAATTTACTCTACACCTTCTATCTCTTTATATTATATATTTTTTAATTTGGTAAACTAATCTTAATCTTTACAATGCATTAATATACAAATTAGATTAAATTGACTATATTTGATAAAACATATTCATATTTCACCTTATATATCAATCAAAATATTACAAAAATAAAACCACGAAATCTAAAAAAATGTTCATTGTAAAAATTGGTATTAAATGATAGATGTCTTTCCAAAATTGTTATTTTTTACGATTTCAATGAAATTCTAAACGATCATTTCGCAGTTCCAAGTTATCCAGTTAAATGATTGGTGGTTTCATTTTAAAATATGTTTGCTTCTTGGCTCCAATGTCTAATTTGTTCATTATATTTTTGATAAAGCTAATGAATTATTCCATATAATATTATCTCAATTGTATGGTATATTTTGGATACAATGAAAATTTCCAATAGTTCCACATGAAAAGAATTTTGTAATCCTTATTTAGTACAATAGTATCTCATGCATTTTAATGGTAATATAGGTCCTTTTTTTATGATGTACATTATCAGTGATAGGCATTTTTATTTTGTATTTAACAGACATTTTCATTGTCATTCATGCATTGCATCATTATTTATTTTGAAGAATAGAATGGAATAAAGTTTCTTTAATTATATTCTCATTTGATATGCTTTATAATTTTTGTAGTCTAATAACAATTCTAAGTTATGGACAATGTTATTTCATAGCATTATTCATGTATGTAGTTTTATTGAAATTTGTGGCAAATTTGTTAGGTCCATTAATCATGTTTTTGATGTCCACACTTACACAGAAACATATTTATTTATGTTATCTTTTTTTCAATCTTGGGTGCACACATACTATAGTTTATTTTGAATATCTATCAATAAGATGTAGGTCAACTCATCAACCATAATAAATCCAACATTTCCTTCATTTTACCTCACATGCCAATTTTAGGATTTTGAATTAAAACTCTCCCTTCTAAGTATCTAGGCAATCCCCTCTTCCTTCCACAATCTTCCACTTATTTGTGGGAGGATGTTGTTAATAACTTATTTCTAAACAACCTTATTGGAAAGGAAAGTGACTTTCTTCAGCTGGAAAATTACAATTCATCCAGTTTGTTCTTTAAGAAATCCAAATCAACCATTTATTTATTTTTGAGGCTCAACTCAATGATTATAATATGCTCTCCATAATCATGAAGAGATTATTTTGAAATGGAATTATAGATCAAAAAAATCTCACAATCATGAAATGGACTAAATCATACAACCCAAAATCTAAAGGTGGATGTGGTATCAAAGATATTATGAGATCTAATACAATCCCATGATATGGAGGAAACAATTTCATAAAAAGTATCTAGATCCACTTGATCCTTTCAATCTTTTGTCCATTCATTTCTAGATCAAGGGATCTCACATGTGGAACTTTATGGGAAAATTCAAACATCTCATCACAAATTCCCTAAGTTAGGAGATATCAAGAATGGAAGAAAGGCATGTTTTTGTTTTGATTATTGGTCTTCAATGAGATGTTTATGCAATCATTCTACACTCCTTTATTTGGACCATTTTTTAGTTAACTATTGAGGCTGCAAGCTTTAGCTATGTTGGAATATTTCCTCATAATCTTGGAGTAGTAATAGGAAGTCAAAATAACCAATCCATTCACCTTTTATATTTAGAATTTATAATGTCTTTCCAAAACTTCTTATCTTCCAAACCAATAAATAATTTTATATAAAATGATAGTCTAATTTGGAATGATCATCCTTTGGGTGAATATGTGGTCAAAGAAGGACATAATAAACATTGGGAGAATGAGGGTAATGGTTAGTGTCCCATTCATAAGGTTTTGCAATAATAATAGCCTTTATAGAGTTAACACTCTCCTATGGATGGATACAACAATAAAAAATCTATTTTGGAATTTATGTTGTGTGAAATGAGAAATGATAAAATTTGAAGAAAATGCAAATGTGACAAAATATGAGATTAGGAGAGGTTGCACATAATAAACATATTGATTTATTTATTCTAAAAGGTAAAAACTATAGATTTTTAAGATCTCATAACCATGTCCAAATGGAAATAATGATAATACATTAAAAATCACATGGAATGACTCTAATAGTGGGAAAAAAAATACACGTTGTTGAGATAAACATACAAAGTTTAACCAACTTTTGTGAAATAATAAATGCCATCCCCAAGATGAGCACCTTCCCAAACAAAGGGTCAAGATGCAAAAATTTTGGATTGATAATCTTCAAACTTTTTATTTTTTGAACTTTATTCTAGTCCCCCTTATCTTTTACTATGATGGTGTAAATGGGATATAAATTTCAATAGATTTAAAGGGCTCATGTTTATATTCTAAGAGCTTTACTAAATCTTAATTTGAGATATTTGTTTCAATCTCTAGTGCCTCCTTACTAGAGATAATTTCTTCAGAGGCTACAAGGGTAAAGTATGGAACATCCCTCTCGATAATCCTTTGATTACATTTGAAACATTGGGATCCTTTTCTGAATGTCACGACCTTATCTTTCTCCCATGTTCAACATATTATGGGTTTAGGTCTAAGGGTTCTACCTCTGGGGCCTAGAGATCGTAGACCTTCCCTGCTTCCTCCCGTAAGCCAATGTCAAAATAATTAGGTCCCCATACTATCAAAATATCAGAGGAATAATTATTCCACCATGTTGGAGCCTTTATTTTATTGAAGTTGTTACACTCAGAAATGAAATTTCTAGTATGAAAACACATAAGAAACATATTTTAGTATACAAGTAATTTTTATTTCTAAAATCATTGATATTCAGCTATAAATAAATCTAACACATTTAAATTTGCATAAAAAGAATATATAATATATATGATTTTGTGGAAAAAATCACATCAAAATTTTTCATCCTTACTTAAGATCTAATGGATGCAAGAGTATTTTAAATTAAAAAAAAAACAAAATATATGTCTTGTATTAAATTAATTTTCATTGAAATAACATAGTTGTTCCTCTATAGGGTCCACAACACTTAAATTTGAAGTATTAATAGTGATTCTATTTGTTTGACCTTCTTATCTAGATGATTATTATTTAGGGATAGAGAATATGACATCTGCATTATGATCTAACACCCTAATTGGTAACTCATTATTAGCGTCATCCATTGAGCCAACATAATTCCACATTATATGAAGTCATAAAAGGTGAAGATTATAATGTGCACACAAAAGGTCCTCCAAATTTTTGTTTGCAATAATTTTATGCTTCACTACATGGATAAAGGAATACTCAATGCACTTTGGCTCACATGTAGAACCACTAGACACTTACAAATAAACAAAAATAATTTAATTCATAATTAATTTAAAGTTTAGTAAATATTTGACCACCAGCAAATTTTTAGTTTAAAAATTAATTTCAATATTGGAATCAACCATTAATAATGATAAATACATTATCTAAAAAATATATACTGAGAGAAGACACAAATGGATGTTGTTTGAGGCAATGGTGCTGTTATCCCATATGTCTTCCAAATGTTTATGATTTTTAAGTTGGGATGGTCATATCCAACATCGTGATGAAAAAAAGTCCCTTTGCATTAATATATTTTGAGAATTCCTCTTGGATATGAGCATACAACTCTCTTGTGGCCAAAAATGTATTAAGATATACTTTATATCCCTCCGTGTCATCATCATATAATCTTTATTTATTATGAAACCACTTGGGATTATGAACAAATATAACATAATGAAGAGGACTATGAATCATCTTAGACCTTATTTCTCTACATGCCCAAACCAAGTCCTTTTTCATTTTTTCAAACAAAGGATCTTAATCCATCAATATGATCTCTAACATGTCTTTCATTTGGTCAAGTTTCTCAAAAGCATCCCCTATGCATGTTTTTTCACTATCAAAGAGTCTAGACACCTCAAAAATGACTCCTAAAAGGAGTCAATAAAAAATTAGCTTATTTCTAATGTAAGTTAGAGTTACTACTAGTATATATAATAAATATATTGAATGCAATTGTGTTAGTTCTAGGATGAATGATCCATGTATCCCACTCTTTTCAATAATAATATCATTGATTAATTGCTTTACTTTCACCACATGTTCGATCAAGATGAATTATGTAGTGAATCATGTGTAAACACACCAAGGAAGCTGCAAGGATTAATATTTCATTTATATAGCTTATAACATAAATTTATGGACTATAAATTATTGAATTTTATTTACATTTCATGCTGAGTAATCTATGCAAGTCCACTACATAAGTCATTGACCAATAATGTCTTGCAATGGACAACATACGTTGTCCAAAAGATAAATGGATACTCATACTCAATAATTCCTCCATCTAAAAAATTGTTTAAATTATTATTTATTATGACTTGCATTGCATTATGTCTCTCAACATGCCCTATTGTCTTTGAAAATAAATGCATCAATTAATTAACATCTTTCAAATTACCTAAAATGTCACATGATTTTAAAAATAATGCTCCCTTAGGAGAGTAAACTAGACTATTTACTAGAATTCTATGTGGAATGTTTGTGAAACCATCATAAAATACAAAAACATATGCACATGAAAGTTATGATCCCTAACATTTTTTGCTCTCTCCTCTATAAATTCCTTCTCATATCTTACAAATAATGTACTCATCTTTTCATAGCTTTCAAGAACATAACCTCCAAGACCATTATTTATCATTCTTACTGCATATTTTTCACAAAGGGGACCTCACAATATTAAAAAGGAATACCAAAACAACAAAAAAAGTCCCCCAATGGTTATATCAATATTTTTCTTGTCTAAAGTATCATAGAGATCTTTTGAATTTTAGACATTAATGGAAGCATTTTGAGTATGGATATGTGCTTGAAATGACACATGTGATTTCTAAACCTCTATACATGTTAACTCACTAATTAAATAATTAATTTTAATTCTTTTTTATTTTCCTTTTCTTTCTTTCTTTTTTGTAAATTAATATTTTTTCTAGTTTCTCCATCCTAAACAAGTGGTACCTCAATCTTGAAAGTAGCTTGTTCTCTCTATAAGGCAATATGCTCACTTTTATGTCTTTCTTACATAATCACTATAGTTTCTCCCTAAAAATACTAATTATCAGTACCAATTTCCATAATTTTTTCTTAAATAATTTTTTAGTTGCATTATATTCTTAAGCATTTGACTGCTTATTTGTCTTAGACCCCAGGATAGTAGTGATCAAAGAGGAAACATCAAATTTGATCTAAATAGAAATAAATAATACCATTTCTGAAAAGATAAATAATTTGTAAAGGAAAAAAAAGGGTATAATATAAATTAAATTTTACAAATAAAATAAATATTTTTGAATAAAACATGAAAAATACCTAAATATTCTTTAACATATAACTAAATTTATTTGATGTGTAGTATCCTAACAAATCACCAAATTTAATTTTAAACAAATTTATTTTAATAGAATTTTTGAATATAATTAAATAATAAATATAAATAAATTGACAAAGAGTTATATTTAAAAATGATCTTGATTTAAAATTTATTTTAATTTTAATTGTAAATTTATTTAAAATGTGAAATGTTTAATGTTTTAAGATTTCATCTTATTTTTTAATATTTTAAACTAATTATTATTTTATATATAAAATATATATATATATATATATATATATATATATATATAAAATTTATTATATTTTTTAAATTATTAAACTTATTTTAAATAGATCTTAAAAACTATTAAACAATAAGTAGCATTATAACAAGAAACTGAATAAAGTATTCAGGGGTAATTAATTTCTTGTTATGTCCCAAAAATTGAAAAACTATTAAGCAATAACTTAAATTTATTTTTTAAGTTATTTTTCTCATATTTTAAATGTAGGTAACTAGAACATAACAACTAGCAGTTGCCCCATGGTGAAAGAAAAACCATAAGTTATATAACAGTAGTTTATATTTTGTTTTATACAATGATTAAGTATTCTATTTTTTTCCTAAGTATTTATATTTGTTCTTCACTAATTTGTAAATATTTTTGCTTTTGAGTCGCATAATTCAGTTTTCAATTTCTTTAATCACTTTAATTTTTCAAATTTGAAATGAACTTACATAAACACATAAACAAAGATATAAATAAATATTGTAGTTAATATTGTTTGTTGTCATTTTAGTGTATAAAAATTTCCTAATGAATTACTATAAGTTTGTTTTCTATATTTTTGAAAAAATATATAATTTAATACATTTATTGTATTTTTTTAATATATACTTTAATATTATATTAAAATATATAATCTTTATTTTAATTTTTTTTTTCAATAAATATTATATGTAATTTCTAAGATTTGTATCTTAATCTCTTCATTTAGAACTTTAACCTAATCTCATCCCACTTTAATATAATTTGATATTTATATCTTATTGAATAATATCTCCTAGTATTTATAGTTTGGTGGGAGGATTGTGTGACAAAATATTTTACCATCATCCATCATATACACCAATTAAACTACAACTATTTTAATCATTATTGAAATTTATTCCAAATTTATTAAGAAATCATCTAAAAAATATTTATCATGTGTAAATAATTCATCTAATACTTATCCTATTAAAAATATACTAAATAATAAAATTCTTGTAGTTCAATGGTCATAATTTTTACTTTTCATTTATTTAAAAAAAAGGCAAACTCCACCGTTTGGTTTTCTTTAAGATGCAATTCATTCCTTATCAAGAGATCTTTATAACAAATTTAGAGATCATGAGAACAAAAATTATTATCATCCCAATGTCCCATAGAAATCACTTCAAAGTAGAAAGTTAGCACAAATGTAAATTTTATTAAAAAACAATTTATTTTTTAGGTATAAAGACAGATACTCAATCAGATTGATGGTATAATTGGTCAGCGGAATGCTACTAGTTTTTCAGATTTGTTAACTTAGAGGAATAAGCTATAAAGTCAATTTGTTTAATGTTTTTCCATCTACTTAAAGTCTTGATCATATCTTGTGCACCTTGAGAGAAAAATCAACCCCTTGAGTGTATAGCCAGTATTTAAATTTTTGGGGGAGATTTCATCTTCACAAAAGATAATTTAGATTTTTATAGGATGAAGTTTTTTGCAAAAAAAATTTACCAAACAATTTATGGATTTTGGCAAAAAGACATTTGTCAATTTATATTTTTATAGGATGAATATTTTCACAGAAAGATATTTGCCAAAGATTTTATAGATTATGGTAGAAAGTCATTTGATTCCAAAATGAAGATCTTCAAGGTTAATAAGGAATGTTTCAAATAAGAGTATTAGAATCAACATAATATAACATGATACATATTCTTTTCTTGGACTGGAATATCATTTCAGTTATAATTTTTTTTTTAAATATTAGCAATGAATTACTGTGGTAACCTTCTAACTCACCTTTCAAATTTGAGTGGCAGGGAGAAGAGAATGTTGAAAATGAAAACATTCCTTATTAACCTAGATGATCTAGAATTTAGCTGAAAGTCATTTGCTGCCAAAATGAAGATCTTGTAGGTTAATAAGGAACGTTCTCATTTTCAACATTCTCTTCTCCCTGCCACTCAAATTTTAAAGGTGAGATAGAAGGTTACCAGAATTATTCAGTGCCAATCTTTAAGAAAAATGATAAATGAAATGATATTTCAATCCAAACGAAGAATTTTTAATGATATTGCAGTCCAAGAGAAGAATCTCTATCATGTTATACTATGTTGATTATAATAATCTTATTTGTTTTTTATTAAAAGTTTCTACCTAAGGAGAAGATTAACATTTTATCTTCTCTAAATTTTTTAGTACAAGTCATATATTTCTTGTGTTTCAGCTTGACTCTATCAATCTATTATATTAAGGAGACTCAACTGAATTTCCTCAAGCATTAAGGCGATGCCCAACTTAAGTAACCTGCATCACAAAATAAAAGATAGTGACCACAACAATGGGATATGTGTCTATTCACACTAAAGAATATCATGTTTAGTCTCTCACATGGCAAATTGAGAAACATGTGAACTAAAAGTTATACATAATGAACATCTTATACATTTAAGAAATATGATGTTCTACCTCTCGATTCAAGTCCATGAATAATGTGATTAATATTAGAATGGCAGTCTGAAGAACTAATCCAAAAATCATACCCATCCAAATACCGTATTTCAACATGTGAATATCAAATTCAATAAACCTTTGAGCTTATTAATAGCTGGCACACTACAAAGGGTAATTGAGAATTTGAATTCAAAATAGAGAGGACCAAGTTTACCTTCTCCCCAAGATCAAACTTATATCACATAAGAAGACCAAGGGGTACTCCAATAATATAGTATCACCCTATGTTTATATAGGCTATCAGATCTTGCCAACCTCCATCTACAGCCACACCTAAATTATCTGCATCAAGAAATAGAGTCTTCAAAAATGTGAAACAATAGTATGAATACACAATCAAGGAGATCATCAACTACATTCATTTAAGCCTTAAATTCTAGATTAGTATTTACAATCTACCTAATAGAGCTAGTTATACACTGTTCAAAACTATTGTCAGTCCAAGTAAAATAATCATGTTGGACACTGTGTTCATGACAAATTTACTATATGTGAATAGTACTTCAAACTCATCTTTGGTGGAAAGAATGACAACCATAAATGTAATGATAGTGACATTAAAGCCACTATGAGGACAACAAAAAATTTAGCTCTTGGGTGACCAGCTCCTAGTTCATTTGATACTCTCACACTAGATTAATTGAATGCAGAAAAATCATTGGTTGCAAGCTTACCAAAATTATGAAACAACCACCATTAAGGGAAAAATGAAACCTTTTATTTGTTGAAGTAATCTTTCCCTAATCATTATGTACCTTGAACTAGTGTCTACTTCTATTTATTGGATATAAGATTTAGTATTGGGTTGTTAAATTCTCATTTCAAAAGAAGACAACAAGATATACAATAGTAAACCTAATGTATTACAAGAAATATATCTAATAGGAAATAATTAAAAGCATGTAGGCAAGTATAAAATTGATGTTATTTAGTGCATAATGTATATGAGCACCTTGCCATGACAAAAAGCCCACAAACCATTTTTGATTCTTTTCCTATATACTTCTAAACCAATGTAGAACCAAAATTTTTAATAAAAGTACAATTTGTATGATGAGCAACTACCCTTACCAATAATGTCTTTCCTGTACTAGGGGGTCCATACAGCAACACACCCTTGAACAGTAACAAGGGAAAATAACATCAAAACAATTCTAAGACCAAAGACTGAAATGGTAACTATGAAATATGCCCCAAGAAATCCAAAACAAAATTACCAAACTTACAAGCTCCAATTTATTGATGGAAAATTAATGCCTTTAGCATGAAGATATAATAATGAAGATTGCAAAGCATACCTTTGGGTGTGTGATTCCAAGACTTTTAAATAGTTTAAGATGCTTAATGGGAAGTTTAATAACATGCATGTCAATTTAAATGGCAAAAACAATGATAACCGAATAGATTAAAATAGCATACTTCTTTGATTTCCTTGATTTGTTGATCAAGACCTCCAATCATATCGTAAGTGGAATCTAGCACTTTCTCCACCTTCATCCACAAGAGGGTATATTCAAAACTAGAGGTCATTATAATATCACTAAAATTTATTCATTAAAAGGAAACCCATATCTCCATTTTCAAGCACATCTAGTATTCTATAAAATAGATACAGGGGTTTTTCCATAAAGATATTTATCTTGGTTAGACTCCTAGACTACTACGTGCAAGTAGAACAACCGCTCATGACCTATGAATACATCTCCAATGGCACCTTGTATGACCACCTTGACAAGATCAAAACCCTAGACTGCACAAGCCACTTAAACATAGCCGCTCAAACCACTAAAGGCCTCACTTATCTACACTCTGCCGCCAACAATCCCATCTATCACAGAGACATCAAGTCCACAAATATTCTCCTCAATGGAAAAATGAATGCTAAACTTTCAAATTTTTGCCTCTCCTATGTTGTAGAGGTGGACATGTCTCATATCTCAACATGCGCTTAGGGGAACCAAACCACCTCCATGCCTCTAGCTGACATCACATGCCCCCCTGTCCAAATACATGCCTTAATTTCCAAAATTTTCCAATCAAAATTATTTAAAAACTCACTTTCTAAAACATACCCAATTTGAGCAATATGGTAAAAGTTCCATCGCTTTAGCACCCAAGTCTAAAAATTGGCCACTTCATTAGGAATTTCAATCTTACAAACCCTCATCTTCTTACATTCAAAACTTGGCCTTTTGATGTCACAAATGTAGGGCCACCTTGATACATGAGCCCAATTTTCAAATACGTGGCCCCTGCAGAGTGGCCCCTGCAGAATAGAGAGGGAAGAGGACGCTACTTCTTTCCCATTTTCTTTAGCCTCAACAGTGCTGTACCAGCTGCTCATGGCTTCCTTCCAACGCCCGGGATCAGTTTGCATGAATGAGTCAAGATGCAGAAATAGAGAGAGAGGAGGGTTCGGTGGGCATCCAATATCTGCCGTAGGCCTCTTTTGTTAACAAATCAGAGAAAAATTGCATTATTGATAAGTTAGGGAAGGTAGAGAAGAGATGTGTTACAACAATTATGTCAGCAACTGTCTCCAATATGTTGCAAAAATTTTCCAACATCCCTTCCCCTGCTCAACAGCGAGCGTATTTTCACAAAATTAGTTCGCTCTGTCATCCAACCAAATTTTTTCTTTGAAAAGGGAAAAACATGGCAACAAAGGCTCGTTTGTATAGTCAACATGTTACCAACTATGAATTCCATTTCTGCACAAAACCAGGGATGTCAAAACCATTGCTTTTAAAAACCGTCCTCTTAACATTCACATACTAACATGCAAATGAAGTTTAACGATATATCTGTTTCCTATCGTCTTATGCGATGAATCTTTGAACTTCACCCCTTCCTAATAAGCCTCCAACTTAATAACAATAATTTCTTGTGCACGCGTACTAATATTCTTAGATTTTAGCAATACAATATAAAAGCTATAATTACCGTATCTACTTCAATGTTGTCCTATTATCGCCGTATGATTTGTTGCTTTCTCACCTCAACGCCATTGTCATTTTGTGTTGTCGACCTGCGGGACAAGAGAAACAACGTCCAAATCTTATGCGACGGCTATTTAAAACGTTATTGCCGTCGTGTGCCAATTTCAACGCGTTATAACATGAAACGTAGAGGGGCCGTTACACTTATTACAAAGGGGCTTCGGATAGAATTAAAAGAATTAGTTTCGAAGACCCTTGTAGATGTGTATTTTGTATGCATGATAAAAGATCAGGGCCACCTCTTCCACCACTGCCCTTCTTCTTAGTCAATTTAGAATTTTATTTATTTATTTATTTATTTTATTTTTTTAAGAATTAAAATATTATGGGTCTATTTGATTACTATAATTTTTTTGTTGGTACGATGAAAAGTAAGTTTGAATTTAACTTATATTCATAAACTAGAATAATAGATATTCGATTATTATAATTTTTCTTAAAATAAATTGGTATAAAGAAAAGTTTTTTTTTTTTTTTTAAATTTATGAATTATTGTTTTACGTAATGATTTTTAGTTAAAAGTTAAAGATTGAAAGGATTCCAGTTTACCAAAATCGTTAAAAACATTCTCGTAAACAAACAAAATAAAGATTGATTAATTTTTTTTGACAAATAATCAACTATAATCATTTGATATTTATGAATGAAAAGAAACAATAACATTTTTAAAAACATTTATTATTTTAAAAATAATTTATCTTCAAAATATATTAAATTTAATCTCGTTATCTTTAAAAAAATAGAGAGTGAACAATGACACCTAATTAAATGGCATTTCAAGAATAATGTTTCCATACAATCCAATCAGAATAAAAGAATTAATAAATATTGTTCTACCCTACCTAACAGATAGGTCAAATTAAACATAGATGAAACTTCCAAAAGAAAAACATAAATTATTGGGAGCAGGAAGTATCATTCGTAATCAGGGTGAAACTTTATCTCTAGCTTCGCAATGAATATTCCTTTAGCCATCAATAACATCACTGGGACAAGAGCTCTGGTGTCAAGGCTCAAGCGAGCCACAGTGGAATATAAAAAAAGTAGAATTTAAAAGTATTTCTCTTCTAATCAATGCTGTAAATAAATCAGACTCTCAAAACTGGAAATTAAAAATCCTCATTCATTACCTAAAAGACTTCTTTGTGTCTTCAAACCTTTTCTTTTGATGAGAAATAAGCATACCTGCAGATTACTTTGCTACTAGAGGACTATAGCCCTAAAAATGGGGATTTTAAAAAACATAAATGTCCTTGAGAAGGATGCACATTGTCATGATAATATCTAATCATAGCTCCTTATTCACATCGTTCATCTTTATGGAGAGGCATCCTGTTAAGAATGTGCCTTCAGGATTTCATTGTTTGGCAGCGGTTGTAATGGCATGTGTCATGTCTACACTTTCGAAGCTCTTATAAAATGGACGACCTTAGTAAAGGGAAGCAAATGGCCGATTTCTTTAATGCTTTACTTCTATCTACCCCTTTTTCCGTTTGTGAGTTGTTTATTGATTACGGATGGAGTCATGGGAAAGAAAATGGCCTACCCCAGTAAAGGGAATCGAAGAGCAGAGGTAGCAGTAACACCAAAACGGAAGGAACTAAGGAAGAGATTTGAGCCGACATAGACAGATTTAAAACGACATCTAGCGGACGCTAAGCTTCAAACTATTTTTAATTGACTATCCATGGCGGCGCATTTGTATGTTAAAGAAACTTTAACAGAAGATATCTAGAATCCTGATAATCACGGAATGAAGAGGCACTGAATTTGAAATTCAGAATGAAATTAGTTGAAAGGAACTTCGACAATGTAAAAATTGCTCTTCGTGATATCTTTTTATGTTAAACTATTATATCCTATCTACAAATTTTAGATTTACGTTTTTCCTTTATGTTATTTGAATTTTTTATTACATTAATCCTTTATGTCGTATATGTTTTAATTCCACGAACCAATCCTAACATTTAATTGAAATTAACTTAAATTAATTATATTAAATTAAGATATTCCTATCGTATTTTATGTTTCTTATAAAATTGTGTTAAAATATAACTATGAATGTTTCGTTTTGTGAATTATAAAAGTGCGTCAACCAAAATTATATAAAAGTATAATAAAGAAAGCTCTATTAGTATTAATCATAAAATTCGACATTGAATGTTGTGAGTGGTTTATTTAAAATTTTATAAAGTAATCTCGACATTTATTAGATACTAAAAATATAAATTAATTAAATTAAGTGTATTATATTTAATCAAATATTATCATATTGCATTTTATTTATTTATATATAATAAAATTGTGTTAAATTATCATCGTGAAAGATTTGTTTATGTTAATTATAAATTTCAATCAACCAAAATTGTTAATTATAGAAATCGGGACTGAATGCTAAAATTAATTTATTGGAGAAGTCTGGCTACTTATCAAATTAGATTATTACCAATATTTTAAAGATGAAACACTATTCTTAGGTTTCATGTGCAATCTGTTGTCTTACATATAATCAATAAATTTGAAAGAAAATATTTATATTATTAAAATAGTTGTATCAATATGTATTTCTTCATTATTTTCTTGTACAATTCATTCTGTAGCATATAATTAATAAATTTGAAAGAAAACCTCTATATCATTAAGTTACATCAACATATATTTTATTTAAATAATGAAAAGAAATCAAAAACAAAATAATAAATAAAAGAAATTAAAAAAACAAAATAATATATAATAATAAATTATAATCTACTAAAAAATAATAATAAGAGATAACCAATAAAAAATGTTCATTCTGGAGAGCAGATAAATAACTATTATGAATGAACACCAAACTGTAAAATCCTTAAGTAAATATTATAATCCAAAAACAAAAGAGTACATAATAATAGATTATAATATATTGAAAATAATAAGAGAACCAATGAAAAATGCTAATACGATAGAGGAGGTAACTAACTATTGAAAATGCGCAATAGTAAAATCCTCAAATAACTATTGTATGTGCACACCAAATCCTCAACACACTATTTTGAACATTTCTAACGCCTTGAATGTTTGGTGAGTTTTTCTTGTACTCCTTTTATAAGACATTGGCAATACAATAATTATAAAAATATTATAACTACAAAAAATTATTATATAACTATAAAAAATTGTTTGAGGATTTTAATACAATTACAGTTAAAATCCTCAAATAACTATAACTATGGTAACTACAATTATATTAAAATTCTCAAATAACTATAAAAATATTATAACTACAAAAAATTAATGGTGTAATATAAATAAAGGACAATATCCATAAAATATTATAATTAACTTAAATATTATAATTACAAAAAGTTAAGTTTTCTAATATAAATTAAATAAAATTCTAGTAAAATTATAACATGAAGACTTAATTACAAATAATTAAATTAAATAATACATCTCAAATAATAACCAATCACAATTAATTAATTTATAATTTATAATTAAAAAAACATTAGTTGAAGCTTCTTAAAAAGCATCAAACATAAACTCCCCTAAGGATTGTATTTATGAGTTCGCTTTACTGTACAATACACATTTAAATTCTATGCTTGTAAACAAATAGAAAAGATGTTTCCATCATTAAATATAAGACCCAACATTTGAGTTAATGTATCATGAATAAAACCATTTTTACATATAATTTAAAAATTATAACTCATTGCATAAAAAACTTGACAATTCTATTTCCATAGATAGTGTCACTTAATGTTAGGATTGAAAAGATGAGATATAAAATTTTAGAAAAAACACACTTTATTGTTAGCAATTGATACTAATAATTTTTCTATGATCATTTACCATTTGATGATGTAAGTCTAGGGTGTCTAATTAAATACACCCACATAGATTAATTTCTTATAAGGATGTAAGTGATTCCGTGCTTACATATTTCAAACAAATTTTATACAATACGTCTTTCTTGATTAATTTTCTACACATTTTGTATTTGTTGGTGTGGATTTTATGTATATCCCATTAATTTTATGAGGCAACTTTTAATGTTTTAGGATTGGTAAAGATATCAGTCAAAGGTACGAGTTGTAGGGTATTTAATTTTATAACAACTTATTAGAGGAATAGCAATGAGTGATACAAATTGTTGAACCTAAATCTACTTGAGATGAGTAGAAGGATGATGGTTCTAACTAAGGTGGTCATGACTTCCAAAAGAAACTCAAAAAGAGTGAAAGAAAGGGCAAAAAATAGGCTTATATACCACACAAGATGAAAACCTTTCAAGACCAACACTTGAACTAATATAGGAAAAGGAATCAAAATAATGATATTTGTTGTAATCTGTTGTAGCACACCAAAAATAAAATGCAAAAAGGATTCGAACGGAACAAAAACATAGTTAACATAAACATGCATAATCAAAGGTTGCTACATTCATTAAAGTGTTATTGCACATATATGAAGAAAGATTATAATGAACATGTAAAAAACATTAAAATTAGATATAGATAAAATTGAATAACAATATTATAAACATAAATGTTGAATAATAAAAAAGATATCAGAGTGACAACATATCTCACACAAACCACATAATTGGAGATGAATCAAGATTTTCACATAAAGACTAAGTCAAGTAGAGCTTCTTAGAATTTCCTATTAATATCAACATTCAAAATTATACACTATTTAGAAAATGAGGATACAAGTATATATAATCTTGGGATGGGGAAGCTCTCATTTCTCAAGTCAAGTTTAAAAATAGCACTATATGTTAATATCTTGTAAACCATGCATGTACAACATTAATTTCATCTAAACTAAACTATTCATCTAAAAATATAATATATGTGTGCTATCTAAATTTGAAACTAATATTTCCATCTTGACTAAGACATAAAAATACTTATGTTAGTTTAGAAGGTATTTATATGATACAACTAGAAGAATTTCAAATATGACATATCTAAGTAGAATTTGATGTGGCTAGAACTAAAGATGTAACTAGAGTCACAACTAGAATAAGCATTAGGACTAGAAGTGAACTCAAATTAGGCACAGGGTTTGGTGTGACTAATGAGTAACTCTAAATTATGATCATAATAGGCACCTAGATTGTGCACAACCCAATGTTATAACTAGAAGCGGTACATAGTTTGGCCCAATTTATGTATGAACTAGTGTATACATTGGAAGATGAGTAGTCTATGATGAAGTTGGTGTATCCTTAGTTGTTGTAGTTACTTTATTGATTACTTCCATCTAGATTTAAAGTGCACAACTTGGCTAGAATTCAATTTATATAGTTTTAAAGTCTCATAGCTCTCTTGAATAACTGAAGAAGCTTATCCATCATTTTATTGTATACACCCAATGTAGCTTTAAATTTAGCATATCATGACATAGTCCCAATAATATTAACTCTTGAAAAATTTATCATCTTTATTATTTCATCATTTTTTGGATAATGAATCATAATTTTCCATTAATATCATTTATTTTAATGAACAATTAGAGGATGTCACCCCACTTGGGTTAGGAACTGGCTTTTATAGACCTTGTAGAGATAATCATACCAAATATATTTGTATATACTCCCTATAAATGATCTACTATCTCCTTAGGGTCCTACACTATTCTCACCACATGCTACCTATGGACTACTTAATAAAAACTCATGGACATTTCCTTGATGACCATGTGCTTGTATCTACAAAAATATAAGGATATTCCATAATCCTATATAGGTTTGAAGGGTTTTCCTTATTTCTCTTAATTATAGAGAATATATCTTCTCTCTACTCTTTCTCTATTTTTTGGCCTTCAATAATTTTAGTTTTCCTTTTGACTTTTCTCAAAGTGTTTGTTTACTTGTCAAAGTGGAACATAATTATGGGTTGATCATGTATTAATATATCTTGCTTTATTATTTCTTATTATTATTGTAGTTTCCTAATTAATGAATAAATTTTTAGATCAACTTGTTATTTTTTAATTATACAAGTTACAATGATTATGTTGGCTTGGCTTGTTGGGATGGGTGTTATTATTGGTTTGGTTGTGCTTGTTGGTCTCCTTGAGTAACTAAATGGGATGGATTAGGAAGAAGCATGGACATAGGGGATGATTTTCCTACTATAGGATAATGAGGAATACATTTCCTCCAACTAGTAACTTGCCATTGGATGGGTGTGTCTTATATGTATTTAGTTTTCTCAATTTATTTACAAACAGATCCTACTATGGAGCCTAATTAAGGAGCCTAGCCAATAGGCATATCTTTTTGGGTGGTCATCCTAGGAGAAGTGGTTTGATTGGAAAAAATGGCCATGGCCACCAATTTTTCAAAATGCACCCATGTCTTAGGCCTAGGGCTTTAAGGATTAGTTCCACTAAAAAAATGAATAGGTCAGTAGGTTATTCGATATGTTTTGTAAATATTTAGTAATATAGGTATAAGTGATCCCAATATTCATAGTAGTAGTGGCCATGGGATTTACAACAATAGGCTAGGTTCCATTGGGCAAACTTGATAATACAACAATAGGCTAGGGTTAGGTTATTTGTTTCAAATAATGTAATGAATTTGTTTCACTAGTAGTTATTACATAAATTAAAGTAGTGGTAAAAGAATGTAGAATTGACGGACTTACAATGAAAGGAGGGGTAGCTAGAGTGCTAGTTGTAATTTTTTGAGGTGATGAGTTTGAAGGCATACTTAAGAATGGCCCCTAAGATATAGTTTATAGTTTTGATTTTTCCTCTCTTTCATATCCCTCCTTATCTGATAATAATTCTCCAGTAAATGACCCACCATCCATTTGGTTCATCTATTTAGATTCAATTATCAACATTGTTCCTCTTGATTAGTTTTTTTCCATCGATAACCACTCATCATTTGAGTCAAATTCAGTTGTCTCACTAATGGACCAAGATTATTTAGTATCTATCATAGACACCCATTATCATTCATTTTCCATTCTTATCTCTTCTTCTTCACTATCATAAATATCAGAATGAGCTCCAAGAATGTTGATCTAAGTGGATACATTGATTCTAGATGCAATGTAAGACACATATTATTCAATATAATATAGAGAAAAAAATGTAGCTACAAGAATGAACCAAAGAGAAATAATAACACCAAGACATGAATGCTCTAAATAATCCACCAATTTTGCCTTAGATTATTATGTGGAGTGCTGGCAGTTTATGCCTTATTGTGGTCTGCATTGACAGTATCTTGGACTACGTGGAAAGTGGTAGAGATATTTGGATCACCTATCTAGGATTAAGCCACCAAAACCACAGTAATCCAAATTTATTTCATCTTAAAAATAGTTAAAATTTAATTTTTTTATTTAAGCTATAATTTTTTGGTTAAAGAGGAAGTCAAACTTGCTTCCACGCATACCGTGCCAATTGATAAAATTTCTTTTCACTTTCATTAACATTTTTAAGTCTGTGGTAATATTATAGTTGAAACGAGTGATTGTAAGGTATATTTTACCTCACCAAAGTGTGTTTTTTAAAAATTTTAAGTGCATGTTTTTGGTCATAGGCCTATTTACAAAAACATTTTTTGTTAATATCTTGCCAATGGTAACTCAAAATTGAGTACCATATTTTGATAAAATGTTTATTTTCTTACTTCCAATGTATTGGGACAAGTTTCCTTTTAAAATTTACAAATTTATAAAGTCCATAAATTTGGGGGTGGGGGCACGAGGGGGGGGGAGATGGGCTGCCTAACATAATTTCAAAACTAGTGAAAAGGGGTGTTGTCATTGTGTTGGCTCCTATTCGAACATTATCTATTTTTTAGATATGCTTTTTACATAATGATTAACACACTTAATGGGGTTAATTGTAATCATGAACTAAGATAAAGTTCCACTTTTGTGGTTTCATAATGGATATTAGAAATTAATTCCATAAATTTATTGTAAGGCTAACTTCAGAGATCTATATTTTTTAAAAGCAAGAGATAAAGAATAATTGCCTAGATCAAGATCTACTACCCTATCTCCTAGGACATATTCATGAACCTACTACCTATGAACATAAGAATGCATGGTTTAATAATAATGACATGCTATATGGACTATAATATGTTTAACTATATCTTAAGATATTATGCATCATATTGAACATATTCATTACCTTTTCACTACATGGACCATCATCCAATAGATCTATGAAGACATTGGATCTTCATCTAAAAATGATTCTTCTATGGATGACCAAGCACCTACTAAGATCGTTGATGTCTCTTATTATGTATACTCATCCTCATTGGATGATTAGTTTATATGGTTGACATACATTGACACTCCATCTATTTTTGATGACACTATGGATCCTTTTTCATCTATTTCTAATTTATAGGTTAGAGTTTCTTCATCGAGAGATTTTAGTGATTCTTTGCAGGAAGACAACACAGTCTTTTAGTTTTAACATTAAGTGATGATCTCTTGATAGGTGTTTCAGTCTTGTTTGTGGAGAATCATACTACAAACATGAAGGACACATTTGAGGGTTTATCTCTCTTATTTTATGATAACCTAATCACAATTTTTTTCTCGTCATCCATTTCTACATGGTCCTGGTTTACCACCTACTTCATTGATTAGGCATGTACCTATCTGGATTGTGGCATGTTCACATATAGACATGGTGACATCTGAGAATTTTTGAGAGGCACGTTTGATGATATTTATTTTGTCATATTCCTTTTTGGAATGGGGATATTATTTTTACTCTTCTATAGTTTTATTTATTCCTAAGGGGAGGATTGTGCTTTGACTTAATTAGATAATCTTCAGGATTTAGTGTCAGGCATCTACTATCACTACATGAGGATCCCATCTTTTGAGGGGGATTATTATCTCCTTCTTTCATTTTCCCTCTATTTTTTGGGTGGGGGGGGAGGGGGGGTCAATACTTCTCTTTTTGCGGAGAGTTTTTCCTTTGGGCTTTTGCCTTTTCTCTACTTTAAGAGATATTAGATTGTAAATGGGTACCTCATCAGGTTTTATTGTCGGGACACATTTTTTGTATCATTGCCCACACAATTTATACTCATGTGGGGTATTCATGTAGGTTTTTTTCCCATTGGGTTTTGGCTATATGGTTTTATTAATTTGATTAGGTATATAAAGGTCATGTTGGTCACTTGGGAAGGTTAGTCCCACATTCACTACAATCTGTGATATCTTTCACTTTCCAACCTATATATTCACCTCTCTCCATTCTTATTTATAATGGAATATTGTGTGGATTATTTAGAGAATTCATGTCTTAGTGATATTATTTTTCTTTGGTTCATTCCAATGAATTACATGTGTTTATTCTATATTGTCTTTAATAATACACATCTTAAATTGCATCATGAATCAGTGCATTCACTTGTATCGGCATTTCTAGAGCTCATTCTAATATCTATGACAATAAAACCATGTAGGTAAAACCCAGTGGTAAAATGGATTACACCAAAAATAAACTATGATAGGATCTGATCTTTAAGTATCCCTTCTATTCTCCCTCTCTTCAGGAAATTTTGTTGGTTATTATTTCACTTCACATTTTGAGGGAAAATAAGTTGGTCCAGGGCTTCTTTTTATATGTGAGTATTGCTTTGATAGTATTAAAGGCTATCCTAGTAGAAGGTAGAGTAAGGAACAAAGGAATGGAAATTATAATTGGTGGTTGAGCACCCAGAGTAGTCACTACTAGAATAATGAAGGGTGGTGAACTACATATCCTATTAGGCTGAGATGTTATGGTTGGTGGCACTAATAAATAAAAACTGACATGTTCTTGAGATAGAATTGAAACAATAACTTATTGTTGTGCAATGGTTAGTGCAGGCAATAACACCATGAAAAATATATTAATTGTTCTTTTAGAACTTATAGATCTTTCTTCTTTACTAATGTGTTTAGGGGAGGCTGTAACTATTGTATGTGTAGTGGAAATTGAATGACTCATATCTCTCTTTATCTTTATTATGAGCTACCATAGATAGTCTAACTTATTGTGTTCTTCATTTTGATTTAGGAGGGGATTGAAAAATGGGTTAAAAACCCCATGTTTACTTATCAATCCTTTTAACATATTCTCCTATGATAATAGGATCATATTGGATACTCTATGACATAATCATAGTCATGTTGGCTTTTGACATCCATATAACCATCTCAAATTCTTCTTCAACATTTATGAATATATTGTCATGTTCGTAAGACTAGTGCCCATAAATAATCCTTTTTTCCTTTCATACTTCCTAAGGTGACATTTTACATTTCCTCTAAGGTCTAAATGTCTACAAGGTACCTGATTAAACCCATATGTGCCCTAATTTTCCTAATTTTTTTTAGGTGAACGCATTTTATGTATTGCATCCTGTAAATTTTGAGATTGGTTGGGTGTATGGTTGCTTGATTCACATTTATCATCTTTTTATCAACACTTTCTAAGAATTGAGCACCATTATCTTCCTCTACTACCTTGTCATGCAAAATCTTAGGTAAATATAAATAATGTGCCTTAGTGCCCTATGTTGTGATTACTGTACACTTAGTGTACAACTGGTAATGACCCATTTTTTGAATAGATTTATTTTTTTGATCAGATGGTCTGAGCATATTCTTTTGATATATTTCCTAATAAACCATAGGGTAAAAGGTTTTAGTCAACCTTTTCATGTTATTCTTAAATCTGTGCATATGAATAATATTAAATTCATCACATATTTTTTAATGTAAAGCATATTATGTGAATATGTAAATTCTCAATCTGGAACACTTAGAAAATTCATGACCCTAGTTGTTCCTCTTAGTTCTAGAAACACATGCCTTGCTTTCACAAGCCTTGAATCTATTCTATCTTGTGACCCTTAGACTATCTCTTAGACTACCCCACCTTATATTGATGACATACACATCTCATCTTGTGTAGAATTCTTAAAATGTACTTGCCTTATACATATGCAAGTTTTGAGCATATGCCTAGTCTCCTTATTCATGGACACTGATGTATGGGTTTGATAGTATCATCATCATTACTGTCTTGATGTGATGGAAATGTCTAGTACACAAAAAAATAACCAATTTATAAATAAAACATATTACAGTGGTCAACCTTATTATTTTAATCTGATTTATCTCATGATAAGATTGGTATAAATGTAATATCATCCCTCATCCATCCAAGACCTATAAATTAGACCAAAGAGCATTCAAGTTACCAAAGGATATCCTATTTTACCCCATTTTGATATCAATCAAAGGAAAAATCTATTTATAGGTATAAATTACTAAAGGAGTGATCATAAGATCATATTTACCAATCTAAAAACTAGGTCATTGTTTAACATGTTTTATACATATTGCATGATCCACACACAAGTGAATACATAGTGGATAACTACTTGAGTTTGAGGCCCTCTTTTGGAGTATTGACTATTTAGGAAGTGCCCTTTCATAGTGGGCTCATTGTGGGTCATCTTAGAATTGTGTCCCCACTAACCCATTTTTCACTAAGGTCACATTGAAGATGCAAAGCTAGGGTTTGGCTACTTCATTTCGAGTAATAGTCCATGAGCTAGATATAAATTAACTAGAGTAAAGGCAAAGTGAAACATAAAAGCATCCAAGTAGTCAAATTATGTTTTAGCTAATATTCTATACATGACACTAGCATTAAACATAAACACAAGCATAGATGCAAATATACCAGGATAAAACAAGTGTCCACAAAGCTAGAGACATCATATATAAACTATGAAATTTTATCCAAAGTCTAATTCCTACTTGCTTCCCACTTGTACCAGATCTAGCATTGTGTTAGCATCAGAAATAACCAAGTAATCTCTTTTATATGATTTATATATCTAGTATAGTTTCAATTTCCTTTCATACCTTATCTCAAATTTATGACTAATTTTAGAACATTAGTTGGCCTGCTATTGATTTGACATTCACCCTTGTGTCCTATCTTTTTTATATCCTTAACCCTAACCATTAAAATATAATCCACATCCCAATTAAGGTTAAACATTTGGTGAACTACATATATGGAAATATGCAAATTTTTCTAATCCAGGGATTTCATGCCTCCTATCATTTCATCTTTTTGTGATTTATTTTCAAATCTAAACCTTTACCTAATTATTTCACCTCCTTTGGTTACAAGGGATTTATGACTAGAAACTTACAAGTCGATTCCCTATTGATCAGTGTATTTCAGCCTCAAAATATGTTCAATTAAAAATTACTCTAAGGTATTTTCTAATCATATTGTTATATGTAGAAACCTCTTTTTATTTGCTAAAATTCTATAGGTATTTTTCAATTTACTTTTCTTAGTAAATATTGGCATATGAGGTGAATGGTGTATTTTTTTAGAAATTAATTTATGAGTTTCATTAAAAATAATAGTTTATTACAACACCTCTCCTATATCTCTTTAAAATATTCCTAGTTTATTATAATTGTTGATTATTTATTTGAAATTTTCTAGGGTTTGCCTGTGAAACATTAAAAAATTATTTAGCATATTTATGATTTATAATATATCAAAATTCAAATTACCTAGTGTTTTATCATATGCCTATTGTTATATAAAAAAGACCTCTTTCAGTTTCACAAAATATTGTATGGATTTACCAAATTTAGAATTTTACTATTTCTTAGTAAAGTTTTATCTACAATTTGAACATTACTTTTATTTCCATATTTTTATGGTTGAATTTTAGTTCATGTGTTTACAAAAAAAAACTTATCACAACTCTTCGTAACATTCATATAATAATATGAAATTTTCATATCATTACTATAATGATAGATTGTTCCTTAGCATTTGTTTCCTTTGTTTATCCTACTATAATATCAGTTTTTTAGACATTTCAAATGGATATATTTAAGCTTACTTTTCCTAACCCTAAGGAGGGTGATAGATATCATCCCTCTAAGTAGGTTTATAGTAAGTATTGATTTCAGAGTATAAAATGTATAAAACATGTCAATTTAGCATATAATTAAGGAAACCATTATTCAAGTATATCTGTCTAATTTGATAATAATGCAATGAATGCATTATAATTAAAGTGTCTACTAAATACCAAAAAAATGCATGTCACTGGTAATGTATGTTGCCACAAGAAAATCATCATTTTCCACATAAAAAGTATGATATACTTGTATATAAGGATCACTGAATTCTTTTTAAATATGCGTAGGTAAATAAAAAATTTCATTCTTTCGAAATTACACTAAAAATATTTAACATAATATTATATCTAATGGATCACTAACTATATAAAAATCTTAGTGAAAAAGGAAATAATGGGCACTAAGCACCATATGGCTTTTAAAAGGAATGTAATAAAAACTCACCAAACATTCCAGATGCTAACTTAGAAATTTGAAACTGCTAATGTCCCAAGGGCATGTTGCTTATGCCACCAACTACAAGTGGGCATGGCATTTAAAAGAGGTGATGTTAATTTCTGAATATCATTTTTTTTTTTAAATTACAAGCTAGAAAACACCTTAAATGTCATCTGATATTCTATTGAGGATTTTGTCATTTGGTGTTTGTGACCTTCCCACTGTAGGCTATCCACATTTTTCATTTTCCTAATGTTATTTTCATCAAATTGTATTTTACTATTTTTTTTTTTGTTTTTTTTTTTTGGAAATTTTCTATGTTAGTCAAACTTGATGATACGGAGTTTTTTTTTTTTTTTAAATTTCATTTATTATATACCAAAGCAATGGATTTTACATATACCTAAGAATAATACTTCATCTTAAGAATGGTGATGATAGTCTAGTTTGAAAAATAACTTTAATGTCGACTTCCACAAAGAAACCAAGCATACAATTCAATGCCAACTTCTACAATTAACACTAACGTAAATTTATTAGTTTTACTTTTAAATAGTTTTTATAGATATATAAGATGTAAGAAGAAGATATTTGATTAAATATAGTAAAATTATTATTGTTTTTTAATTTATTTATATTAATATCTAATAAACATCAATTTTCTGTAAAAGATAGAAAGAATAAAATATTACATCTTAAAGAATAAAAAGGAAAGAATTAAATATATAATACGTATATAAAAAGTAATAGTTGTACATAAAAAGGTATAATAAAGAAGATTAAAATAGGAGGGTTTTCCATAGTGAGATGAACCTTATTTTTCTAAATAAACACTTTGTTTATATTAAAAGTGGTAAAGAAACATGTGATGGGTGTGAGACCATGAGAATAAATAAATTGGTACTATCTCAATGATTTACAATATAAGTTTGATAGATGGTCATACGACCTCTTCGTATTAATAATGTGAAGATGGCCATATTGCCTCCTTCTACTGATAATATGATATGGCTTGAAGTAGGACCATGTTACTAGAAATGAGAAATAGAAAATTGCAATGGAAACAAAAACTAGAAATGGTCATTCATGTTGTAGATGAGATTTTTGTGATTAGAAGGTCATAATTTTTGCAACAAAGAAGTAGAATATAATTACCATGATACAAACCCCCTTAAAATATTAATGTCTAAAAATCCATTTCCAAAGCTCCAACATTTCACATAGGTACGAGACAATGAATGAGGAATAAGAACAATAGAAACCACTTTGAAGCCTTCCAGAAACAAGGAGTACCATTGTACTATCTAATGTTGCTAAAATCACCAATTGTACAACCAACAGGAAGGAAGTCTGATAGAATACTAAGAAAATCCTTATTATTCTTACTAGTGATGAGCATGAAGACCAAAGGAGCCCTGTTAGATTTAGCAAGTTGTGCAGCCTTCATGCCTTCTAACATCACTAATTTTAGAACTAAGCATTTCAAAAAACTGACTCTAAGCTTCTCAAACTTGATAACGTCAATTGCTTTACCCAATGGAATTTCCAAAATGGGATTGTTAAGTAGGAGTAGATCAGATGCAGGGCATTGTATAGACCACTATTTAGGAGTATATTATAACTTTCCACTAGAAAATCAAACACAGGCTCCTTTTGATATGACCCTTCTACATTATTCTATTCATGAATCACTACATACATCTGAATTTTAAAGACATTGATTTTTGCAACATCAAATTATTGGTCAATGTCATTGAAAAACTTATCTAATTCATTCACGATGGAAATCAGAATATACTTAGATGCCTATTTTCTTCTCATTTGTAAAACATGATTTATCATAGCAATTGTTTCCATTTATACCTATTCTCTTTACTTGTTTTCATTTGCATATTTTTGCTACCTCTTTTTTCACATCCCCTTACTTGTGTCAGTCATTTTATTTGCCATGTTTCCTTCCCTAACCAAGAAACAACTCTCAGATGTCAAAAGGGGTAGGTGGAGAAGTTTGACAGGATATTGCACTTACCATTCTTTTTATAAGGGCTTTAAAGGTGTAGGTATCACATGCAATTAAAATTGCCATCAAATAAATAAAAATTGGAGGCACATTCGAATCTCGATGATTCTACATACAGATGAATGATGGGAACGAAAAAGCTAGATATTAGATATAATCATGACAGTGAGCATCCTTCACAAGGAGATTTGTGAGCTCATGCCTAGTATTTACGCCTTTTGAAAATAATAAAATTGCCATTTTTAGGGTGGTATCCCTATATCAAAGAAGTAATGTAGAGGTTGGTTTATTGCTCTATAAAAGTGTTGGAATTAGGCAATCAACCTCATTCATCAGCAATGAATCTCAATTGTCAAGATTTTAGTTTCCAATATTTGGAGTCAGATTTATTGACAATATTTATGATTAGAAGAGACTCACCTTCAACTTATATGTTCTTTATACTCCACTCAATATCCAGTTTGAGACCTGAGACCAAAACCCTTACCTCAGTGACAATATCATTGCCAAATGAATATTGATAATAAAGATATAAATGAACTTTTTATCCTCATTACAAATGAATCCTTCTATTCTAAAATAATATAGATTTCCCTTAGAGGCTGTGTCAAAGATTAATTTGGTACTTCTGTTAGTGGAATAGAGAAACAAGCATTAACTCTCTTATCATGGAAGGATTGAATGGAAGCATTGTCCTTCCTAAGTAAATCCCATTCAATTATTAGGTGTTATTCCTTTCCCACTATCTTTTTTTTAGGTTAATGAACTTTAAACTTATGTATTTCTTAGAATGAAGATTCGTGATTATGTGAAATTCTATTATAGAATTATTGTAAATGGACAAGCCCATGTAGGTAGCAAAATAGTTTTAAATGACCAACTTAAAACACCAAGCAATGTGTTAGGAACCCATGTTCCCAAGAAGATTTGTGCTTCTACAAAATTCTACTATGGAATTGTTGGAAATGCACAGGCCCATGTGGGTAGAAAATTAGTTTTAAATGACAAACATAAAACACCAAACAATATGTTAGGAACTTGTGTCCTACCCTTCTTTTTGTATTATTAATTTATTAGTTTCTATTGATGCATTTGCTTTGTAAGTCATCCCTTGAGAATATTCAAATCATTCCACATATATAAGAAGTAGTAGTTGTTAGAATATATTTAGTATTTAAGTAAGTGGTGAGCCCCAATGAAGACATCTATGAATAATATTATATTGAGATTGCTCAAAAGAGGACAGCCCCTTGAAGTGGTTTGGGATATAAAGGTTATTTTGGATTATGTTTACAATTTCATTTCATTGTTCATTTATTTTCTCTAGTTCATAAATCTGTACAGAAGGATTTTCATATATGGTATTAGAGCACTTTCTCAACCTATGGATAGATATCAAAGAACTTTTTAAAGTGATAGCTTTTAAGAGGAATATTTTTTATTACCTCTATTTTACACATATTCATTGAAGGTTTAGATAAGGGTAAATATGCCTCTGCATAACTATGAAAAGTACTTGGGCATAATCCATAAAATGTATTGCGAGGAGTACCACAAGAAATCCAAACTAGATGGACCATTGACAAGACCTACTAGTGAAAAAAGGTAATGGCCTCATCCAGAGTAACTAGATTCCACATGTGTGATAAAATAAGAGATGTCACTTAGAGGTAAATCCATGGCCAAAACTTTTCTAGATAGCAGTGCTTATTCATACAACATTAGTAGATAGGGAGACTCCTTAAAACCCTTATGAAGTTGAACATACTTGGGGCCCATACCCAACGTAATAGTTTTATAAGATCAACAAAAAAGTGATCATAGTTGAGAACATTTAGTCAAAGCGTATTTACAAATAGGATTTTGGGTGGAGCAACCAAGCGCTAATCAATTAAAAAAATCTATTTTTTTGTCATACCTCTCACTCTATAGTTCTGTCAAATCTCAAAATTTCATAGAACACCTAAAATTACATACTACATTTTTTAAAATGAGGGTTGATATCCATATTCCACTTCTATTAGCCAAAAATATCAATTTTTTAGTTTTTTGGGTTTGACCATAACTTCTTTAGTTTTTTCCTCCTACTTTGAAACTTTCCCACATTTTTCTTTTAATTTTTATTCTCATCTATGCCTCTTGTAAATTTTTATCATTTTTCTCATTATGATTCTAAAGGTGCCCTTGCTTTCATCAATACTAACCAAGAGATACCAAAAAACTATTAAAAGTACATTTACCCCTTCTAATTTAGCCCCAAATAATTTTTTTTCTTACTAACCATGTCTTAGAATGCATTTTTATATC
Organism: Torreya grandis; assembly: GCA_037957365.1. Lineage (NCBI taxonomy): Eukaryota > Viridiplantae > Streptophyta > Pinopsida > Cupressales > Taxaceae > Torreya > Torreya grandis. The sequence goes on along the minus strand of JARHVA010002471.1, from coordinate 1,585,446 downwards.
ACTTGCCAAAAAAACCACTAGTTATGGTATCCATCCATGTAGGAACAAAGATCAAAAAGGAAGAAATTACAACATTGAAAACCTAGGTCATTGAGTTAACAAATTAGAAAGCCTTTGGGTCCTTACTTTTTGATAGGATTGCTCTCTAAGCAGTCAAGAATTTTATAGTAAATATCACCAAACTCTATTAGACATGAATCATTTTTTATTATCAGACTAAATTTAAAAAATTGGCTAATCACATTGAAGGGTTATCAGATAACTTCTTCAAGTGTTATTTTACTATTAGCCATAAAGATTCAACTCACTCTAAGGTAAAAATGTTTCAACCCATAAAAATGATGGATGCATTTATAGGGTAAGTTAGTAGAAGATATATACTTAGTTTTATGTCACCCCTCACTTTCCCACACATAAGGAACACAATGAACCAATGACCAACCACAAACACACTAGTCAAGTACCTTATTGTGGTAGAGATGTGGGATTATGAGGAGAAATGATTATGTTATACTTGTGATGACAAATGGGTTAATGATCACAAGTGTATGACATAAAATCTATACATTCTATATGCGTCATCACTACTAGAGTAGGATGGCAAGCCTTATATCCAAGAATTATAGGATGCTCAAGCAAAACAAAGCTGCTCATATGACTCAATGGCTTAGGAGACTCAACCTTAGATCTCTCTACATGTACTAGGTGTTATCACCCTCAAACCATTAAGGTCAAGTGTTTATTTAAAAATATCCCACTCATAATCCTCATTAACTCTTGTAACACTCATAATTTCATTAATTTATGCATTGATAAGTGAGCAGACTACTTTGTAAAAACTTATTCTCGCTTTCACATCATGATTGATAATGTGGGAACATTGCCATATAAAAGGAAGTGTCAAAATGTGGATATCATGATGGGTGATTACAATTTTCACTTTGATATATGTTTGACCTAAGGATAGGAGGATGTGATGTGGTTTTATGGGCATAATGGCTCCACATATTGGGACCTATTATTCATAAATTATTTCAAAGTTGGATGTAGATTATAGATAGTGGATACAAGCACACTTTAGAAAGGATATTACCCACATCTATGCATATCATCATTTTCCATTGCATGGAAATGATTATAAATAAAAGTTCACATGGTGTCACTGCCTAGTTGCCCTCTATCCAACTCTAGATCCTCACTGCTACAAATTGCCTTGATGATTTAAAAGTTGTCCTCAAAAACCATGAAACCATTTTTATATATCTAACTAGATTTCTACCTTTACACCTTGAAGATCATCACATTTTTCTCCTTTCGATAAGCATCCCACCTAACATTCAAAAATACTAATATAACCATCTACAAAAGACTAAGATTAAGTAGATACTATATTAAATCCTCACTATTACTTCTTGTCCACAAAGAAGATGGTTCATGGTGCCGCAACATTAAATTTTTTTCCTTTAACCACCTCACTATCAACGATAAATTCTTAATTTTGGTCATCGATGAGCTTCTTAATGAGCTCTATGGGGAAAAAAATTCTCCCAATTGGATCTTCATTCAGGGTATCATCAAATCATGTGTATGCTGATGACATTCCAAAGATAACATTCCATACTCATGATAGTCACTATGAATTATTGGTAATTCCATTTGGATTTACAAATACTGAATAAACATTTCATAAACTAATGAATAAGATCTTTCAGTCTTTCCTCCATTAATTTGGTTGGGTTTTCTTTGATGATATTTTGGTCTACATTCACACATGGCCTAAGAATATCTAACATATTGACATGGAGTTATAAATTGTAATGGATAATAAATTATGTTCTGAATAGTCTATGTATTACTTTTCTCAAGAGGAATTTGAACATCTAAGGCACATTATTTCAATCGATAGGATATGCATGGATCCAAAACAAATCAGTGCCATGGAATATTGGCTTTGACCAATAACCCTAAAAATACTTTGTGGTTATCTAATAATTAAAAGATACTACTATAAAGTCATTAAGGATTATGGAACGATTGAGGCTCCCTTGACTTCATTATTTAATAATTATGCATTCACATGGGATGTCACAATTGACTAGGTATTCATAGTACTCAAACATGCTATGTGTAACACACTAATTTTTTCCATGATGAACTTCACCAAAACATTCTCCATCAAAAGTGATCCCTGTGGCAATGTGATGCAAAAAAAGTAGACCAGCCTTTTGGAGGACATAACTTTTGACCTATAACTTCATTTGAGCTCTTCCACATTCTAAAATGATTATATCAAAAAAAATTATTCTACCTTCAGCTGATATATTTTCTTAGAGTTAATTTCAATATTTTTTTAAAGCTAAGTTTGATCATCTATGGGTTTAAAATTAACATTTAATGATTTTTTTAAGATTTTTTTGTTTTTATAAAGTGTATATTTTTAAAAATAGACATCAACCTCAAGTGAATTTCATTCCATAGAGTAATTTTAGTATTTATGTCATTTTGGAAAAAATTTAGAGCCATGCATGCTTGCATATGAAACTTATTATAAATAATGGGTGCTAAAAATAATTTTTTTAGATTTTATGTTTTTTCAAATTTTTGCATGTCAAATCTAAATTCTGAGTTGAGGATTATTTAATCATGTTTTGGGGTTGTAATTATTTAAATTAATAAATAAAAATCAATTCTAACTATTGTTTTAACATCTTATCTTATTGGTACTTTCCTTGTTCTTGATATTTTTTGGTTCATTATTTGCAATCAGAGCAAGTTCAAATATTGAAGGAATAAAAAATGATAAGAGGATGAGGAGGTGTTGCATAGATGAACCAAATTATACAAGAGATAAGTTCAATAATTAATAGAGGTTATCACCAATCAACAAAGAAGACAAGGTGGTGATGAGGAAGACACAGATCATGATGAAAATAATTCAGTAAGAAGAAGAACAACAAGAGTATCCACCATTGATGGAAGAAAAGATGGTTTGGGATTGAGAAGGAAGAAATTAAGGAATAAAGATTGATGTCTTAGATTATGGAAGTAGTTTAAAACTAGAGGATTTGATAGATTGAATGAATAATATTGAGAAATTCTTCGAGTGGAAGACTATAAGAGAAGACAACAAGGTAAATTTTACATGCATGAAATTGAAAGATCATGCAATGATTTGGTGGGATCACCTATAAAAAGAGAGATATAAAAAAGGTAAAGATAATATTAATTCATGAAAAAATATGGAGAAGAAGCTAATGGAGAAATTTTTTCCTCTGGATTATGCATAAACCCTATAAATAAGATTTCATAATTTAAGGCAAAAAGATTATAGTATACAAGAGTATAAAGATGAATTTTATAAGCTTTTCATATGAGTGGATATTGATAAAATAAAATATTATATGGCTTCAAGGTATGTAAATGGTTTAAAATTTTATATTCAAAATGAATTAAGCATGCATAGAATACTCAATATGAAGGAGGTTTACCAATTAGCTTTGAAGGCAGAAATAAAACAAAATAGATAGAATTTTAGAAGGACATATATTTATCTAAGAAGAGGCATATCCCCTCCAATAATGGGATTAGGTGGGTTTAATACCACAAAAGGTGCCTTTAATTCTAATAAAGGTAAATCACCATGTGGTGTAAAAAAGGCAAGATGATAATAGGCAAGGGTTTCAGTATTAACAAAGAGAAAAGGGATTTCAAAGAGGATGAGGTTACGATGGTTCTAAATAATGGTTTCCAAATCAAATTAGATCTTATGTATATTATAGATGTGGAGAAGAAGGGCATAGAGAATTTGAGTGTCCAATCTATCAAGATCAAGAAATGAGGCAAGAAGATTGTCCAAGAGTAAATCTAGTTGAAGCTAAAATAGAAGAGCAGAATAATGAAGTTGCACTAGTAGATGTTGGAGAGAATCTCATGTTGAGAAGAACCATGGTCACTCTAAGTAAGGAAAAAGTACAAAATAAAAAATGTGGTGATGCATGGTTGTGATTAAATATTTTTTGAATAAGGTGTACTTTGAGTGGAAAGGTAGGAAAGTAATTATAGATGATGGTAGTTGTGATTATATATTTTCTAAAGAAATGATTGAGAAACTAAATATACAATGTGAAAAGCATCCTATTATCAGATTTCATGATTTAAGAAAGGGAAGGAGGTTACAATAGATAAAAGGCCTCTAATCACGTCTTCTATAGGAAAAACTTATAATGATGAAATATGGTATGATGCTATTACAATGGAGGAATATCATCTGTTATTGGGGAGATAATGGAAATTTCATATGAAAGTATTTCATGATGGAGCAAAGTACACATAACCTTTTTGGAAAGGTGGTACAAAGGTAGTTTTGTTACCTATTAAAGAGGAAGAGAAGACATAAAGCATGCTCTCTACTAAAGAATTTATCCAAAATATGAAGGTAGCAAGTTGCTATTATGCATTTGTATTAAAGAATGAAGAAAAAAATTGGTGCCAATACCAATAGAGGCAACAAGAGTGTTGATATAATATGTAGATGTTATGCTTGATGAGTTATTAGATGCTTTACCGCTAAAGAGAGATATACAATATCACATTGATTTTATTTGAAGATCAAATTTACCCAATCAAACAACTTATAGGATGAGTCCAAAGAACATGCAAAATTAAATAAATAGGTTACTAAATTTATAAATAAGAAGGTGACAAGGGAGAGTATGAGTCCATGTGCAACACCATATTTGCTAACTCTAAATAAATATGGAGGATGGAGAATGTGTGTGGATAGTACAATAATTAATAAAATTACAATAAAGGATAGGTTTCCTATACCTCGTTCAGATGATATGATGGATGTGCTTGTAGGAGTTGAATATTTTACCAATATTGATATAAGGAATGGTTATTATCAAATTGAAATTCATGAAGGAGATGAGTGTAAAACTTAACTCAAGACTAGGAATAGCTTATATGATTGGATGGTGATGCCATTCGGATTATCTAATGTCCCTAGCACATTTATGAGGGTGATGAGTATAGTTCTACAAGAATATATTGATAAGTTTGTGGTTGTTTATTTTGATGATATTTTGATATACAGTAAGACTAAACAAGAACACTTATAGCATTTGAGAATGGTAATGGATTTGTTGAGAAAGGAGAAGTTGTATGTAAATCTGAAGAAGTGCAGGTTTATGCAAAGTAATTTGGTATTTTTGGGATTTGTAGTTTCAAAAAATGGTTTGAAAATGGATGAAGAAAATATAAAGGCAATTTTTGAGTGGCCTATTCTGATAAACATTATAGAGGTAAGAAATTTCCATGGTTTATCAATTTTTTACAAAAAAAATTATTAAAAACCAATAACAAATTGTATGAGAGGTAAATAATTTGCATGGACTAGATTAGCCATAGAAAGTTTTCAAATTTTGAAGAAGAAGATTATAGAAAAACCAATTTTGTCATTACTAGATTTTAATAAAGTTTTTGAGGTTGATTGTGATGCTTCATATGTGGGAATTGGTTATGTCTTGAGTTAAGAAGGAAAGCCAAGAGCATATTTCAGTGAGAAATTGAATGAGGTAAGGACAAAGTATTCTACTTATGATGTTGAACTTTATGAAAAATTTAAAACATTAAGACATTGGAGGCATTAATTGGTGCCTAAGGAGTTTATCTTATTTAGATATCATAAGGATTTGAAGTATGTGAATACACAAAAGAAGTTGAATAGTAGGCATGTAAAGTGGGTTTCTTTTTTGCAAGGTATACTCTTGTGCTGAAGCATAAATCATGAAAATAGAATCTGGTACCTGATGCATTGAGCATGATGGTAGTGTTATTAACTACTATGGTGAGTGAAGTAGTTAGATTTGAAGCTATTAAAGAATTATATGGTATTGATCCATATTTTGGCAAGATAGTTGAGCAGTGTTGGAATCCATTAATAGGTGGGATAGATATTATTCACGATGAGTATCTTATACAAGAAGGTTATCTCTTTAAAGGGAAATAATCATGCATTCCATTTGGGTCTCTACGAGATAATATAATAAGAGAATTACATGGTGGTGATTTGGCTGGACATTTTGGTAAGACAAAAATAATAGCTTTGGGAGAGGAAAATTATATTTGTCTAATGATGAAGAGAGATGTGAAAAAGTATGTTTCAAGGTGCAAAATATGTCAGTTAGATAAAACACGTGCACAAAATATTGGACTTTACATGCCATTACTGGTTCCAAAAGGACCGTGGTTAGATTTGAGTACGGATTTTATGTTGGGATTGACAAACACAAAAAGAGGTAATGATTCAATTTTTGTCATTGTAGATAGATTTTATAAAATGGTTCATTTAATTTCATTTAAGAAAACCAATGATGCCACTAAAGTTGCATAATTAATTTTTATGGATATTGTGAGATTGCATGGTGTTAAAAAAACTATTACTTTAGATAGGGACATGAAATTTCTAAGTCATTGATGGAGGACTTTGTGGAAGAAGTAGGGTTATAAACTACAATTCGATAGTGCATATCATTGACAAATAAATAGACAAATAGAAATTACGAATAGGAGTTTGGGAAATTTATTGATATGCATAGTGGGAGAGAAGCCAAAGTAATGGGACTTGGCTTTACCACAGGTTGAGTTTGGATATAATAGTTTAGTGAATAGATCAACAAGAAAGTCACATTTTCAAATTGTTTATGGGAGAAATCCTATGGGTATTTTATATATTTTACAATTACCAATTACAAATTGAATTAGTGATGATGTAGAAGCGTTTATAAAGCATATGCAACAGTTGGAAGGAGTGAGATGAAAGCTGCAAGAAAGGAATGAGAAATATAAAATAACAATGGATATCAGAAGAAGATCCAAGGTGTTTTAATAATGAGAGTTGGAAATGGTTTACTTGAATAAATGGAGATTTTCAAAAGGTACATACAATAATTTGAAGTACAAAAAAATTAGACCATGCAAAATTATGAATAACATCAATGATAATGCATATGAGGTGAGTTTACCATAGAATTTTTATATATTTTCATTATTTAATGTTTCAAATTTATATGAATTCCATGGAGAAGATGGTGAAGATGAAGAAGTAAATTGGGAGTAATAGGTTATCAAGAAGAAGAAAGAAAAAAATAGTACAAGTTTTGGATATGAAGATAGTAAGCATAGGGCAAGGGAATTATAATAGGTATTTGGTGTAGTGGGAAGGACTGCAACAAGAAAATAATACTTGGATTATAGAATGGGAGTTGAGAGCATTGATAAAGATAAACCACATCAGTATAATCAGGCCTATTCGTAGGAGCTGAGTTGTTTCCAACCATAGGAGAATGATGCAGAAAAAATAGGCCAACCTTTCAAAGCTTGAAAGCGATACTAAAGAAAGAGAAGAAATTTAAGTAGCTATAGTATATGGGCATTAGTGTCACTTAATTTTTTTAAAGATGCATCACACCTTAAAATGCTTATTTGTGATGGAATACACATCTTATATAGAGTCCTAAGTATCACCTGCTCAAAGTCATAGTAGACTCTTAAAATACAAGACAAAATACTATGATAATATGTATCCCAAAGGCAATATGCTACAACTTCTCATCATCAGCATGAAGCATCAATAGGTTGTAATCAAACAAAGGACTTAAGCACATTGTGTGAAAGAATTATTTTCATCCATATTAGCAAGAGCCCAATCAAATACAGTATATAAATATATCTTCTTCATAAATTAATTTCATATGTGACAAATTTTTAAAAAAGGGCTTCTTGACATCTCAATGCTACCATTGAATAACAATCTACTAGTAAAAGACCTAACATAGATTTTATTGATTAGGCAGGGATGTAACATAAAATGAAAATTGACATATTTGTGAATAATTGTCATCTTACATTATTGAGATGTAGCTTAGAAATGTAAGAGATAGAAATAAATCTAGAAGATAAATCAACACTAAAAATGTAAAAAAAAAAACATCTATTGGTAGTTTTACGGATTTAGTAAGCCCAATTTTAGATAAGGTAGTCTGAAAATTTCAAGTACTCTTTGGGAACTAGAATTTAGAAAATTGTTTTTGTATAAAAAATAATATATGAGAATCATGTAAATATTTCAAAACTCTACAATTGAGTAGTTAGGTTGTTCATACCCTAAGCTCAGATTTGAAGTCAAAAGAAATAAATATTGTATGTCAATTTATCAATTTAGTAACTTAATTTATGTTGCAATCAGTTTAATATTTTTACAAAGTCATATATCAACATGTATTAAACAAAAAATTTAGAGATTTTAATTTCATGGATTTATATAATATGATATATCTACCTAAACTGAACATGTTTTTTTCCTACCAATGACAATAACCCTAACATAAGATAACAAAAATATTAATTAAGTTTTAATCCAGTGACTGAAAATCCATAGTTATTATGTATGGTGATTTAGTTAAAAGACCTTACCCTACCAACACATACCACCAAATAAAGGCCATATATAGAGAGATCCATAAAAAATCTTTGGACCTGCATTTCCCTGTGACAATAGAGTTAGTGAAATCCTAAATCATTTCATGTGAACTAGTAAATTGTTTTTTATATTGTATTATAAAAATCGAGATCTTATTTTCTTAGTAATAATTGATAACTTATTTATTTTTCCTATTTTCTATTAAGATTTCAATACAATTAGATAGTACTCATTTGATTTCTATTTAAGCAAAATTTATCCTTCAAAAGGAATAGTTAATATATTGACTGCATTGAGCAATGAAAACTATGTAATATAAATATTTACTTGAGTTTAATAACAAAAATCATACTATTCATAATAGTTCAAAACATCAAAGGGCTCTTAAAGAAAGACAAATAATCTCAGAATCTATAGTAAATGGGCATTAATATCACTTATTTAATTTTTTAAAAATATGGATCACACTTTAAAATTCTTATTTGTGATCAAAGACAACTAATATTGAGTCCTAAGTCTCACTTTCTCAAAATCAAAGTAGATTCTCTAAATACAAGCAAAACTACTATGATAACATGTATCCCTAAGGTGGTATTATGCAACTTCTCATCCTCAAATTGAAGCATCAACAAGTTGTAGTTAGATAAAGGACATAAGCACATTCTGTGAAAAATTATTTTAATCCATGTTATAAAAATTACAATCAAAGATGGCATATAAATATATCTTCCTCAAAATTGATTTCATATGTGACAATTTTTTTTTAAAAAAGGCTTCTTGCCTTATCAATGTTCGTGTCAAATTACAAACTATTATTCAAATACCTAACACATTTTTAATTCTATAGGCATGATTATAACATAAAACAAAAACTAAGACATTTGTGAATAATTGTCATATTTCATTAGTGAGATCTACCTTAGACATGTAAGAGCTTGAAATAAATCTAGAAGATAAATGAGCACTAAAAATGCAAACCTTCTTCTCTACCATTAGATTATGTTCATATTTATCCTCCTTACCACTGCATAGCTATAAACTCCTTGCCACTACATAAATTTACATGATAAATCATCATTGAAAATTCAAACATTATTTTCAAATATAGGATTCTATGTAAAGTTCGAGAGGGAATTGTCTTGAATTTATTATTACTATGTTTTAGAATTATGCATTTAGCTTCTATAATGGTTTTCTATAGAATAAGAAGCTATCAAATTAGAGGAATGTTAAGGAATTTATTAGTTAAATCATCTAACTCAAAAATTTCATGATGTATATAATCTTTATCATTGAGTGGATGGTCAGATCTATATCCATTATGACATCTTATGGACGCATTTATTGTTTATGGTCTTCATAGAGCTTATGTTTTACTTATCACACTTATTGTGAACTACATTGACCACAAGGTGAAGATCTTATGGTCAATTTGGATGGGGAATATATCAAACTCTATGGAGCTCCTACCATGGTGCCTTTTATAATTAATGAATAGGATAATAATGTCAATCTCATTTAGTTATTAATTTGTAAGTGTTCAATTTTAGACTCAATAAAGTAATTCTAAAATAAATAATAGTAATATCATTGAAGATGAGGCACAATGTTTACATCAGACAATCATAAGCACATTTAGACACCACACTATTTTGAAAAAATATGTGCCAGCTAGTAGATAAACTATAAATGATAAGAGTGCCTAACATAACTAGATTTATTTATGTCTAATATTAATAGGCATTTTTTTTGAATAAGTGGGGTTTCAATTCATTTATTCTATCATGGCCTTATCTAATTTTTTTGATTTAGTTATCAACTCATTACAACTAGGAACAAACAAGATTATTTAGCACAGTACTCAACATTTATCACTCGGTTGTGTTGGCATCAATTCACATTAGATGAAAACCTTATGCACTCACCTGAAGCACAATAGAGAAATAAATGAGGCCCACATTCGGCTATTTTTGCCATGGCACAACTCATTCTTCATAGAGCTTGTTCATTACAAATGTAGTGTTGGTAGGTTCATTGGTAAAAGCCACTTTTGGGGTAGGCTAATGGTCTATAGGTGTAAATCATATTTTTGTGGTTCTATTGTTTCAAGGGTGCAAAGATTGGTTTCAATCAAATTCAAAACTAATATGTGTAAATATAATTCCTTATATCAAGTTCATACTAGGTCCATGATTTATATAAAAGCAACATCACTATGTGTAGTTTCGTATCTATACTTTGGCCATTTTTACAAACTAGGCTGACGTCATATTTTACACAAGGATGCCATTAACCACTTAGACCAGAGATTCATTACAACTTAACAATCATATATTTAAATTACACTATTCTAACTATTTCATTCAATCTATATTTAAATAACATTAATCAATGACATAACCAAATAGATCTTAAATAGGTGTAAACCCATTATTCATTAAGCAAGATTCAAATACAGGGCATAGTCTAGAATACATAAAATAGAGTAAGTGCATAATTAAAATTTATTAAAATCTTAGTAGCTCATAGGCCAGTAGGGGCATATACAAACAGAGCCTAAAAGGCATCTGAGCAAAACCTATGTTTTAATGGTGGTTAAATATGTAGATCCAAATTCTATAGATCTTCGCTACACTAATTCACATATCATGCTCTCTAGATCAAGTTTGGCTTTATAGAAGATATGAGCATCTTTGTACCAGGGTAGAGGGTGCACACTGGGTGTTGAGTTGGATCCCTAGTTGATCATTTTGATATATTCATCACCTTGTACCCTTCATACTATGGTCACCATATGCAGTCACTTAAGAAGATGCCTTGAAAAACTAGGTGCCAAGTAGTTGCATGTTAGCTAGCACTAGGTGTATGATGGTTCCTCTAGCTGGAGAAAAATATATGAAACAAAAAATCATACCAGGTGATTTCCTTATCCTAAGATATCTATTAAGTTAGCATCGATCTATACTTAGTTGAAGAAGGGGCCCAACATTACCCCATATAAAAATTGTAGTCTTCCCTTAGACTAGTCTTTTAATGTTTTTGGCACATAGAACTCAGGCACAAATTCCTTTAGTTTAGTGCTAAAGTCCTCAAAGATCTTGATAGTGATATTAAGTTCATCAATGGTTCTATTAATCTTTGTGGAGCTGGAACTAAGTTTGAGCACACATATCTCTCAAATTATTTCCTAAAAGTATTGATATTTTCCTTAGAATTTGTCACTTCTTCATCTAAAATTTCACCTTGTTCATAGGCTTTAGTCTTCAATGTGTGTAAGAGTGATTCCAAGCTTTGTTCCTAGTTTTTGATCTATGTGGTCTAGGCATTTACCTTCCCCATTATCTGGGTGGACTCCAACTTACTTTTAATTTATACCTACACTATCAACTCCTCCTTTTCCCAATTTACCTACTTAAGGTGCATGTTTATGACTAACACCTAGTTTGAGAAGCTACATAATATGGCACTGGCTACATCTACACTCTCTTGAAGTTTTGTAAAGAGGTCTTCTACCTCTTCAAAAATTTTATCTAGATCCATTCTTATCATGGCAAATGGGTCCTCCTCTTCTTCTTAGATTGGCTTTACCTTCAATCTCGAGAGCATCTTATCTAATAGAACACATCCTTTGTCAACCTCCTAGACCTTCAAAGTGTTAATGTCATCCAAAAGGGTTAGCTCAGTTGCTTCTAGATGCTTAGGTAGTTTATGTAACTTTAGCTTTGTGGCCTTTGATTCCTCTTTTACATCTAGGGATATCTTCTTCCATTTATAATACCTAACATTGTTGATGATATAATTTTGTGTAGCTTGAAAGGCCATCTATATGAGTACATTTGCTGACTTAACTAGGTTGATGGTATGAGGATTTATGAGAAGGTTATCATGCCCATCTTCCAATTTATTTGCACCCAATATGGCCTTCTATGACACCTAAAAGTGAGGCTCGTCAATATAGCTATCAAAAGCAAATGATAGTTGTTGATGCATCCTAAATGTAGCATCTCTAGGGCACATGTAGTCAAACATGTATAAATATTCATTTGTCCACCCCTTTTATGCCTTTTATCTCAGTCTTGGCTCTATGAATTATTATTCCATGATGGATACCTCTATCTATTCTTATTCCTCTTCACTGATGTTACTACTCTCTTTTGTGTTTTATTTATAGGTTTCTTCTTCCTGCTCATGTAAGGATTTTTCTTGGAACATGTCCTCTTCATCCACTTCTTCTCCTTCGGTGCCAGATTCTCCCTCCTATTTATACTATGTTACTTTTGTACTCTAGATTTATTTTTTCAAAGTGCTAGCATCACCTTCCTTATCTTTAGATTCCTATTTTATACTTGGGCATACCTGCAATGAAGCTTTTTTTTTTGTGATGGTGGGGGTGCTAGGTGTCTTCTATGTAACTTCCTTTGTTGGTTCTACACTTACGATAACCTCTTTCTTTTCCTTCTCTTT